>CM063501.1:164601171-164628671 GCA_032207245.1 Pardosa pseudoannulata
TTCATAACGTTTCTGTTTTATGTTTGGCTCGATTTGGCTGGTTGGGAAAGCTACACTGGGCTGCTCATAACAAAAAATGTGGAAACTTTAACCCCATCAAGGATTACTATATACTTATATATATGAGGATTGCTATTTTAATTTTAATATATGCTCCTCCCAGTCTCCCATAGAAAATTTATCGCTATGCCCCTGAGAGTCTTTTGTCCCAAGGATTTGAACTTGTATGTATGTTATAAATATAAGGAATGCTATGTTAATTTTAACATATGAGTTAAAATATGAGAACCCCTCTTCCATGGAAAATTTTTCTCTACTTCCCTGATTGATAGTCTCTTTTGTCCCAAGTATTTGAACCTGTATATGTTATAAATATAAAGAATGCTATGTTAATCTTAACGTATCAGTAAAAATAAGAGAACCTCCTCTTCCATAGAAAATTTCTTTCTACTCCCTTGATTGATAGTCTCTTTTGTCCCAAGGATTTGAACCTGTATATGGTATAAATGTAAAGATTGCTATGCTAATTTTAGCATATGAATTGAAATAGGAAAACGCCCTTTTCCATGGAAAATTTTCCTCCATGCCCTTGATTGATAGTGTCTTTTGTGCGAAGGATTTGAACCTATATATGTTATAAATGTAAGGATTGCAAGGATTGCTATGTAAATTTACACATATGAGTTGAAGACTTTAATCCCCTTTTCCCATGGAATATTTCTCTCTATGCCCCTGATTGATAGTTTCTTTTGAGCGAAGGATTTGAACCTATATATGTTATAAATATAAGGATTGCTATGCAAATTTACACATATGAGTTGAAGTGGGAAAACCCCTTCTTCCATGGAATATTTCTCTTTATGCCCCTGATTGATAATTTTTTTTTTTTTTTTAAAGCAAAGGATTTGAACCTATATATGTTATGAATGTAAGGATTGCTATGTAAATTTTAATATATGAGGTAAAATGGAAAACCCTCTTCTTCCATGGAAAACTTTCCGCTATGCCCCTCACTGATAGTCTCTTTTGTGTGAAGGATTTGAACCTATATATGTTATAAATGTAAGAATTGCAATTTAAATTTTAACATATGAGTTGAAATGGAAAACCCTCTTCTTCCATGGAACACTTTCCGCTATGCCCCTGATTGATAGTCTCTTTTGTGGCGAAGGATTTGAACCTATATATTTTAGCCTATAAGCAAGCGAAAAATGTAAAAATAGTCTTTGCATATCTCGAGGTGTACACACTAAAATTGATAAATGTCTTGATATTCTTTTAAAGATTATATAAAAGGATTTATAAACTGTATGAACTAGTCTTATTTCTGGCCAAAGTATAAATACATTTTTCTTTTTTCCGTTAAGAGTAAGAAATAAAAATTTAATCCCATGCTCTTGCTTTATTCTTTACGTATTTTGAAATTTGAGAGATGTTCCTTGTTTGTGTTTGACACGATTTGGCTGGATGGAAATGATATGGTCTACTTTTTCGCTACACGATCTCAAATGATATTTAACCTACATCTTGAACGTTATTCAGAATAAGTACAAACATCCATGTCAGTAGCAGGATTGCAGTCCATAGACTCCGATACCAAAAGGCTCCAATACCTACTCGGCCACTATCTGGTCACTCGCGGTTTGACCTATACATATTAGAGAGATAGAATATTTTGCTGTTTAACAGTTTGCATCACTGAGCATTGTTAAACGAAAACTATAGCTATTTTAAAAATTTTTGATTTTTTTAGTTACCATTTATAAATGTAGAAACTTTTTTCTTGTTTTGTTTCATTATGTTATTCCGTAGTTAATTGCTTGTAATGACTACGCTATTAATAACATTTTACCTGTATTTACAAACTGTATACGACAAATTACTTTTATGAATTTTAAATTTACAGTTATCAACTTCCGTTCACATATAAATTGAATTATACATCACATTATATTTTTAATCAATTAATGTTAATGTATATTTATTGTTTATCGAAATATTTTGTTAATGTTTAAAACGCTCCTAGATGTTTAATTTTTCATAGTTTTCTAACTATAATAGTTTCTAATAATTACAATTTACTGAGCCGCAGTCGCTCAATCGCCAAAAACAGCGATCTCATAACCAAAGAGTTGGAACGAGGCTCGAACCGAGAGAGAAACCATCTTGTTAATAATATTGGGGCTCATAAATATTAAGCCTAGCCCCCTAGTGCCCTGCACGCACACACACATACACACACACACATATATATATATATATATATATATATATATATATATATATATATATATATATATATATATATATATATATATATATATATATATTATATATACGTAACACGGCGAAATTAATCCACCGGTCTTAGGATATTCTCATTGCACAGTAAGCCTGGGCAATTAAAAATTATAGAAGTTAAATTTCAATTGCAACTGGCTGATTAATTTAGCCGCGTTGCATGTACATATGTATATATATATATATATGTATATATATGTATATATATATACTTATATATGTATATATATATATACATATGTATATATATGTATATATATGTATATATATACATATATATATATATATATATATATATATGTATATATACATATATATATATATGTATATATACATATATATATATGTATATATATATATATATATATATATATATGTAATCATATATATATATACATATTTCAGTTATGAGGTTGACATCTTTGCTGACTGAGCCACCACGGCATTATTACAAGTATTTTAGTTATCATCATATGCTACTGATAAAGCAATAAATAAAACTTAGTATTACCCTTTGCAGGGAATTTATACGAACAAATCGTGTTAATCGAAGTGTTACTTCATGACAGGAACCAATTAAACCCCGTTTTAAACGGACAGTGGATGTTAGAAAAGGTTTCTAGAAATTATTAGCTTAAAGTCATGTAATTTTGTACATATATAAGCTGAAGTATAGCTAGACAACACATTTATAAATATTTTATAAGAATTGGATAACATTTCTTTAAAAATTACACTATTTTTGTTTGATTTTCAAAATGTTCCTTGTAAACTTATTTTATATTTTTCCTTTTATTTTTTATCATTATTAGTTGAAAATATCTTTTTACACATTCGGGTATTATTTTGTAGGTAAATCGATTAAGTTAATCGTAGTAAATATTTTACACACCCTTATATATATATGTATATGTATATATATATATATATATATATATATATATATATATATATATATATATATATATATATATATATATATATATAATATTTGTGTATATGTGTGTGTAATATACCAAAATTATTACAATTAAAATATCTATCAAAAATTCTCTTTTGCACCTTCTCAGTCTTTCATATCTATTTTCCTAGCCTCAAAATATCAGAATTAGAGTGAGTGTACACGACTTGAATTCTTTCAACCCATTTCCCAAATCTAGCTCTGAAATAAATGCTAATTTTCTGTCCACTCGCCACATTTTCCAGATGTTGCAATAAACTCACTTTTCAATTCACTTTTCCAATGGCCTAATCTTCTTTCTCACTGTTAATATCGCTGATTAAGCCGTTCTCTACTGAGAAAGAATGTCTCATTTCTTGCTGTGGGGCCCACTTTGTAATTGAAAAGTGTTTTCGTGTATCGTTAAAATGCTCTGCTCTTGTTAGACACATGTTTTTTCTAAGCCTTCAAATAAAGTAAAAGTCCCATCACGGACTTCGCTGCTTTCTTGTAATACAGCCACGAATGCGGATTACTTAGGCTCACTCTTTGAGCAGTACGCCCGGGCAATTAAAGATAATAGGGAATAGAATAAATTGTAACCTGGGGACTAATTTCAGACACACACACACACACATACACACACACGCATATGACAAGTCATAGATCCTATGATTTCTTGATAATGTCTTTATTCATGTATATTGCACAGTTTAACAGTCAACCATCAAAAAGGCGGTACATGGCTAGCGTCTACACTACAACAAAGAAACCACATGTAGAGAGCGTTCATGCAGCAACCCATGCCGAAGACGTTCTCTCTTAATCCTTAAGCGTCAAGTGATTTTATAATGAGTTATTAAAGATTCATGCGCCTGCATTAATAGAGTACGCTGCGTTTCTGCTCTCAGACCCCTAAATCATTAATTTTATGTTTTCAAACATAATACATACATATGTATGCATATGTATATATATATATATATATATATATATATATATATATATATATATATATATATATATATATATAAATATATATATATATATATATATGTATATATGTATGTATATATATGAATATGTATATATATATGTGTGTGTGTGTATATATATATGTATGTATATATGCATATGTATATATATGTGTGTGTGTATATATATATATATGTATGTATATATGAATATGTATATATATATGTGTGTGTATATATATGTATGTATATATGCATATGTATATATATAGATATATGTGTGTGTATATATGTATGTATAATGCATATGTATATCCATAAGTGTGTATATATATATATATATATATATATATATATATATATATATATATATATATATATATATATATATATATTAATAAATATGTATTTTTTGGCTGTATATTAAAAGTGAAAAAGATTTCCCTATCATTAAATCGGCTGGTCAAATAAAAACAATGCTCTTCTTTTTTAGAAGTGTGCGTTTAGAGTGAAATGAAATGATGGGCCAAATCCATTAAAAGATATCGCAATAAGGAAATAAATTATTGTGACGAGGGCGGAGACAAATTCATCTTCATTCCCATTTTATTAGATGAGCGCATCATTTGGCGATATTTACCGTCCGGTGATCACAAAGGCAAATTACGAGCATCAATAAAATTGGAGTCTCGTAACAATGTTTTTTTCCCGCCAACTGCTTACTAACATACATGCAACATATATACACATATTTTGTCATATACACATGCATAAATATGCCACATTATATCCTATTTGGCCATTTTATGCCATATACTCATATATACACGAATAAAACACACACACACACACACATATATATATATATATATATATATATATATATATATGCATACACATAAATATATATATACATTCATAAATATAATTATATATATTTATATATATACATATTATGCCATATACACATGCATAAATATGCCATATTATATCCTGTTTGATAATTTTAAGCCATATACTAATATATACACGTATAAAACACACACACACACACACACACACACACACATATATATATATATATATATATATAATATTATATATATAATATTATATATATATATATACATATATAATATTATATATATATATACATATATATATATATACATATATATATATATACATACATATATATATACATATATATACATATACATACACACACATATATATATATATATATATATATATATATATATATATGTGTGTGTGTGTGTGTGTGTGTGTGTGTGTGTGTTTTCATATCTGAAGTCAAGGGCTAAAAATTCCAGCGTCATTTCGCATTCCCCTTTTTAACCCCTACACTAAATTTACCACTAGGGCTACAGTTTATGCTCTCAGAGAAGGGGGTCAATTATAACTCTATATTGCCCTAGCGGGCAATTTAGGAAATTTCCAAACAAAAAGGAGATGCAAGCTGAAGGAGGCAGATTTTTCTATTATAGGCCATGACTGAAAGACCCATCGAGAAGACTGTGTTATTACATATATACATTCACAAATATAAGTATATATATTTATATATATACATTTACATATACATACATATATACATATTTGTATATATACATATTTGCATATATACATATACACACATGGCTATACATACTTATGCTAATATATATATATATATATATATATATATATATATATATATATATGTGTGTGTGTGTGTGTGTGTGTGTGTGTGTGTGTGTGTATTTGTTTGAGAGTTTAAACAGTAAAACTATTTATTCACTGATCCTACATAAATTTAAAGGCCATATTTTTTAGTAGCCAGGGCTTAATTGGTAACATAATTGTATTGCAGTCATGTCGGGGAAGGTAACACACTCAGATTGTATTCTCAGGAAGATACGTAACCAAAACCCTTTATTTTCATCTGAAGTCGAAGAACTGGGAGACATGACTTGCACAGGCAAGAGATAAAAGTGCGTCTGATGATCTGTGACAATATCATATAGAGGAGGGAAAAAATATATTGGATAATTTCTCACGAGAAAGAATTTTAAATCAGAGTTATTTAGTGACTTGTCAAAAAATTCGCGGTGAAACATTTACATACAACGCCATAAGTATTACAATGATAGGCCATTTTTTCGTGGAGAATTGACAGCTGGGTTTGAAAAAGAAATATATATGTGCATATATATATATATATATATATATATGACATGGACGAGTAGTTAAGGCATGGAAGACGCATTTGATTTCGTATATAAAAACTTCTTAATTGTAATCCTTCTGACCATGGTTATGCCATTTAGATATCCTTCTTTCTGATATTTTGCCACAACAAGGATGTTATCAGCCCGAGTTACTACTTAGAACAGTCTCTTTTGGTGTTGCTACCTAAGAAAAATCATATGTCTACTAATGCGTCAGCTTTTTTACTCTGTATAGTTCCTCTCGAGGGTGTGTCTTTCTCCTATTACGTTATCGTTAATGAGTTCTAACTGATTGTAATTATAACACACTTAATTCTTAACTCCCTTTTATAAAACCTGACATATATATAAATAGAACGGAAATTGGGGAGAATTTTTAATATTAGTTTGGTTTGGTTTGTAGCTCTACGGTGTACTTTTTTGTTACATTGGGGCAAATGAGACCGAATTTCGGAGAACTTTAAGGAGAATAACTTTTTAATATATTAATCTCTTTCTCACTTTCTCTCTCTCTCTCTCTCTCACACACACACACGGACAGATACATATCTATGAATTTCCGATTCTAGACGTTTTATTAAATAATTAGAAAAATCTTGGCGAATTATCCCGAAACTTCAGGGGTGTAAAGGAAATGCTAGAAGTCAAATAATTCAGCGTATATTTTGTCCTGACAGCAAGTAGGAGAGCAGATACAAATCTTAAAAAAATAATATTTGGGATCACTCTGTAAAAATAATGCTTGTAATGCTTTTTATTTTTAGCATATTATGAAACTACTATTGTTCTAATTTTTTAAGAATAGTTCGAGTATTCAAAGATATATAAAGCTTAATTTAAAAAAATGAAAATTTTTCGTGAGTATATTTGTTTAAAACATTCAGTAATTTCAATACTATTTTTAGGAAATTTTACTTATTGGAAATAGACAGCTATCGTATAATAAAATTATTGAATATTTCATGGTATTATGAGCATTGTGAGCAATTTTAACAGTGTACTCGGGGACGATATATATATTTTTATATTTCCATAATTTGACAACCTAATAAAAAATTCGTGGTGAAACATTTACATATAACACCATAAGTATTACAATGATAAGCCATTTTTTCGTGGAGAATTGACAGCTGGGCTTGAAAAAGTACGAGGGCATATAATAATTTCAGTTGAATATCTTTGAAAATGCCAAAGATATCATAATTTATCTGAGCATTTGTTTTTAGTAACCTCAAGAAAATTTCCTAATCTTACGGGATTTTGTATTATGTTCATCGTACATAATACAGTTCTTGAGGTTACTGTTATTTAGATTTTATGATGCGTTGTTAGAATTATCAGTTGCAAATTCCCCTAAGGGTTCAAAGTCTGTTTTGTTTCTCGAGGTAACGTTTTAGTTAGAATAGAGCTCAATAACTGTTGTTATGTACGCTGTGTAGGTTCATCGTACCTCTTTTTATAGAAGTTGAACTACTCATTATTAGCAACATCGAATTGCTGATATTATTTAAAAAGAAAAAGAAATCTGATATGGACACTGTATGATTACCTTGCACTTTGCCTGTCAAATTATACATTTTTTATTTACATTATATCATGGGTTGGTAGAATTATCATTTGCAAATTCCCTTAAGGGTTCAAAGTATGTTTTGTTTCTGGAAGTAACGTTGTTGTTAGAGTAGAGCTCAGGAACTGTTATCTGGCAGAAACCACAAGTATTTATATCCGTTAATTCAGATTTTTTTCGTTATGTAATATTTAGTTATAAGTCGAAATTTTTTAAAACACACCGGGAAGTAATGGAACAATAAAAATGAATAATAGGCTTAATAATTTTATTTAAATTTTTACTCTCTAGTTTAAAAATGAATTTAAAAGGAATTGTAATTATTTTAAGTAGTGTTTAAACTGCATGCGAATACGCACACATCTTTCTGTTTTCATTGTTCTAGACTGGTAGTGTTATTGTACATTATAATGTGATAATGTGTGGATTGCAGCCAGAAATGGAGGGGTAAAACTTGAGATTATATCAGTCCTAAATATAATATTTCAACTTTTACAGTTAATCGTTTTTGAATTATTTCTCATCAACGTAAATATACATTTAAGACACAAAACATTGTGACCACCCCTACATTTTCCAATAAACTCGACTGGATAACGTGGAAGGCTCGTGATCAAATGAAAGTGGTATTTAACTGCTGCTGAAGAGTCTGAAGAACCATTCTTTCACTTACTTCTCTGTGTGATGTGAAAGGCTGCGGATCTAAGCGATTTTGATAGAGGACATATTGTAATGGCTCAAAGGCTTGGAACAAGTATTTCCGAAACTGTACGATTCGTGGGTTGTTCACGATCTACAGTTTTTAGTACTTATGCAAAGTGAATGAAGGGCGGTGAAACCAGCAGTAGACGACATGCTGTTGTACGTCCACACGCTATCAAAGAAAAAGGTAGTCGGAGACTATCTCGCATGGTGAAACAAAACAGGAGCCAGACAGTGGCTCAGGTGACAATCTAATACAATGCAGGGACAAGTAGAATAGTATCGGAGCACACTGTTCAACGGACACTGTTGGATATGGGGCTACGCAGCAAACGTCCCACTCGTGTGCCTTTGCTGACCAAGCGTCATCGCCAACTGCGCCTACGCTGGGCCCGGGAACATCACGACTGGTCCATGGATCAGTGGGAGAGAGTTGCCTGGTCAGATGAATCACGGTTTGTCATTCATCATGCCGATGGCCGTGTCAGGATACGCCGTCTTCCAGGCGAACAGTTGCTTCCTCAATGTACAGTAGGTCATACACAGGCCGGTGGGGGAGGTATTATGCTTTGGGGGACGTTCTCTTGGGCGTCTCTGGGACCCGTGGTTGTGGTAGAGCAGACCATGAATACTACAGGGTATCTGAACATCATTGCGGACCAGTTGCACCCTTACATGGCCTCTGTTTTTCCAGCTGGAAATGGAATGTTCCAACAGGATAATATCACGTGTCACAAGACTAAAATTGTGTTGGAGCGGTTCCAGGAACAGGATGCTGAATTCCAGTTAATGTTCTGGCCACCTAACTCACCGGATTTCAATCCAATAGAACACATTTGGGGAGTCATGGGACGGCAGCTCAGAGTTTAATGACCACACAATATCTCGGATTTGTGTAACCGTTGCTTAAACATCTGGTACAATCTGTCTCCGGCCATCTACCAAGGACTTGTGGAGTCCACGCCAAGGCGGGTAGAAGCTTTGTTGCGTGCCAAAGGTGGGCCAACTCGTTATTGTCAGGTGGTCATAATGTTTTAGCTCTTGAGTGTAGATTACATTGGACTTTTTTTTTATATAGACTGCAGATAGCAATCAAAAGGAGAGATGTGCAACTCGATGCTATAACAGTCCTAAACATAAAATTTCAACTACAACTTTTGAGTTATACGAGATACGTACAGACTGGCTGAACATGTGCAAAATGAGTGTGTGTTTGTATGGAAATGTACTAGTGGACCTGTGAAAATTTGTGTAAGAGCTGATTATAATGAATTGTTTTGCACATAGGATGCAAGTAAAAGAAATGAAACAAGACAAGAAGTGGAGGATTTTTTTTTATTTCACACACTTAGCTCCACGTCCGAAGATATCAACACAATTAATTTGCTTTTAAGTTTTCGTCTGTTGTGTAGACACAGAAGCAGCAGCCGAAGATTCTCTTTTTTTTTCCTTTTGAGAAATATGTACAAGAGCCGCTACGACGCACACACACGCACGCTGCACCAACCTTTTTGGCAGTTCTTAAAGCTGGTTTGTTTTTTGAGGACAGTTTGCTTTTTATGACCACTTTGACTGTCAGGTATTATTTTTTTTCTCTTTCTCCAGCGGTGAGTTTTGAACTCGTGCTGCAACAACGACATTGATGGAGTCATTTAACGCACATTCGTCGTGTGAAACAATGTCTTTTTTTTCAAATGCTGGCATTATTTTATTCTTTGGTATATTGGACTAGTTCACTGTAATAAAATCGGAAATTTTTTTCTTTTAAAAATGAACTCACAGTCTCGGGATTCTTCAACACACCGTGTAAATTATTTTTTTTTAGTCTCCATTTTGTGAAATTCACCGCTTTAAAAAAAAGTGAACAAAATTTTCTTTCTATTCTTAATAAAAGTGGGGGAACTTTTCGAATGATACCGAAGAGCAACAATTCATTGTTGAATATTAACTGAATGTACCACTCATAACTGTAGTTTACTGATGGACCTTTTTATATCTGAGATTGATTATTTCTTAAATTCCAGAACTGAAATTTGCTTTAGATAGCAATTATAACCAAGAAAACTTTTGTTAGATCAGCAGGTAAACTTGAAACAACACATGAAGCTTGGTTTGATTTGGTTTGTTTTGGAGCGCTACTATCTACTGTTTTGCACACGAGGGTTAATGAGACCCATATGAAATTTGTCTACAAATCTTGGAGACAAACAAGTTTACGAACAGATTTTGTGTTTTCTAGCTGTTAGTGCAATGGTGTTAAACTCAAATTATACAAAGAATAAAGATTTTTATAAAAAGAGGGAAATAGAGCTCCTCAAAACTATTTTGTAATGACTAGTTTTTTACCATAACAATGGCAGGAATTAATACATAAAGTCAATTTAATTAATTCAAAAATTTCTAATCATTTCATGGTAATTTAAGTTTATGCATAAAAGCAAAAATCAATAAATAAGTTTAATTAAATTTAATTTGAATAACTAACTAAAAAAAATTCTTTTTGTAAAAAAAATAAGATTCCATGAACGCGAAATGACGTAAATATAAGAAGAGAAATTT
Source organism: Pardosa pseudoannulata (assembly GCA_032207245.1). Classification (NCBI taxonomy): domain Eukaryota; kingdom Metazoa; phylum Arthropoda; class Arachnida; order Araneae; family Lycosidae; genus Pardosa; species Pardosa pseudoannulata. Next base: position 164,612,446 of record CM063501.1, read on the forward strand.
GCAAATTTATCTCTTTATGATACTAAACTTACACGTCTTTACTTAAATATATGAGTAAAAAACAAAAAAAGTTAATATAGTTATCAAGAGATATGACAATAAAAAACTTGATAAAATAATATCATTAACTTCTTTACAAAGGAAACAACTTTATAAATTATACTTTAAAAATAACATGGTTTATTTTTTCTTGCGAAGAAAATAAAAGAAGTAATTTAAACATTTTTATGTGTTGCTTGCGTCATTCTGAAAATTTTAAGATGGCATTTGTTCATTTCTCTTTTCTCTTTGAATCGGTTTTCAAATTGAGCCTGGGCAGACAGCCCAGAAGTTACGGTTAAAGAAACCTTCTTTGAATCAAAATGTAAAACAGAGTAAATTTTCCGTTTTTTATATCGTTTATTGCTTCACAGACTTATGCTGAAAAAGGGCGCTGCATTAGTCAGACAAAAAATACAAACTAATTGATTTGTGTTTCTAAATTTACTGCTGATCATTATTACTAAATCTATGCTTATATAAAATGACTGTAAAGGCGAAATTTTGAGAATTATGAAAAAAGAATGTATGTTAAAGAAAATAAATAACTACATGTATGTATATATATACATACATATACATATATATACGAAAACTTCACTTTGACATCCTATGATCTTTTTAATGAAACAGTCAAGGGCATACAAGAGTATCAAATTAATATATAGTCTCGAACATTTATCAAGCTTTTGAAAATAATGAATTCTGGAAAAGCGTATCTAGTTAACATATAATCTCGAACATTTAAGGAGTTTTTGAAAATAATGAATTTTGATAAAGTGTATCTAATCGACATATAACCTCGAACATTTAAGGAGTTTTTGAAAACAATGAATTTTGGAAAAGCGTATCTAATCAACATATAATCTCAATAATTTCATGAGCTTTTGAAAATAAGGAATTTTGGAAAAGCGTATCTAATCAACATATAATTTTGAACATTTAATGAGTTTTTGAAAATAATGAATTTTGGAAAAGCGTATCCAGTCAACATATAATCTCAATAATTTCATGAGCTTTTGAAAATAAGGAATTTTGGAAAAGCGTATCTAATCAACATATAATTTTGAACATTTAATGAGTTTTTGAAAATAATGAATTTTGGAAAAGCGTATCCAGTCAATATAATATCGAACATTTGAGGAGTTTTTGAAAATAATGCAATATTTAAATAAGGAAATTTTGAAAATCGTATCTAATTAAATTAACATATATTCTGAGACACTTAACAAGCTTCATAAAATAATGAAATTTTGAAAAAAGTATCTAATTAACATGTAACCTAGTTGAATTAGAAAACTTTTGAAAATAATGACATAGTTAAAGCCCGTTAAATGGCTGATTTAATTCTTTAATTTTATTCTAAACATACAGTGGCCGATGTGTATATGAATATATCTGTTATATCTACAGTCTGAAATAAACAGCGTTTATTTACACTTCTAGAAATTGCCTTCCTTTTTGCTGTAGAGATGTTCTGTACGCCCTTAAATGCCTCTTAAGACCTTTTTTTTAAATTGAATCATGATATACCTTCTAATCAATAATACGAAATTATTGTTTGATTAAAGGAAAATTAAATAAGTATTAGAATACAAGAAAAATTTTTAGAGTTCCCCTCATAAAGTTATTTATTTTTAAATTGTAGTTTTTAGTCAGGTTTTAAAGTGAAAAACAGGGTTAAACAGGGTATTAAAAAAAGGTCCTGCCTTTAGATAAAAACAGGCTTATTGTGTTCAAATCACACTCGGTAAAATAAATGCTCTTAAAATCTATAATTGCTTAAAACATGTTTCATTCTCCTATTGATAATTTCATTCCTCCCCCACATGAAAAGGCCAAATTTTATTTATGAAATCTGTACATAAGTGGTGTCCCATTTGGATGATATTCTTTTGATATTTAAGGCAACAGTGGACTTCTGGCTATTGAAAATTGGTTTGATTATTGAAGGCTCAAATAACCATTGAGCGAAGAAACATCTTATCTGAAGTTACGGAGTTCTATTATTTTTTATTGTATTAGTAATATAGCTATAAACAATGAACTATAATCATTACCAATACGGACTTTGAATATTTTTGCAGTACAAAAATTCGTCACATTTTATGAATAACTGAAACACTCCACACCCATTCCTAGGCGTCCTATTCTTTTGAAACTCGTTAATTTTTTATCTTATAGCATAGGAAATAAAAATGATCCGTATTAAATATCTTGAGAAACAAGTCATATGTTAATTCTATATTTAAGGTATGTTCGCACCTTCCATATTGGATTATTATTGGATTTGTTATTGGATTCTTCTCGCTCAATGTTAATTTTTGGAAAAAATAAAATTCCTTTTGACTGTCTCGCATTTTAAGGACTCAATATATATATATATATATATATATATATATATATATATATATATATATATATATATATATATATATATATATATATATATATATATATATATATATATATATATATATATATATATATATATATATATATATATATATACATATATATATATATATATACATATACATATATACATATATATACACATATATATAACATATATATACACACATATATATATATATATATATATATATACATACATATATATACATATATACACATATATATATACATATACATATATATACACATATATATACACATATATACATATATACACATATATATATATATACATATATATACACACATATATACATATATATATATATATACATATATATACATATATATATATATATATATATATATATATATATATATTGTGATTGAATTGCTAATTCTCTAGAATGCTACATTTCACTTAAAAAATTGAGGAAAAAATATATTTTATTTTAAATTATTTACATGAAATTTTGGTATATTTCTTTTCAAACTCAAGTAAGATTATTTAACGGACATAAATTAAGAAATATAGCATCCTAGAGAATATGTTATTCTGTCAGGTGGTGTATAATTTTAGGATAATTCCTTAATTATGAGCCAGCTAGTAAGTGTATTATTTTCCTCTTACGTTAAAATGAAGGGAGAGGAATCCAATATAGTAGGCACAGACATACCTTAAAAGAAACCATACAGACATTTTGTGAAGGAAAATGTTTTTTTTATCATTGTTATTAGTTTTCTTTTTATATTATTCTGAAATGATTATGATACCAGCACAGTTTTATTCTGAAGTTTAAAAAATATTTTCTCAATAAAATTTACTGAAAAATGTACAACAGGGATTTCGACGAATATTATTCTAAAACTATAATTTATCAACCCTAAAAATGCATTAAAAATATGAAAGCAAGCTCAAATAACGATAAATATTAAATAAAAATTATAAGTAAATAGTTGTTTTGTAGCCACAATTGAGCTACCTCTACTGCAAGGGAAGTGAAAAACTTAGTCGCCAAAGCCAGAAACAAGTTTTTTTTGTTTCCATACTGAAGAAGTACTATAAAACACGTGCCGTAATTTTTTTTTTTTTACCAAAGAGTTCTTAACGTACGCTGAAAGCGTATCTCTATTGATCAATAATAAATTTTTAAATGCTTAATAAGATTGTACACAAATTTATGAGATATTTAAGACCTATTTAAATTTTTTTAACAATGTAAATTTATATCTCTTAATCACTTACAATCAAAACACAGCATAATTAATACAGAAATCTATATATGTTCTACAACAATGGGTTAGTTTTAAAAACAATCTACTCGATGGATAAGTATAAATTTTATTCTCTGTATATATAGTTGAATTATCTACGGAAGGATTTGATATCATTAAGATAATTAAACAAATTGTATTTAAAGACTAGTTAGTAATTTCATTCTAAGTCTATTTTTCTTCCAATTTTTTGTTCCAAACAGATTTGCATTTTGATAAATTCTATAGAATACAATTTCGAGATCAATTTAATTTATTTTGTAAATTAATCCTTATTATCCAGATTAAGTTAATGTGCAGATCTTAACGTAAGTGTATTTTTTTTAAAATTTTCTTATGTGTTAATTGAGATATCATTAGCCCTCGTGTTGCATTGCAGTAGATCGTAGCGCTCTAAACCAATCAGCTAACCTGCATTAATTGATTTACATCTTTCACTATAATTAATTAAGATTATTTCGTGTTTTTTTGCTTTAAGTTGAAACGGGTTTTAAATAGCTGAAATTTTTTTTGTGTAACTTTAGAAAGAGTTAAAGTCAATTAAAAGAGATACACTCTCTATATACGCTAACCCATTTAAAAGGTATGAGCAGCGCCGGCTCCAGAAAGCAGGCAACTAACTGTCTTTGACGACAAAAGTATTTTTTTAACAAGACATTTTTTCTTAAAACTATCATTATTGTATAAATTACCTTATATATCGTAATTTGTCTGGCTTACATGGTGTTTATTAAATATTTTCACTGTGTTTTACTTTAAAAATTTAGTTTTTTTTTTAATATTTGGGGGTGAGGAGTGTTTTGGAGTTCGCTTACTGCAATAAAGATACAAAGTCCGTCCTTGGTATGAGACACCTTAATTTGTGTCCTTTATTATATTGGATATTCTTTCATATTTTTACTATATTCTCGTACAAAAGTCGTCTTCGACCTTCTAAAGTAATAAATATTTTACTTTCAAATTTTAAACTTTTCTCTTACATCAATCAGTATATCACTTCTGAGATGTTTAATTTCCGAGTGAATGGTTTAAAAACCAGAAATAAAATCGTTTGTTGAAGTCCAATGTCGCCTTAAAGTATATCACACCATTTCTCCCCAAGAAATGTGTCTCTTCTTGACTTGAAGGAACTCGTTAAAGTCACCAAATTTTGTTTGTGTTTGTCCGCTAGAGTTCTCTCTTTCCCAGGGGAGAACTGCAGGAAGAGGCCGGTGACGAGGAGCAGTTGATTCTGTGGTCGTGTAGCTGGACGTCCTCGTCGTCCTCCTCTTCGTCCTCGAGGAGGACTTTACCGATCCGGACCGCGTGCCTGTTGTTGTTGTCACAGCAGCACTTGTCGTTGTTGTTATTGCTGCTGGACTTGTCGGCCTTTTTGTCCGAACTCCGGGAGGGGCAGTCGGCGATCAGGTGGTCCACCGATTTGCAGTGGTGGCAACGCTTTGGCTGAGGACCCAGAGAGCACTTGGCTGCTATGTGGTTTGCGAACTCGCCGCAGTTGTAGCATCTGTAGAGAGAGGGAAAAATATGTAAGTTATTTTATGAAAGTGAAAATGCCAGTTTCTCCGTTTATCAAAAGCAGAAAGATTTCAAAAAATCCTTAATTATTTCCCCTTTGTAAGCTGTAAAAACACGATTTAGGTCTAAGTGAAGGTAAGTTCCACAAATATTGGCCGGCTCATGGTGATATGCAATCACAAACACAATTTTTAACATGAGAACAACACATAACGGTACGAAATTCTCAAAAAACGCAAGCTATTCAGAAGCAAAATCGCCATCTGTTCGTAAATATTTCCAACAAGATTAGCTATATAACAAGAATATAAAAATTTTTTTTTAACACTTTGACTGCCAACTATGAGATAACTCGTGGATTGCGTTCTTTTCTAGAACGCCAATTACGAGTTATCTCGCACTGGGTTTACTTTCCATTTTTGTGCAGCTACGAATAAACTCGTAGTATATCAATGCTAATATCGATGGATGGCTTCTGGGAAAAAAACAAAAAATGAATGCTGGTTTACATAGACAGAAAATTTATTAAAAAAAAGAATAAAAATATAATTATTCCAAGAATAATATAATGTGATTAAACCAAATTGTCATTTTAGGCCAGATTTTGGAAAATTGGCATTCAAGATGTTAATAAATCGTTTATATTTAACAAGAAAATCGATAAAAGAGTCATTAAAAAGTAAAAAAATGTGAGATTTTAGTTAAGCCACCTGCAAATAGAGGGTGATACCAGTTTAAAATTTCTGCAATTCGGATTCTAATTACGCTGAACACCTTTAAGCATTTACCAAAATAGCCTTTTTTTCCCTCTAATCTAATTATTTATGATTGAATGTTGTATTGTCACCGAAATTGAACCTATGTGCAAAATTTCAGATCTACAGCTAATCAGGAAGACAATTAAAAATTGATTTCAAAATACCAACTGACATCCAAGTGAAGGTAAGTAAAAGCGATTAAAAAGATACAGAGAGCTATAAGGAGATCGACGAAATTCATTAAAAATCAGGACAGAAGACTTGCAAATTCGTGTTTGCTTTGTTTTTTTGAGACTAGCCATTAACAGAGGTGATGCCGAACTTCTGTTTATTGGTTGATGCAGGAAAGCCTCCATGAATATTTTCCTCAAATTATCCTTTTTTACATTATATTGGATTACATTATTAATTGTTTGTATTTAGGAGACAATTTTCATCTCGTAAATTCTCAATATTCAAATGCACGGGCACAAAATTCAAGTGTTTTGGGGCATGAGCTTTTTGCTTATTTTTTTATATATCTTTTATATGTTTTGTAAAATAAATAGAGTTATAAATGTTTTAATTATCCTGCTTACTTAAAAAAATTACCTTCTTATTTTGTGATTTCTTACTTTCGGATGTTTTGTTCTTACGTTTAAAATAGTCACGAGCCCAAGAAATTTATTTTGTAACCTAGAGATTTCCAACTGCTTTAAGGATGAATAATGATTTTATTTTAATTAAAGCATGCATATTATTATTTCATCCAGATATATCTGTTCTACTAGGAGGATTTTATGAAAATTGGCCGGTTACAAAAGTGCGGCCCGCCACCATGCACAAGGTTTCCAATGCGGCCCTCGAACTTTTACAAGTAGGAAACTCCTGGTTAACAACGTTCATGACATCCTACATGCCATCTGTTGTTTCAGGCCGAAGGTTACACCAACAACAAATGTAGGTGTCACGTAGTGTCAATAAAAGCGTCATTTCTTCTGCATTTGTCTGACAGGTATGTCATCGTCCCCTCTGAGACCTACTTCACGGACAACAATGCGTCTCGTGGGACCCAGTTCTGTTTACGATTGTCCGATTGTTGGTCTTTCCCGCCTGTTTTCGGGGGGAGGTAAACACGGGTCCAGCTGTTTAGGGTGGTGTTTTGTTGTTGTTCACTGCCCGACCGTTAGGGAGCCGTTGCACATGCGTGGCTAGCCTTCCCCCCTTTGTGGTTTGGGGAAGACGCGTGGACGTTCGAATAATGAGAAGTTTAATACATGGAAATCGGTAGCGGGAACTTTGAATAAGAAAGTAACTCCACTATGAATATCTGACGGTCATTAGGTGTAGGAGTATGGCAAATGGGAAAAGCAGCATGGTTTTAGAATCGTACTTGGCGGAATTTTTTGATAACTGTACACAGGACCGTTCGGTAGATTTTCTCAGTAGGATGCAAGTCTTTGAAAATGACGTCGCTTAAATGTTTGATTTGGCGGCTTATTTTGCCTCCTGCAGACGGCTGTTTGCATCATAGCAAGCCCTGTATAACAAGTCGAAAACTTTTCCCAGGACTGCTCCTTGCTATGATAGAGAGAGGCGACCGCGTGAGGTGGTATAAGAAGTGAAATCATAACATTTAAGAGGAGGCCTTTGGAGGGCTTGAATAACGTTGAGAAAATCTATTGCATGGTCATATCTCTAATGTATATTTTTATTACTTTGTCGCACTTATTGGGTTATGATAAAATAATGGAATCAAATAATTCACCTGGAAAACAATCAAATGAATAAATAAATGAATCAAGATTTTATGCAGTCTCATGCTGTTTAATCATTTACTGTAAGATCTGTGTATAAGAATACTGTAAAGACCTAGAAAAACATTAGTTTAGACAGGTCATTGTTACACAATTGCGCATATATTGTTTATGTACGTAGTGCAGTGGATTTATTTAGTGGTCTAATTTAACTTCATTAAAAATGTCATTTCCTTTAAAAATGTAAATATTTATAACAATAGCAAAAAAAGAAAGACCGAATGGGTAGGGAACTAATCTTTGGTGTCAGAGTTCAAAAGTGATAATCCCTGATTTGGTACGGATGTTCATAGCCGTTTGAAATTGGCTTTACCAGTAAGTCTCTGTCTTTTTGGTCTTCGTGTGGCAAAAAGTCGTCCGTAGCACTCACATCTAAACCAAACCAATAGCTAATCTGTTATTGATTTTGTCTTGAGTAAGTAAGGAATTTTGAGGAACGAAAGAAAATATCATTATACACAGGATTATCTTCCTAGATAGTATCGTTACTCACAAGTTTCATTCATGCCATATCCTTACACACCAGTCTTGATAAAATAAAATATTAACTTTATTCTTACAAAACTTACATTGATAAAGTCTAACTAGGACAAATTTCGCTACATTGAACATTTGCCTTTTTTTTTCATTTCTCATATGTGAACTACACATAAAAAAGGTATTGCATTCGTCGAAATAAATTGGACTTATTTCGAAACTGAATGAAAATAGACGTTTTAGATCTGACCACTCCTCATCTCTTAAATAAGAAAATAACGGAAGTAGCTCATGATCGACTTTCTCCTATAGTTATGAAAAGGAAGAGTAGCTATTTTCGGTAGTCATGTTTTTAATCTTACTTTTACAAATCATATGAATACATAAATAATACTGGGTTTCAGCTACGCTTACACGGTATTTTATGAACTACAACATCGGAAACTGGTTAGAAATTGAAAGTATTCAATATTTAGTAACTGGCAGTAACTCAAAAATTTATTAAAAACTACAATTTTTCTATAATTTACGTATTTAAAAATGTCAAAATGCACCAGAGTTATCGTGCTCACTTACAGAAAGACACAGATATAATTCTACAAAATGTATTTTCGGACGCAAAATGGTCCCAAATCTAAAAATCACTCAAAATCTCGAGGTTGAATTTTCGGACGATTACAATACTTCTCTATACTCGTGATTCTCAAACTGGAGTGCTGCGAGCGTATGCCAAGGGTCCCCCCCCAAAAAAAGTGAAATTATTAAAGAAGTTTGAGAGATACTTAAAAGTTAAAATTTAAGTATTTCCTCTCTACTGTATCATAGTAGAAGTATGTTAAGAATTATCCTTGAATTTATCTCAGGAGCAAAAGATCTACTACGTTCATGGTTCTCAAACTACAACTACATGTCGCGGCACTGTCTCGAACAGATGCCAGGGGTACCACAGGAAAAAAAAACCTAAAACGCTTAACCGTTTAACCTTAAACTGCTCTATATTAAGTACACGAGAAAATAAAAAGCATATCGTAATCATTTTAACCCCTATTTAAGGCGACGCTTTACTCAGCCTCCGATATGACGAAGCTAATGTTAAGTGAATGGAAAAGTTATCCCTGGTTTACAAAATCACATTTGGATTTTTTCAGAATTTTTTTTTTGCTCGAGGTACTTGATACCTTAATAAATAGAGGCTCCTTTTCAAATTTTCATTTTTCATTAAAAATCTATTTTTAAAAAGTAATCAAATTTTTGAATAGAAGAAATAAGTGGTACTTTTTCCTTTATCTGTTTATAAATACTCGAGATTGAAAAAATTAAAAATTTTAAAAACTAGCCTCCATTCTTCAATGTTCAAGCTTTTAGTAGAAACTTATTTCGAAGTTCTATCTAAATTAAGGAAAGTGTAATTACGGGATAAATTTAAGGAAAATGAGTAGAAATCACAGCATGACATTAACCATCTTAAAAAAGAATGCTGAAAAATATATTTTCTCTCAAGTCTACTGATTACTTAAATCTCTGGCACAGCAAAGTACTTCTTGTGTATGATTACAATTTTGTCTGGCTGAATGGATGCCTTAATAGTCCCAATCAAGATTTCTGTCCAAGCAAGAAAATTGCAATGGATAGATGAATTGCGAAACCCCAACTGAATGCATGCGCTTAATATAGCATTTTAGTGGTGTTGCTAGAAACATATCATTTATTTCTTGGTGTTAATTATCATTAACTCCTTGATACTTGTTTTTTATTGTACTATTGCTACAAAATTACGACGACGCCAATACTGAATTTCCAGTTGCTGAATTTTCACTTCTTCGGGGCCAGATCGTTTCTAACAGTTTTATGCATACTCGAAAGTACAAAAACAATTTTAGAACTACGTCTAATATATGTGTGTATCTGTTGCTCCGAACGTAGACCCAAAACACTGAAATAGAATTATGAAAATTGGTTTACTGTCCTTATGTTTATTGTGAATTTGAAAAATCATGTAATCTCTCAAAATTACAATTTGCTATAATAGTGGAAACTTCATGGTATGTGCTTCTTAGAACTAATACATCAACTGGAAGAAGTAACTTAACTCATATTCGATCAAATTAGTAACTGTATTATGAAAATTAGCCATTCTGGTGATACGAGAAGTTGAACTTTTGGAAGATTTTTTTTACGATTTTAATGCATACTAGTTGAGATGCATATCACTGTCACGTATGCCAATCAGGGTCATATAACAGCGTATTATGTAACCTAGTCATCTATATACTTTTTGAATACACATTATAAACTGAAAATTTTTAAGTTGGAATAGGTAGAAAAGTCCAAGGAGGATACTAGATTTATTTTACATTACGGCCATATTTTATACAAATTACATTGTACGTCGATTATAAATAAATATACATAAAATAGAGATATTTACGATAGGTCGACAAGGATTAAAAGCAAAAAAATATTGAAAATCGTAACACTACGCATGACATTTGTTGGTCAATACGGACAGACCTCTGATTATATCGTTTCTAGGCTTACTTGCATTTGGAAAATTATGTAACGGTTAGCGTGTCACGTGACTGAGAACAAGTGCAAATAATGTGGAAAAGAATGTTACCAAGAGGTCAAATTTAACTTCCCGTCTAGGTTTGGTTTGGTTTGGAGCGCTACGGTCTACTGTTTTGCACACGAGGGCTAATGAGACCGGGACCTACAGTTTAAAGCTGATTCCGAACGGCTACAAACATCCATGCCATCAGCGGGATTCGAACCCACGAACTCCGGTTCCGAAGAGCAGCTCTCTACCATTCGGCCATCGTTCGGCCCTCCCGTCTAGGAATTTTCTTTTTCGATACAACTGGTAATACAGAAACATATCTGTATGTCAAACATGGTTGCTAAGATGTTACTTATTTATCACCACCCGGGGAGTGCGTGTAGCTTAAGGAATGCTACAGACGAAAATAACATTGCCCCTGTTTGGTCTTTCTCATTTAGAAGCAGGGACCAAGCAAAAGACCTCCAGTTTTGGCCTACCACCTCCAGAGGTATCATTTGATCCTTGGAGGATATTGCGACCATGAATCTATTTTACGTGTTTCAAGCACCATTCATGAACACGGCGAATATTTGGTGGGCTCGAGCCTCGAATTCACGACACTCCAATAGTGAGATCGATGTCTTTGCAGACTGAGCTACCAAGGCTCACCAGTCGGTGAAATAAATGCAATGTAAAGAAAGTGGAATAAAACACTACATATGTGTACAGGAAGCTCTGTTGAAGCTGTTGAAGGTCTGTTTAGTTCATTGTGTTTTAAATCACGCAGTCAATGACAACTTTTGTATACAGAGTAGAGAACAAAAAGATCAAGTGGGGGTGAATGGGTCACACAACACTCAATAGACAGAAATATTTATACATTATATATAAATATATAAAAAAGACAGGCTAGAAATGGAGTATAAATTAAGAACCTGCTCCTTGTTATTTCACTGGTACATAGTCTACAAATTATCAATTTTAAAAATAACAGAGACATTTACTTGACTTCTCAAGTGCAGTATCCTCTTCTATGAAGGTCGAATGTAAAACATAAACATCCAAAGAAATTATGTAGGCACATACAGAGGATGAAAAATGAAATATTCCGCTACCCCTTTGCTAAGGGTAGTCTCCTAAGATATCGTGCTCATGTTTTGCAATTTCTTATTTTTTTTTATTTATTTTAATTCTTATTTTCCCTTGTGTTTGTTAATTTTCATTTTTTCTATAAATATGTGAGATATTAAAGCCAAATAGATGGGTAAGAAGTAAAATTGTCATCGTCAAATGTTAATGCGAACATAGGATACTCTCATTTTGATGGTGAGTTTGTATTTGCCATGATTAAGAGGCTTCATCATTAGGGAGAGAGATGTATTATATTTAGAGCAGATCTTTCTTTTAAGCGATTAAAGTTTGAGGTTACAAGAAAAATGATAAATTTCTTTTTTATTACTCGTTCAAATTAGCTTTATATTTTTGTTCCTCCTTGTTTTCCGGTGTGTATTTCAAACCTCTAAGTCTGCAGCAGTTGTAGAATGTTAGTCATCAATCAAAATGCTATGCACTTATGCTTAAAATGACATTTTCCATGCTATAATTACAGACATTACGGGTTAATTTACATGAAATCTTTTCATACATACTTTTTTATTGTTGGAAATTTTTAGAGGTAACAAATAAGAGTGTTTTTGAATCCTTTTTCATATTTCTTTCAGACTTACCTTAGATAGTATGGGAAAAGAAAGTTGACCTTTGTTACTTTTTTAGTAAAATAATTCATGCCAACAATTTTAATCATTACTTGTTTCAGTAGATATATTTATTTTGTCTTCGTACTTTCGTTAATACATCAAAATAATGAATACGATTTTAATCTACGAAAAGAACTTTTTCCTTAGAAGAATACAAGAATAAATCTCCAAATATTTACCGTTAAAACATTTTTATGTGATATAATTTATTTGAAATTGTGTTAAAAAAACATAGCGTTGTTAATTTTCTATACCCACACCTATGTTTGGGTGTACACACACACACACACATACATATATATATATATATATATATATATATAAATGTACACATATATATGTATATATATATATATATGTATACATATATATTTATGTATATGTATGTATAATATGTGTGCATATATATGCATGTGTGTATGTTTGTATGTACACACACACACACACATATATATATATATGCTCGTGTGCAATTTACATTCATCTTATTAATACTTAAAGAGATAAATTGTTATAAATCTTGATTTTTTTTAAACATGTAACTATATTATATGATCTGAAATGATGAATGATATTACATATAATAACATTAAACAATAAAATCTTTAAAAGAACTAATTTTTTTATCAGAATAGGAACCTTTTTCGCAAAAATGAGTCATCATACAACATTGTTTTAAAATGTAAATGTCCTTACAATTATTTTTATTGTTTTACGGTACGTTTAACATTTGCGTGGAAATAACTTTTGCGTGTATTGAACCTTACTTGACTTAAAGGAAATTGTTTAAAAAAAAATTGAATTTCTTAATTTCTTTCTGCAGTTATGTCGTGACCGGCAGCTCACTGGACTGGGCATATACTTATCTAAAACCTTTTATTTTCATCTGAACGTCAAGAATTGGCGGACACGTCAGGAGACAAATGTGCATCTACTTGGGGAAATACCTTCCTATATTATCACAAAATTAAATTCCCATGACAGAGAGAGCTTAAGCTTTTTCTTGCTCAATCTTCCTTTTTACAGCTTATCTGAGGTTTGTTAACAATTCGTGGTGACAAAACTGTATATAACTTCATAAAGATATCAATGATCTGTGATTTTCCTTGAAGAACAAAAAGGTGGGTTAAAGGAAAAGGTTACATGAAGCAGTAATGAATTCAACTTTTAGTGAAAAGTGAAATAATACAATATCAGTAAATTACGTCTTTCATTGAGCTTGGGCTGCTGGGAATGTTAAGATTAAGAAGAATAGAAAGGGAATTAGAAGAAATTTGAAGAACTTTGGGGGCAATAATTTTTGATATTTACATATATACACACATTCAACTGCATGATAATGACAACGAAGAAGTATCGAGGATGATACAAAAATGACACGGCACTGACTTTAAGATATCACTTAGATGTTTTAATAATAAGATGTTCACAAACCATCTTTTAATTGAATTAATTTTGTGTAATAAATGTTATTTTGTGTTTTGTCAAAATTCATTCCACCGTTCAACCCTATCTCTCTCCCCCCTCTTTTTTTCTCTCTCTCTACAAACACACATATAAAATGAGATGATTTCAGGATTTCATGTATCCCCATCAATGATACATTAGTAAGCAAAATTTCAGCTCAATTAAATATCGGAAATTTATCGAAAAATTAATTATAAGATTTAAACCTAAACAGACATACATGGCATGTTAAATAAAAACGTGTAAAACTGAATAGATATAAAATTGTATGAAGACATGGTGATGAGTGTAACAGTTTAATGTTTTTATTACGCTCAGCTGTTCTTTGTATATTCCTAGAAGCACAAGTTGTAGAGTGAGTTCGTTTAATCACTTTGGTGCATGAGTGATGTGCAGGGCTAAAGTAATTGATATTGTGGCAGTATATCGCATCGCTTCATTGAGCTGAAAAATTTTACGCAACGCCACAATCAATATGTATTGCCCTATGTGTCATGGAATGGACCCGTAGTTTCCATACCAACCAATCTTAATATTTTTATTCTTAAGATTTGTTATCCTAATACCTTGGTCTATGGTAGTAACTTGAGACTTTTCTCTCTCGACATGGATTAAATTAAAACATTGTTCCATTTTCCTTTTATATTAAGTGCTCTCAGTTTTGAATATATTTGTTTTGCAAATATTCACTTAGGATAGGACTTGACTGTAAATTAAAAACCCCCCAACGAAAACAGAAGCATTATAAAGTATAAAACATAGATGCATTAAAGAGTGTTTAATGGTTATCATTCCAGCTTCCCATGACTTTGTTTGTTAGAGCATAGACGAAACGCTCAACGGAACAAAAGGATGTCATCAAACGAAATTAATATAAGTTTGTGTAACGAATAATCAAACTAAAACTGTGCTTCAGTCACTCGTGACAATTTTGAATAAATTTACAAGATATTTTAAACAATTTCTCATTAATGACGAGATGATGAGTCATTCATGATCTACAAGTTTACAGATGAGGAAAAAATATAATTAAATTCAATTGAAATTCGAGATTGTTTATCCAACCTCTACTAAGCTTCATTTTGAGGCCTCAGTTCTTATAGTGTAATCCCCCCTATTTAAACTCCTCCCCCCCTTGCTGAACGGTGGTCGAATGGTAGAGCGCTACTCTTCCTAGGAATTTGAAGGTTCGAATCCTGTTGCTGGCATGGATGTTCGTAGCCATTAGGAATCAGATTTAAGCTATAGGTCCAGGTCTCATTGGTCTTCGTGAGAAAAACAGTAGACCGTAAGTGCTCGAAATCAAAATTAGTTGATCTCTCCAATATTGGTACATTGGAACGATACGGAACAGTAATTTTGAGAAATTTGATTAATTATTCAGAAATTATATTCTCACTACGTATAGGTATTAATAAAACATCAAGATACGAAATCCCTTTGACATTGTAGACCTAGAGCTTGTATAAATATTTGTCGAATATCTAGATCTTTCCACTTCCTTTAATATGAAACATGAAGGCGATTTTACCTCTAAAGGCCTCTATTTTTTGTAATTTTTGTCAATCGATACTCGCTTTCTTATTTGTAATAAAAATTTAAGAACAACCGCTACCTGATTTTTGTTAGATGGACCTTTGCTTCTTCGTTCTACGTTATTTCAATATAAGAAGCCGACAGACAAAGGAGTTTAGTAATTTGCTGCAAAAAGAGACGAATTGTTCTTAATCGGTAGGACGAGATACTTTCTGATCAACGTCAATTTAGATATTGACTTATCTCAGCTATAATAGAGAAGCCCATAAATGACCGAAGGTATAAAAATGTGAGTCTGTTATGCTTCAATGAACTTTTTCCCCTTTTACTTGATTTGATTATGCTTACCTTTTATTTTTTTTTGGGGGGGGGGAATTTACCCGATGGCAAATTATTTATTTATGCATATTAATAAATTAAAACTCAACATCGCTTTTCAGTCATCTGTTTTTGACAAGTTCAGCTCTTTTTACTACATCGAACGCTCTGCTGTATTTTTCAGATGCTTCTCTGGTATGTATTGTGGATAATTTATCTTATAGAAAACAAAGCAAAGTTAGTTAAAATTAATATGTTTTAAGACCGAAAATATGTTAACTTCATTCTTATAAGAGCTTTTATATACATCATGTACAGGAAAAATTTCGTT
>CM063501.1:164633671-164713671 GCA_032207245.1 Pardosa pseudoannulata
CTGTTTTTGTTAAAGAAATAATTAAAGAAAAATTCCTGTTATAAATTATTACACGGGCGGCGAGAAAGTTTCTCGGTTTTTACAAGAGATGGCAACAATATAAGCGGATCTCCCCCCCCCTCGTGTTAGTACGATTATTAGTAGACGCTATGTGAAACTGAAAACCATTCCAGCCTGCAATGTCTCGTTTAAATCAGTTACAGTGCTTGTGTTATTTGACATGAAAAAAAATGAATACTATACTATTGAATAATATTAATATTCTTCAAAAAATATGGTTTAAATCCGTTGAATTCATTCGAGGATTTTAAATGTGTATTGTGGCTATTCTCAAACCCATAAACAGATGATGTGTAAGGGTCCGTATTCTTCCGAAATTATGTCACTTAAACAGAAATTAGCTTCGATTAATTAGATATGCTTAACTTGAACTCTTGTGCTATGTAATAATTATTATTTATAATGATATTATGTAAGGTATGAAAATACTCTAAGACTAATCAATCGTTATATTGCAACAAAATTTTATGTAGCTTTAACTGTATTGTAAAACTAATTATACTTTAAATTAATCTTGATTTCCTTTGAATTATGATTTCTCCTCTATAATTTTTCTGGTAGACTAATTTTTCTTGTAGCTCTTTGTGATGGATATGTGTTTTCGTCATTAAGCTTCTCAAGACCATCGAAAATTACGAAATATAAATGCAATTATTGATAAACCATTTGGTGTATTATTTCAGGAAAGTAACCTCAAACTAAAGAAGTATAGATTAGAGGAGGGATTCGTAATTTGTGAGGAATAATTTCCAGGTTTACAAACACAGACAGATAAATACATATAATATTTGATTCCAAGTTTTGCTGATCCTTGAAGAATTCTCTGAAGGTGTCCATAAAAATGAATGTAACTACTTATTTCTTGATTAAATTTCCAAAATGAAACAAAACATTTGTTTCTGAGTTAGCCCCACACGTTTTCTCACAGTGCTTTTCTTTTTTGAGGGAGTGCGTCACCTCTCGGTCACGTGCGAGGTCTCCCCCAATTAAAACCTATTCTTACCCCATCGTCCATGCTTGCACAACAATAACAATAATAAACCTATTCCTTTTGTGGCGGGGCGGCAACAGCCAACAAACTGTTTTCGCGTCCCTGAGACCCCGGCAGATGGGAGAAGAGTGCTTTTGCCAAAAGGTCGCGCGCTGGGCAGTAAACAGGCTACAATGGACCCTTTGCCTGGGAACAAAAACTACTTTGCTTTGGAAAAAGGGGCGGAGACAAACACATGGCACGCGAAGCCATCATTGGAAATGGCCAATCCACACCCACGAAGCTCGCGTTAAAGTGTGATTTACCTATCATCTTTTATTTATTTTTTTTATTTTCATTATTACTTTCGAGTGAAATTATTATTATCACAAATGAAAAATAAATATAAACATCTGCCTACATAATATATTCCAGGGAAAAGGCAATTCTCATATTAGAGAAATTAAACCAAATACTGTAAATCAGGTATTTATTAGCGTGAATAGCTTTAACGTCCCATTACTGGAGTCAGACATTCAAAATTAAGATGGTTTTGATGTATAAAATTATTATTTTAAAGAAGATATTGATTGTTTTAGTCAGAAAATTTCTTACAAGAGACTTCACATTCCAAAGTCCCAGACAAGAAAGGGTTTAGGTTTGCTTCCCCTCATCTGCTCTGAAAAAAATTCTAGTTTAGGGCTTGATATTTGCATAGCACATAGAGGTTCATATTCCAGAGACAGCAAATATTTTAGACAGGAAGCGTCATTGATAATATCTTACGTTTGTGTTGACTACTCATGAAATACATTATTGATAATGGGTAATTTGAAAGATATTCCACACTATATCTCGATTAAATTATAAGAGTATTAATAAAACAGAGTTTAATTAAAAATGATTCAAAATGTAACATTTTCATTTCGAAAAACGTTATCAAAAGAGCTGATGGGAATATCAATGAAATAGTTCTGTTCTTATCCCGTTTACTTTTTTTTTATTAGTTTAAAAACTTTTAATTTTCTTTTTTGTATTTGCAATGAATGCTACATTTCTTTTTGTCATTAGCTATTTAAATTTAAATACATGTCCTACTGGTCACTTATTAAACTTTCTTAGATTTCTTTTTGACAACAAATTTTCATGTGATGCTAATGGATGTCCCTAAGAATTGAGGTGTAGACGTACTCTAACATTTAGGTAGGATAATAACTTCTACAACAATTTCATCCAACGACATTAATAAACTAATTTTTTCATTCATTTTATGCTTTGCATATATACGGTCCTGCCAACATCCTGATTGATAGATATATGCTATGCCTTTAGGATAATCTAGACACAAAAATATTCTTTTTTTGTTTTGTTTTGTTTTTGCAAGAGAGTTGTGGGGTAGAAGGATAGAATTTGTTGTAGATTATGCTCCAAAAATGGTAGATCTGAATATCATTTGGTCTCAGTGAGTTGATTGACTAAATTGGTATATGATTCCGGTAAATTTGTGGGCATATAATATGGGTGTTGCAGAACTTGGATGGGCAGATGTTCAATTATTCTAAGAATTTCCAAAAGTGACGTCATTTGGTTCGGTTTTTGGCATTGTTTAAAACCATATTATTAAATAACCGCCACCCATAATTTCCCCCTTGTAAGTTATCCGTTTATGGTAGCCCTGCAAGAAATTCTCGGGACAACACTCTCGATTTTTTTAAAAGCAATTTTTCTTGCCTTCTCTTAGACGTTTCACCCTGGAAAAAAATCTTTTTCAACTTTTTTTTGTATTTTCTATCGTTGAGAACGAAAGGAGGAGCCCAAGAAAAGAAAAAAATTCTTCTATATTTCTTTTCGCTTCATATCCCACCGAGAAAGGACAATTATAAAAATCTATGGTGACAACTTTGATGTCTTTTTATTTTGGTAACCCTTGCTTCGAACGTTAGAACCTCCCAATTTTTCTTTGTTTTTGTCGATAGATAAAAGAAGTGCGGGGGATGGGGTGGGTGAGTAGAGAAGAGTTGGATTTCTCCTTCTTCCCTCCCACCCCCTCTTCAGCTTCTTGTTCTCAATTTTAGAAGTTATTGGGAAAAGTGACAGGTAGAAGAGTCCGTGCCTCTTATTTCTCCACCCCCCTTCCCTTTACACTCCCCACCACACACACAAACGTTCCGACAGGACATCAGAGAAAGACACATTAATTGTATTGTTAGGCTTTTGGATGGGTGGACTTCGCAAAGAGACAAAACAGAGGTAAAAGAACAAATATATATAAAAGAAATTGGAACTTACACAGTATCGGAGAAAAGTATATAGAGATATATTTCTTTTCTTTTTCTTTTCATATACAAAGCTCAAGTTTTTTTAAGTTTTTTTTTTCAGCGTAAAAGAGGAGAGTTTTGTTCCCTTCTCTCTCTCTCCTGTTATTAAATGATTTATGACACTAATAACCATTTTTTAGGACGGCACCAGGTTATTTTTTTGACACATTAGGACTCGACGCTTACATTTTTTCAAGATTTTTTTCTTTAAAGGACTTTCCTGAAATTCTTTCTTCTATCTTAGAAATGCGTTCGGATTTTTAAGGAAAAGAAAATCTGTGAATGTTGTCTGATTTCTCAAAATACGTCGGCTGCTAATAAATGTATTTCCTTCAAGCTTCTATCTTTAAGAATGACAACTGTAAGTACATTAGTGATTAAATAATTTCTGTTGAATATAACTTATCTAAGTTATTATAGACTCATCGAAATAAAACAAAGTTGAATGAAATTTAAAGACATTTGAATACTTCAATCTGTCTCTCATTTCTATTTACTTTCTCACATATGTAGTACAGAGAAAGGATTGTAATAAGCAAAAACCTCGTGATTGTGATTGATCTTCCCGTTTTGGACCTTCTTGAGTATAAAAATTGTATTTTTGAAATTGCATGTGTGTGTGTTCGTGAATACGAAAACTACGATTTGACTTGAGTACGTTTTGATTTAGAGAAACCAAATTTTGAATACGTATTTAATAGCACATACAGAAAACACCATGAGGTGATGCACTGTATTTTCAATACCTTTTTTTTATATTGAAATAATGCATGCAAAGAAAATCAAATCGATAGATCTTCTTCTAAGATATATTTTCATTAATTTCTAACTTCAAATGTGTGCAGTACATGAGCCTCTAAAGACTTATAACTTAAAATGTATTTACTTTCTTTTCTCCAGGAAAGAAAGTAAATGTTTTTCATCCCACTAAATTTGTAAAATTTTTTAAATAGTTTGTTTTTTGATTACTTATTGGGGCAAATTCCTTATTGAAAGTAACTTATTCAAAAGAAAAATACGACTTAAAGTGTTTAGCCTTCCATATTCAACTTTTTAATTTTTCAAAATTTGAGAATTAATTATATTTAGAAATATAACAAATACAAAAATTAACATACGATATTGGAAAAAATAACAGTACTGAATTCTAAAGAAAAATTACGCTACTCGTATTAAGGCAAAGGAGTGCTCCTTTCGTTTTAATGGGCATCTGAAAGGTTAAAGTACGACTTATTGCTTAAGTGGGTTCTCCTAATTTTGAAGCAGGGACCAAGCAGCAGACCCATCGGCTTGGCCTGACATCTCCAGAGGCATTGACTGAGAACTTGAAGGACATTGTGACCACGAACATATTTTACGTGCCCCAGTCACTTTAAAAAACACGGCGGATCTTAGGCCTGCTGGGGCTGCGAACCCGCAAACCTCCAGTTACGCGAGCGTTGACTTTGCCGACTGAGCTACTGAGGCTTGACAGAGTGTAGTTATAGCTCTTAATGAGGCCAAACAATGTCCGATTGGTTAGGGTGCTGGCCTTCGGTTCCGGAGTTCGTGGGTTCGAATCTCACAGAGGCATGGACGTTTGAAGCCATTTGCAATCGGCGTTAAGCTGTAGGTCCCGGTCTCATTAGCCCTTGTGTTGCAAAAAGTAGACCGTAGCACTCCAAACCAAGCTAAACCAAGCAAGCTATCTCTTAATGAGTGTAATAATTAAATGAACATTTCATACATAAAGCAACATCAGATTTTGCATCACTCAAAATTCTAGACCACGGAAACTGTGCGTTGGGGCACAAAAATCTTCATAATTAATTAGAACAATTATCATATATTTAACGCCTTGGGGAAACTGTGAAGACCAATAATTTAGACTAAATTTGTAAATGTCTGGCTTAAAGGCCAAAACTTGATAAATATGTAAATGTTTTATTGTGTGTAATTTTTAACTGATCCCTAATAACTAAAACGACCAGACCAGAAAGTTTTTGATTAAGCGGAGGAACCAAGGTTAAAATTCTTCCAAGATATAAAATGGTAAACGAAGTACTTTAAAGCCAATTAATAGAAAATGAAGCCACATTTATTTTATTAAAAAGTTAAAATCAAACGAGCTACTAAAAGATGTACCCGTGCGCAGTTTAAAACTACAAGTATGTAGCAAATATTGATCAAAAATCAAGGGGGAAAAGAAAGAGAGTGGTTATGTTCCACTTGATTCAACGATTTGAGAAAATATGCAATGGTATGCTAGTTCCATCTCAATATTTATTACTTTACTTTTATTGAAATGAATTACTCGCAAATGAACGAATTTGTTCAAAAATACTTGAACATTAATTTTATTTTTTCTGTTACTTATTATTATTATTCATACTTTATTAAAAGTAGGGCGCCGTGAAAAAAAAATCTTAATTCAAAAAAGGCTTTGCGGCTTAAAATTTTGAAGCTATTGAACTAGAGTAAACTAGAGTAATATGACAATCAATATCTTCTACAAGATTGTTGTTCCGATAACGGAGCAAGATGGATAAATAAGCTAAACAGAAAATTTTGTTTAAATTTTTTTTAGAAATAAACCTTTTTTTCTGTTGCATTATTTGAAATTTCCAGTTTTTCAAAGAGAAATTTTTTCCTGTGTTCTCCAGTATTAGCTCCTCAAAAAATAGTCCTATAAGTTTTGAAATGCTTCATAAAAGCACGACGGTCATATATTCCTCAAAATTTCCTCCCCATCCGAATATTTTTTTAGAAAGACAGTCCTTATACAAGTCTTGACAGTTGGACAAGTTCTCTCCCCCATCTCCTCCCCCTCCCTTTCTAAATGGCGAGTGGAATCAATACACAAACAAAACGCACCAACACACGCTGCGCTTGTTAGTTCCACGACCAGCCTCCTCCTTAGATCTTTCTTCCCTACTCCTCCACCCTCAGTTTCGATGACTCTCGCCACTGTACTCCGAGTTTCCGGTCCCTTCCCTCTCCTCCTCCTACACTTTCCAAGAGTTCCTTCGAACCTTTCAAAAGTTCGCATCATCGCTGATAGTGTCTAAGGAATAAGATTGAGGAAAATGTAACAAATGTAGAAAAGAGTGGTAGAAAAAAAATGAAAAGATAAAAAACAGCATGGGATTTTTTTTTACTATTCATTCTAAGTACGTTTAGCCATCAATAAAACTCGAGGAAACCTCTAAAAATTGTGCAATGCCACAAAGTCGAATGAAAATCTCCTTAAAACGTGAAAGGAAATACAAAAAGAAAAGGTATACAGGGTGTCCCAAAACGGCCGCATAAACTCTATACAGCTAGATTCCTCGTTGGGAGTACATAAAACTGCCGAGGAAGCTTTTCTGTTCGATCCATAGTTTACGAGATAAATACAGAAAAGTATGACGTCACTGCCGGTGCAAGAAAAAGCACTTTATTGAACATATCGACATCAGTATATGCACGGGCATACTTCCTAACAATTCTTAAGGTATTTCCATTACATTGACCGCACATCAGGTACATGTCCCAGTAGTCACAAAGGACACCATACGAAGACTACCGGTAAGTGCAAAATGAAGCCTTTAAATACCAGTTCAACGGTGGCTCAACGTCATTTCATGGTGAGCGAGCATGCATGACGTTATATTCGAGGCGAACGTTTTGAACATAATCGTCTGGAAAGATATGCAAATACTGTTGTTGATATGTCCAATAAAGTGTTTTCTTTTTTTGCACCGTCAGTGACTTCATACTTTGTTTTTCGTATTTTTTCCGTTAACTATAAATCGTAAAGGAAAGCTTCTTTAGGCAGTTTTTTTATGTACTCTCAACGAGGAATCTAGCTGTGTAGAGTGTATGCAGTCGTTTTGGGACACCCTGTATAATGATAATTAGGTCATTTATGGCAAAATTGTAAAGTTCTTATCTTTATTTTTCTTTCCACAGCACTGTCAGAAATCCAAACTCAAAGTAAGAGCTTCATTTAAAAGTAAAAGCAAAACTAAAAGAAAAGACTTTCTAAAGGGGACAACAATTGCTTTTATAACGGCTTTGAGTACGTAGAGACTAACCTGCCTAAATTCCTGCCTTTCCCATTCGAGATACACATGACTGGTCAGCAGGCCCAAAAGGCGTTAGTATTAGAAACATGCAAATTTTTTAACCTTTTGCATGTTATGTACATCACATACGATATACATAATGTGATACGCAATGAGCTATATTTTAATATGAATGTACATGAATCATCCTGTCACTTGGGAACAAATAAAGGGCTAAGAAAGTTAAAAAGAACATGGAGTATAAAAAGTAGCTCTTGACCTCACAAAATGATTAAATGGTGGAAAATAGACTGAACGCTGTATTTCGGTATTAGAGTCTGTTTGTTCAAATAAGGCCTAGATGTATGCAGTTTGCTGAAATTGTCATATTCAAAGTTTTTAAAATATCTTATTTATTTTACTCTGTGAAGTCCATAATAACTTAGATTTAAAATATTCATTGATTTAGATACATCAGAAATGACACGGGCATTCAGGGTAGGAAGGACATTACAGAGTTTTTATAAATTATTAAACTGTATACATATAAATTAAAGTATAAGCAAGGTAATCATATTAAACTTTTTCCTTAAAACCAATTAACACTCCGCGTGCGGGCAACGTATTTTTACGTTTTTTTTGCGGTCTGTCACTGGAGCGCGGGTCACGTAAAAATACGTATTTAGTAGATTTGTGGTGGATACCCGCTAACCACCACAAATCTACTAAATACGTATAATTATGTGTGACATATGCGTGTTTTTTGAGTTGCTATGCAAAGCTTTGCATTTTTTCTTTCCATAAGTTATGGTTGTCGAGTTACTCGGTCTTTTGTTGCGTTATTTCGTCTTCAATCGAATTCATAGCTCCAGAACGTATAAGTCATGTTTTGTTAATCTGAGGCTTGGTTTTTTATTGTTGAATACAAAATTTATAAAATGAGCCGCCGTGACAAAGTTAGTGATGAAGAAATATGCGCTGACAGATTATCGGACTTTAATTTTAAAAATCGTTTATTTTTGTGATTTCGTAAAAATATCGTTTTTTTTTTGTTAAATAATCATACAGTATGTAAAAAACAGTAAGTGTAAAGTAAAAAAAAGTTTCGTCCATAAAAACAAAGTAGTTTTCTATTTACTGCGATTTTTCTTAATAACTAAACTTTCGCGTGATTCACGAAAAAACGGCCGCTTCCAGCGTAAGTATACCCACATGCCAAGTGTTAACATTTTTCTATAATTCATTTTTATAGAAATTTTGTTAAGTTTTAAAATGCTCTTTGTGACTTCATTTTTCATAAATTCGAACAAAATGTTTATCGTAATTTATATTAAAATGAATCTAAAAATCCATTTCAAATCTGGATTTTATTTAGATTATTAAAGCTCAATTTTTAAAAGCCCGAATTTTGCATGAAGATTCGACCTACGAGCGTAAAAATATTTTCTATAACTTAACTATTTGATCTTTATACAAAACAAAACCCAAATATGTTCAAATGATATTTGGAAGTAAAAATAATGCAAAAATAAAAGAAAAAAAATTGGAAATTGGATCAGAAGATATATTTTTAAAGATTTTAATTTTTTGAAATGCTTTAACACTAGATTTACCGAACCAGTCAAAATGACTGGTCTTATTTAATAATTCAATGTACATTTAAATTGTTGGTAAGCCTAGTATTACTTTTCAAAAAAGGTATCTGAAATTTAAAAAATATTTGTAAATGCAATTTTTGTTAATTTTTAATTATAATTATTTTATTATAACTATAATATTTTTATTTATAATTATTTTATTTATAATTATTTTATTATAATTATAATATTTTCATTTATAATTATTTTATTATAATTATAATATTTTTATTTATAATTATTTTATTATAATTATATTTTTATTTATAATTATATTTTTATTTATAATTAAGTATTTTATTATAATTATAATATCTTTTATAATTATTTTATTATAATTATATTTTTTTATAATTATTTTATTATAGTTATAATATTTTTATTTATAATTATTTTATTATAATTATAATATTTTTTATAATTATTTTATTATAATTATAATATTTTATTTATAATTATTTTATTATAATTATAATTTTTTACTCATAATTATTTTATTATAATTATAATATTTTTATTTATAATTGCTTTATTATAATTATAATATTTTTATTTATAACTGTTTTTTATTATTTAGTCCTTTTTATTGTATGTGTATGCAAAATTTCCTACATTTAAGTTAATAATTTTCATATAAACACAGTGTAACATCCACCTTCCGGTTAATGAATCAAAATAAAAGTGCGTAAAATATACTGAATTATTCCTTTCCAGCATTGTTTTTGCTGCCGTCATTTTTGTGTCCCTTCCAATTTCACCGCGTTTGAATGAGATATGATTGGATTCCACAAGGAATTAGAATGCGATTAGAACTTCAAAAATTGAACAATTGCGGCCCATTTCTAGATTACATTTCTAACCTCAACTTTTATGCGTGGAGGGGCTTTTCCTGGGAAGAAGCGGAAATGAAAGGCACAAAGCGTCTCTCCCGCATAAAAACAACTTTCCGCTTTGGATCCTTTTGTGCGAATAATTTAAGCAACACAGAACTTCGGAGGGAAACTTTTTTTTTTCCGAAATCCTAATTTGATGAGATGCCTACGCTATTGCAATCGCCAATTTCTTTTGGAAGTGAGAAAATAATTTCTTGTAATAAAAACATCTCCGGGGTCTCTATTCGAATGAAAAGAATTATTATATAGAAAGAAATTCCGTCAGAGAAAATTAAGGGAAAGCTGAATGAGGACAGAGCAGTTATAAAATATTAAAAAAAAATCCCTTTCTTTGTAATTTAAAAATTATTAATATTTTAATTTATCATGCATGTATACATGTATGAAATATATCAAAATTATTAAACCTAAAATATCTATGTAAAATTCTACTTTTTTTCCCTTCCCATTCTTCCTAGTCATAATATGTCAGATTTAAAGGAGTGTTCGCCAACTTAAATTCTTTTACCTGTATCCCAAAACTAACTGTACCATAAATGCTTATTTTGTGTCCATTGGCCACGTTTTCTAGTTGTCCTAGGTAAATAGTTTCATTCCTTTAATGTCTAAATTGCTGTCTATGTGGTTTTCGAGCTAACCTAATCCCTTAACGTGCACGCTCGAGAGCGTGCACATTAACTCGAGACTCGAACGGTAACTCGTTAACTCGAGCGCGCTTAACTGGCCAAACTATGCACACTCGAGATAATTCGAGCGGCGTTGTACTTTTGTAGATATTGCGCTGTGTGTTGTGCTAAAAGAGATAGCAAAGGAAAAAAGAAAAGAAAAGAGTCGTTACATGTGTAATAACTGCAATGTTGGTCTATGTGCTGCACCTTGTCTCGAAATATATCACACAAGAGATAATTTTGATTAATTTTATAAATACTAGTATTCTTATTATTTATGTTTTAAAAGTATAAATAAGTATTTTTACTGATAATAATGTTTATTCTGAAATTTGAATTAAAAAAGAAAGATAAAAAAAGTTGATGTGCGTGTAATATTACAATATTCGACTATTTTCTGCAATGTTATCAAAATCCAAAATTGCAATAAAACTTTTTATTATTTTTGTAACTTTGTTGGCAAGACAACGTTCTAAATTGTGCTTTTTTCATTAAAAAAATTTATTTTTTTGGCTGGCCTTTTTTTAAAAGAACTGTGCATTAAGGGCTTAAATGATCAAAGTTCATTTCGAATTGCCAATAACGCCGAGTAAACTGTCGGTCTCTTGGGGAAAAAAATCGCGTGACAGCTCGCTGCTCGATATGACTTTGTGATAGAGGTGTGTATTCGTGAGCATTCGATGCAAGGCTCTTGTCTTGCAAAGACATTAATTTTTAGTCTCAGTAAAGTTAAGTTCCACAACGCTTCTGTTTAATAAAGCCATGACTGCCAATAACTTAGGTTTTCTCATTGCCCAGCAAGCCCGTGCAATCTAAAATAATAGGGGATAAATTTTCTTGTTTAAGCGGCGAGAGTAATTTTCGCACGGTTACATTTATATTGTCAATTTGTAACTATGCATGACATACACATATTTTCGTGTAATTGTCTATACGTATATACAGGGCCGGTTAAGGTCTTTAGCCTCTTACGTGCAAGATAGCACTTAGTCCCATTCTACCAATACATATTCCCAGCACATTCATAACTCATATCAATGTACCCCCAAAACTGTATTGTTATTATGACGTTCTTATTTGTCAGTTCAACAAATAACATCAGATAATTTTAAATTTTTACATCACTTCTTTTCAATCACGAATAATGTTATCTAAAGAAATATTTAGAGAGAGTGCAATTGGGTATAAAAATTATATATTAGAACATATATTTGACTTCTTATTGCAAACCTGTTTGGATTTATTAAGTTGGCATTTTCGAAAATTTTTAAGCAGGAATTCCATTTTGGTGATTTAAGACATTGCAACTAAATATCTTTTTAAAAAGCAAAATATGGGGAAAAACTGATTAAAAACTAACATAGGTTTAGGACAACAGTTATTTCCAGAAGCAAAAAAGCACAAAGAAAGACATTTTCTAAAATTATTGAATATTTTCAGTAAAAATCCTCTTTTTCGGAAAAAATAACCTTCACTCTATTTACCATCCTAGAAATTTGGCCGTCTGCTTGCACGCACTGCACATATCTTTTGATTGCAATTTGCATTATAACGACGGATTTTAATACCTCGTACATTAACGCTGTTGAGCATAACTCAAAAACGGTTAATCGTAATATAGGGCCGGTTAAGGTCTTTAGCCGCTTACGTGCAAGATAGTACTTAGCCACATCCTAGCAGTACATATTCCCAGTACATACATAACTCATATCAATGTACCCCCTAAAATTGCATTGTTTTTATGACGTTCTTATTTGAAAGTTCTACAAATAATATCAGATAATTTAAAATTTTTACATCACTTCTTTTCATTCACTAATAATGCTATCTAAAGAGATATATAGAGAGAGTGCAATTGGGTATAAAAATTAAATATTAGAACTTGTATTTTACTTCTTATTACAAACCTGTTTGGATTTGTTAAGTAGGCATTTTTGAATTTTTTTAAGCAGGAATTCCTTTACGATGGCTTAATAAATTGCAAATAAATATCTTTTTAAAAAGCAAAATATGGGAAAAACTATTAAAAACTAACATAGGTTTAGGACAACAGTTATTTCCAGAAGCAAAAAAGCACAAAGAAAGACATTTTCTAAAATTATTGAATATTTTCAGTAAAAATCCTCTTTTTCGGAAAAAATAACCTTCACTCTATTTACCATCCTAGAAATTTGGCCGTCTGCTTGCACGCACTGCACATATCTTTTGATTGCAATTTGCATTATAACGACGGATTTTAATACCTCGTACATTAACGCTGTTGAGCATAACTCAAAAACGGTTAATCGTAAAACGTTGAAATTTGTATTTAAGACTTCTGAAGCATCTACTTTTGCATCTCCTCTTTTGATTGCAATATGCATTTTCTATATATATTTCCGTAAAATTATATTAACGTTATGAGGCATAACTCAATAACGATTAGGCGTAAAACGTTGTACACCTCCATTTTTATTGTAATCTGTTCTCTACATAACGAAATATTTCAACTAGCGGGCATTGACGCTACCAATCTAAAACAATGCAGCTCAAAAATTCGACGTATTCATACTCATTTATAAAAATGCTATTTAAAACGGTGGAAAAAAGTTTTTAAATTTCATTTTTAGAACAAAAATAATTTGCAGAGAATAATTCTGAATTTTTAATGCATATTATTTCCTCCCGAGGGAAAATTTTTTTAGAATGAAATATCTGTATAATAAAAAGTGTCATTATAACGAGTATTATAACGAATATATATAACTCTCCACCAGAGGGCAGTGCTTAAGCTGTACTCAGAAAACATATATACCGTAAGAAACGAAACCTACTTTGAATCTTGAGAATATGCAAAACATAATTTTGATGATGCATTCTGATGATCCAAAAATAAAAATGAGGTATAGTACAATAGACGTACAAGAAAGTCATGTGGTGTCTACATCAGATTTTTATAGCTTATATTAGAATTATTTTCTTGAAATAAATCAATTAAGGTATTTGTTTTAAACGTTGTTATTGTTGTTGCTATATTAAGCTTTTTAAAATTTCTTAGAATATACGTTCATACTGAATTAGAGTTGGTACTTTGCTAAATATATTCAATTACCTGCTTATGGTATGAAGAACTCTTTGTTTAGCATCATGTACTGCTTTAAAACATTTTTATTATATATATTTCAAAACATTTCATCCTAGTTTGAACGTACTTTTGGGGGAACTCCTCATCCCAAATTATTTGAATTTCTCTTTCTCACTGATGTTTTAAATCTCATTTAAATTTTTTTTAATGTTTTAATGTGAGTATTTACCTCGATTTTTCTATATTTTTCTTAAAATTTTAGTGTTAACCCTCTGACTGCTCAATTTATAAATCGAGATCTCTTTAAAAATTGTGTACCTATTTTTTTTGCATAGTTTAAGTATATATATATATATATATATATATATGTATGTATGTATATATATATACATACATACATATATATATATATATATATATATGTATATATATATATATACATACATATATATATATGTATATATATATACACATACATACATACATATATATGTATATATATAAATACATACATACATACATATATACGTATACATATATATATATATACATACATACATATATATGTGTATATATATATATATATATATATATATATACATATATATATATATATATATATATATATATACATATACATATATATGTGTGTATATATATATACATACATACATACATACATATATATGTGTATATATAGATACATACATACATACATATATATGTGTATATATATATATATATATATATATAAAATAAGCTTTCAGAAAAACTAATTTCAGATGTTATCACATAAAAAATTTATTTTATAATAAATTTCAATTTTAACATAGTTTCTATTTATAACATACTATCTATCATTCTATTATCTAATATAACTATAATAGTTCTAGTCATATAATTCTATTTACCTAATTAAATGTCTAATAATGTGTATAATTTATTCCACTGGTTAAACGGTGAAAAGGCGGAATGTGCTTCGTAATAAAGGAAGAAAAACACATGCCCGCGAAAATCGCGGGATGAGCAAATTTTGCTACATTTTAATTGCCCGTGGAAATCGCGGGATAAGCAGTCAGAGGGTTAATTTCCCCTACTTTTAAATTATATAACTTTGTTTTTATATGTGCTCTTTTGTTTGGAGCAGCAGATACTAACTTGGATCTTGGGCCAATAAACAAAAAACAAACCTTTGTTTAGGTCACTCACCGTATTTTTCTGAACCTCTTCTTGGACATGGGTCTTCTATGGGAGCCTTTACAGTTCTCGCCTTCTGGACCTGTGACTGTTGTCGCCTCTAGACCTTTGTCCGAAGTTTTGCATTCGAACTCCACATCTTCCTCGTCACCGAGGCTGCGGAAACCGGGCATCTGGATCACCGACTGAAACAGAAAGAAAAACAATTTAACAAAAGAGACTCTTTTTGAATAATCTGTATCGACGACAAGACAGTTTAAAAATGTTTCAACCTGTGAAAGTCCAAGTCATTTCTGCCGAATGTAGAGGGTGGTGAAAAAAATTATTGAGCTCATTTCATGTTTGAAAAAGGAGATATTTACATAATTATTGTTTTCGGGAAAAGACAATTTAGAATAGTTTTACACAACAAAAGAGGAGGGGCAGTGATTCTCCTCAGCAGTGCTACGGCGCAGCTCTGGGGATGAGCCTCAGGGTGTTGTACTACGGTACCTCACCTAGGACAGCTATCAGCCTCCACGTGGCGCCCCCTGGTAACTAGGAGTGTCCCTCCTAGGCTAATGATAGCCGTCTGCAACCTCAAGGGGTATACCTCCTTTAGGTATACTCGGGTGTCACGAACCCGGGGTTTCCTGAGTGATCTTTCCCTTCAGACTTCCCTGGTAGTCTGGAACTTACTCTGTAGTAATGTTCCTTACTGGGGTCGTCAACATTATCCTCGAACCATGACGGAACTCTCGTAGGCCAGCAACACCTTGTGGTGTGGTGGTTACCGTCGTGGCGATCAGTCATACAGTTTCTGGATGGCTTCGGCCGGGGCAGAGTATAACACACTTACACAACAAAAGATACATTTCAAGCTCTTACTTAGAAAATGTTATTATCTCCGATGAAGCAACTTTTTATGCTTCTGGTTATGTTAGTTGTTGCAACTGTTGGATCTGGAGAAGTGAATTTCTTCATGTAGTAAGGTAAAAATCGTATGGTACCTCGAAAGAGAACGTTTGCTGTGCATTCGCTGCAGATGAAAATATCAAAACTTTTATTTTCATCGAATTCTGATAGGTGTTACATATCTGAACATGCTAGTTATGCTTTACCGAAAATGAACGAATTCAGAACCGAGTTATCTTTCAATAAGATACCATTCCAACTCACTCCATAATTTGAACGGAACTGGGCCAAAACATTTCCTGAACGTTGGATTGCTGGAAAGCCGATACCTTAACCACGAAAATTTCCCGACAATACACTTCTTGAATTTTTTTCTTTTGGAGCTATGTTAAGGACTGAATGTACACATGGATGGTTTAAAGAAGGTTATGAATCTTAAGTCATGTAAAGCTGGCATGATACATTCTATTGGGCCTGTAGGTAGAAAAGTCTTGAATGTCGGTTAGAGGACTGGCACTTGACTGAAACATCTTGTATAACCAGAGATCATAGAGGATAAATCTTTGGGTCTGGATATTCTCTCGTCAATTGAGAGAGAGAGATGATGAATGAGGAGCAAACCTCTTCTTCCTGAGGATAATAGAAACTAGTAAGAATCTCCAGAGTGGCATCTAGAACGTCTTTCCCTCGTCAGGGTAGATGACATATTGTGAGTTATCAAACTAAATTATACCAAATAGATTCAATATCATATCATTAGAATTTACTTTGTCTTAGAAAAAACTCACCAACATATCTATTCAATCTAAATCATCATAGAACGTGCGTTATGAGGCTTGATATTTTCTACCTCCTATAACCGACCGATTTAACCAACAACTTAGTCAAATTTACAATTTAAGTATTAGAAATTATGCCTAACTTCCAATCTAGATCATTGCATTTTAGAGTGGTCTAGGGCAAACACACAAACAGACAAAGTTATGAGATTAGTCTTGTTTCTATTTACGAGAGGTCTAAAATATCACTATTTTTCTTTTTCAAATTTCAAGATCTCTTTTTACGATTACATTACTTCATCTGCATACACTTCATATTTAAGAAATAAACAAAAGAAAATATAGAAAAATTATATATATTAACAAGCAATATGCACAGCTACTTTTAGGAATTTTCTGGTATAGTGCTCATTAATCTGTTATCATGAAGAATACCCCTGGCAATGAGAGTAAAAGATAGAAAACTCCATAACAATTTTTTTCTTAAACCTCAAAATGATAAGGAATCATTAATGAGCCATGAATTATTGTTATAAAATGGACTACCAACTAAAAAACGGCACATTACGAAAATTCGATATTTTGGAATTTCACGTCTGAGAGTGAAACGTTGGCTGAATGGGTAGGGCACCGCTCTTCGATGCCAGAATTCGTGAGTTCATATTCCACTGTTTGAACGGATGGTTCATAGCAGCTTAAAATCGACTTTAAGCAGTAGATCTGGGTTTCATGAACTGTAGAGTAGCAAAAATGTAGACTATAGCTCTCCAACCAAACTAAATAATTGGCATAAATACAAGTCAAAAACGATCAAGTGTTGTTCTAATTAAATCTTAGCAAAACTTTGACTTTATCTTTCCCAGCCAGACAAATATAATTTTTTTTGTTTCAACAGATAGTCATAATTTATTCTTCAGTATTTTTATTTGTATATAAAAGCAAATTCTCTGGAAGGAGCAACTTAAGAGAATTAATTTATAATGGCATAATTGAGAAAAAGCTACTAAAGAATTGATGTAACTTTCCGCTCTACATTTAGGATACAATATAACTTTGAAATGTAGGTCAAAAATAAATCAAATAGCCAAGGTACATTGCTAACTCATTACCTTATATCACCAGAGGGCTATCCGGAGTCTTGTAATGATTGATATAAGGATTACCCAACAACTATTTATTTGAAGAGGCTGTGTTTAAATCTTTTAGATTGGCCTGATTGGAATGTAGCTTAAAAGGGAAAAGGTTGTGCTTCTTCCACCGTATATGCTACATCCAAAAAAAGAATACTGCTTTTGTCAGAAATATGTTTCCTGCCTGAAATTCAAACTTGGAACAAAAATCGAATTTGGAACAAAAACTAGCCTCTATTTGATTTGTCAAAATAAACTTAATAGCTTAATCACTTCAAAAAATCACAAAACCCACGCACTAAATACAAGATGTCACTCGTGTTCAGAAGTCCTTTAAAACTCCCTTTTACTAAGTCAACTTCGAAATACGAAAGGCATCGCTACACATAGTGAAGTCATTTCATGTCCCTTGGGAATGAAATATACTATGTCACTCATGAGCGGAGTTTGAATCACTCTTACGGGAAATTAGCCTAAGTTAACTTTTTTGAAATGTCGGAAAACACAAACATGTGGGAAATAAGAGGCTACAATATATGAAAGTCCAATACGAGTCACCAGACTCTCATGAGAATCCAAGCGAAATACGGGATTGCTGGTTAATGATCTTGTACCTGGGAAACAAATCACTACTCTCAATGAATTGTGGTTATTTCACGTCACCTAGTGGAGTTAAAATTGGAGAATATAGTTACTTACTAGAATAATTTTTAATACATACATGCACACACTATATGTATATATATGTGTGTGTGTGTTTATGTATACACACGTATATATGTAAATATATATGTATACATACATACACAATGGAAACTCATGCATTCAAAGACTAGGGGCAAGGTATAAATCTTCGTATTTGGGATTGGTTGCCGTTTCTGCCTATGAAAACACTAGTGTGCTGTTTAATAAATCGACGTAGTTTAAACGTAAAAATGAGATTTATACTGATATCTAAAACATATTTATTATGTATGATTGTTGTATTAACATCTGTATATAATAAACTATAACAACAAAATTAATTCCCTCCAAATGCGTGAAATAAAGCAAGTTTATGTATTCTGTAAATATATACATACTACAAACACATTTTATAAAGCATTTTTGAACACAATTAATATTAAATAGCAAGAGAAAGTCTTACAATTTGGTTGGTAATATAGACAGATATCTTTATGCCTAACACGAATGCTATACTGTTATTCTTTTATCCTCATCCGAGGAGTACGTATAACTTAAGGAATGTTACGGATACTCGTACGGATGCTCCCGTTGCGTTCTCGTAATTTAGAATCGGGAACTAAGCAGACGATCCCCAAAATTGACCTGCCATCTCCAGTAATATCGTTTGAACCTGAATGACAGGGTGACCATGAACCTATTTTATGTACTCCTACCGTCATCAATGAGCATGGTGAATCTCTCGTGGGATCGGGTCTCGAACCCCCAACCCGTCGGTTTTGAGATCGACGACATTGCCGACTGTGTTACTGCAGCTCATGAAAAGAGAAATAGAAAGCCCAAATTAAATAATCTCTCCATTTTTTGAAGAATAAAGGAAACAAAAATTGTGTAAGAAAAGGAGAAATAAAAAATCTTTGTATTACTGAATAAAATTTGCGTCGAAACATTTAATTAGGGAATCAAACATTCTTTTCGCATAAATGAATGTTTCGTAAAACTGAATATTCGGGTAAGTGAATAATTCATTACATAGGTCTTTGGAGACTTCCAGGAGGTAACGTGAAATACTTCGTATAGTTGCGTATTTCGTATAAGTGAATTTCGTATAAATGAGATGCATATACATTATATATATATATATATATATATATATATATATATATATATATATATATATATATATATATATATATATATATATATATATATATATATATATATATGCACATACAGCAAAAACTTATTTATGCGAAACTTATACGAAATACGAAGTTCATGAATTACTTCTCGTTCTTGGTCGGAACTACCATAAATCCATATATGAATGTGTGTGTTTGTATATATATCGCCAAACGATGGCCAAATGGTTAAGATACTTATCTTCACTTATACGAATTCAGAGTTCATCGGTTCGAATCCCAGTGTACCATGGATGTTCGTATTCATTCAGAATCGGCATTAAGCAATAGGTCCCGGGCTCAATTAGCACTCGCGTTGCAAAAAAGTAGACCCTAGTGCTCCAATAAGAAAAGGCTATATATGTATATATGTGCGTGTGCGTGCGAATGTAGAATACCCCAAAAGTAGGAGTTTCTAGACCGCAGGTTAAGAATCACTGCTCCAGATTCTTTTAAATCGCGATGTAGATAAAATAAATGAAAATAACGCAAATCGTGATGTAAGCAGCGCTATCGTCTGTTTAGATTCCGACGACAAACGGTGAAGAATTACTTTTCGGCAGCCAAATTGGCAATCTTTCTCCTCTTTTCATCGCTGAGAGCATCGGAAATACATCGAGGGAAAAAATTTAAAATTCAGAAGTGATGTCGCATGGATCACCCTCCATAAAGTCGACGATAACCCCCCATTCCAAATCGTTGCTTGGCTCTCGGCCAGCACGTACGCGAGTCACAATAAAACAAAGATGAAAAGAATCCCAACTATGTGCTTTTTTATTTTTGTGTTTTGAATTCCCCGCAAAAAATATTTTTATTTATTTAGTTTTCATTTTCGAGTTGTTGGGGGTAATCATTTTCTCTTTTCAAGAGTTTTCTGCGTAAATCAGACTTTGAAAATGGAAAGGGGGAAAAATCCTTTATGATTTCTTAGCTAGTTGGATGGAATCCAGAAAAACTCACTTCAAAATTGAATACTACAGGAAGTGAAGATTTAATAGCAGTTCGACTCAAAAGATAGCTGCCATTTTTCTTATGCGCTATAAATCACTTTAACATTAATTTTTTTTGCACAATGCTTCATTCTTGTCAGAATAATAATAAAAAATAGGGTTGTAATAAATTGTATCGGGCTTGTTTGTAATAAATATCATTACTCGTTTTGCAGTTGGTAAGATTTATTGGACTCCGTTTTGTATAAACGGTAAGTGGGTACAGGAGTATGTATACAGTATATCGCTTAGACCTTTTTTCCTGTGGTATAAAACGGTTACATATGTGATTTGTTACGTTGCTTCGGCGTGATTTCTCCAGCGTTGTCTGCTAACTTTGTATTGTTTTTTCACTTACTTTTAGCAAAAACTACGTTCAAGTATTTAATTTTTTTTCCGGGGATAGGATGATAAGATAAAATATTTACTATTTTTTTCTTTCATTTCCAGCTCATCACACTTATTTTTTGTTAACATCATATGTAAGGGATGCATCTGTATTTGAATTTATCAATAATTTTACTCCACTAATGCAAGAATCATTTCTGCTCGATATATATTGAGCAAAATCTTGGATCTATTAGTATGGAGTCTTGTAAATTAAAGTGTAAAATTTAAATGATTTTGAATATTACAGTGTGCAATCATAAAAGATGAGCGAGAATTTTTAACATCCTGGAAAATCATTTATAAATGAGTTAACCTGTTAGTGACCGAGTCATTTTTGTCGAATATATTGATGGATATTTAAATCTAATTATAGACTTAACAGAAAAAACAAATACGAAACTGAAAAAGCACTCAATGTAAGCAGATTCTCGTTAGTATCATTGTCATTTTAAACATCATAAATGACATTTATAAAAAGGAAAAGGATTTCGCGATAGTCAGATTAATTTTTCCAATTACATGTAAACACTCCTGTAAGGTGACATTCTACATTTAAATGACAACAACAATAGAACTGTATTTTCCATACTCATGGGAATGCTGAACACTTCCTTCGATTCATTTGATTGTCTCATAACCTTTATCTCTTCATTAAAAAAAACCTGGAGGATAAGGATTATGGGCCGACAAAGTAGTCAGAATTAATTCACGACGTTCCAAATTGAACAAAATATTTCTCTTGTAAGAAGCTGACATTCAATTCCTGCAAGAACCATAAAGTCATATCCATAAAGTTATATTTGCTTAATTTCTAGTATTACTTAGTATTGCTCATCTTTATATCTCTTCTTGGGAGGATTGTGAAGATTCTCTCATATGACTAAATAATTTGCTTGTTGTTTAGATAAATAAATATTGCGCCATATTTTAGCACATTTCTATTTCTTTCCCCCCTTAAAACTGTCCTTTAAGAGTGAGGCTCTACCAGGATGGACTCTTGAATACCCTACACGTTCCACCTTTCTGTGTAATTTTCGTTCTTAATAAATGTCTCTCGAAGAAACACACATACACACAAAAAGCTTTACACCAGCAATGGAAGGTTATTTCTTCAGAGTAATACAGCCTTGTAAAATTAATTTTTAGGACAGATAAGGTATTCGTCATGATTTCAGTTGATGTATCTGCTGCAAAATTACATCCCTGCGTCAGAATCAGAAAATCATACATTGTCGACCCAAATGATAAAATTATAAATAGTAGCAGAAACTTGAAATTTTGCGGAGCTATTTTATACGATTACCATCCATTTTCCGTAAAATAAAAAAATCATAAAACAAGCATAAAAATTCAAGAAAGTAATTTTAATTCTCCTCAAGGTACCTTTCCTTAGAATTCTGTAGTAAAAACCATTGACCAAGGATGTACTTATAAGAGAAGCGAAGGGGGTTGAAGCGGTCTGGGTGCCCCACTGAGATATTTTCAATGTATGTATTGCAAGAATTTTTTAAAAGACTTTTTAAAATTTGTGTACATTACCAGTTTTTACTGTAAGTATTAAAAAATAGTTTTCAGCTTAAAAATACTAAAAAAGTAAAATATTTTTGCAATATAATTGGTCTTCAGAGATTGACAGATTTATCATTACTTTCAGTGCATGACCATAAATACAGATGAGTGTTTGAACAAGCTATCTTTAAAAGCTAAAAACTTTAATTTACTACTGTAAAACGGTAATTTATAAATGCCATACTGTTTTAAAATTTTGATGCCATACAACATATGTAATTTTCCAAAAGAAAAATCAAAAAGCTATGCCATATTTTCTTTCTTCCTTTTTTTTTTACTTTCCTAGTTATTCATAAAACTAGCATATAGCCCGTCATATGACGGGATCAGTAAAATTTTTAATTTTCCAGAATTGCAAAGTACCCTATGAGGTAGGTTAAAAAAAAGGTTTGTTTTTTGGCTGAGAATTATCATTCTACAAAAATAACCGAATAAAATTATCACTTATTTACCTAATCTATTATTTAAGCCAAATATAAATGAAATTTTTTTAGGTAATATCTAAGTTTAAGAATAAAACGTATGGAAATCATGCAGAAGATATTTAAATAATCTAAAATAAATGATTAAATGAGATAGTTAAAGGAATGACGTCATAATGCTAGAAAAATTGTTACTTTTACCTAGTTATTATGGGATAAATTGATAAATTTAATAGCCTGCTCCTAAAATAGGGCTTGATATAATGGCATTAAATGCTCGAAAAGGGGGACGAGGTAAATTTCGAACGTTTAAACATGACAGTATTTTTCGCTGGGATACGACACTTATTCATACCAATTTATTGTAGAATCGGATCTATAGTTTAGGAAAAAATAAACTTTACTCGAATTGAATTTTGCTAACCCTAACTCATCAAAAATCCAATATGAATGCCTGTATCCATATCACGTTCAACCGCTTCATAAATTCGAGGACAGACAGACAGATAGCTTAGGCTATTATTACATTACGAGAAGAAAGTTTAAGTCATAAAAAAAGTTGAAAAAAATAATAAACATTTATTTTAAAAATAATAAAACAACTTTAGGAAGAAGAATTTAAAAGAAAAAGCAGAAAATATTAAATTAATTAGACATTTAGAAAAATTTGGCTGTGTCGGGGACAGAACCGTTAACCCGAAAAGTACGCTGATCAAATGGGCAGACTCTCTACCGAACGTACTAGGCCTACACCCGAAGAACTACGCTCCACCCTCGCTGCTCCTTCTTATTCTATACTAAATTCATATCAAGAATGAATTTAGTATAGAATAAGACTTGAAATAATAGCATTAAACACTCGAAAAGGGGGGATGGGGTGGATTTCGAACTTGTTTTGAATTTTGCTAACCCTAACTTATAAAAAATTCAATATGGATGTCTGTATCCATTCCAGGTACAACCGCTTCATAAATTCGCGGACAGACAACTTAGGCTATTATTATATAGGAGATTAGTTTAAATACGTGTGGTAAATTCTAGAGAGTAAATTAATATACTCCAGTAATTCGCCAGGCAGATTTAAACTCAATTAGAACTTAAAGCGTAAAATAAAAGATACAATGTAGTTACAAATACTTTTTCCAACATAAAATGAAATTATGTTCACCGTTATTGATCCGTTTTATGACGTATTTATGTAAAAAAAAAATTCTGGTTGCTTCACTGCCATGGATAGCTTTCTAAATCGGACTAAATCCTATTCTTAATTAAATATGAGTCAGGCGAAAAAATGTTAACGAAATATAGACTATGTTAACAATCTTTTTAATGTTATAGGTCTGAATTTGAAATGAAAAAGTGGATTGAAAGTGAAAGTGCAATACAAGTAAAAGTGAGAAAGAAAAAAAAACTATTCGCTTGCTAAAAGATAAATTTTCATAGGAGATAGATAGATAAAAAAAAAAGAGCACCGTATCGGCAAGCCCGAACCTCCAATAAAAATTGGTAATAAAAAGTGCAAAATCCTGCCTCTTTTCTGAGAGCCTTTTGTGGCCCTCTCGCATCTCTCGGCACAAAAGGAATAAAAACGTGATACAACAAGGAGCGGCGACCCCAAAACTGCTTTTATCAAACGCTATTAAACGCGACTCTTACTTTGTAGGAGAAGGTTATAAACTTTACGGAAAAAAAAAGTGTGCGGAGTGCTTTTTAAGCGTCAACAAACCTTGCGTTTATTATTCCGTCATTGGATGCATAGCGCCAGTTCCGCGGGCTACAAAACAGATAAAAAAAAACAGAAAAGAGGAAAGTGAGAATAAGGGGGAAAAAGACTTTTTTCAGTCTGCTCTCGAAGTTGCTTACATTAAGCACTCGACGGGTATTGACTCCCCAGAGGTAGTGACCACAGGGCCAATCTGCCGGTCATTAAGCGCTGGTCGGTGGTCACCGGGGTCATTACGGGCTTATCAGGCTTAATCGACAGTCTCGTAAAGAGAGCTCCAAGAGGCTGCTGATTGGAATCGGGTTGACCGGCGCGCAGATTGGTGGATTCTTTACGCTGATTGGCCGACAGATGAAAAGATGACACTGGAACCATTCAGGCTACGAATACAATAATAGGTAGATCAAGACAACAAACGGGAGATGTTTTCCTTTTTTTATTCATACATACCATTTTTCGTCCACGCACGTCTTTTCTACTTATAAAAAGCAACTCAGATCTTTAGTATTACGGCAGAAATCGAATAGTACACTGATTATTGAAAGGTTATAATCATCAGAATTTTAATGGCTGCAGCTTTTGGATGACGATTAAGTTAAAATCGACAGAAACTTTATAAACTTTATAATTGTTATACAAATACTCAATATATAAACTACATTCAAGCTTTTGGTTGTTAATCTCCTTCTGAACTGGTTTTCATTCGAGTTTAATTCACTTCTAAGAAATCAGGAGAACTTTATACATGGAACGGGAAAATAAATGTGTAGACAATAAGGTAGGTATTTTATATTCTGTCAGGACGATTTTCCCTTCACAACAAAGGTAAATGTCAATCTTTTGAAAAATTTTTTAAATTTTTGAGTACTTATAATTTTTCTCATTTGGATTAATTTATGATATTTTGAGTAACTTATAATAAACTTAGATTAACTTATATGTAAGATAAACTTATAATATAAACTTATTCTTCCGGCAGATACATCGACTGAAATCCTGACGAATAGCTATATGTGTTCTAAAACTTCCCTTTATAGTACCATGTTTATATGTAACACCGAATATATCTTTTATCGCAATATTTTTTTAAACGTGGAATCCTATGATTTTTAAAATGACAGCCTATCAATAATGAGCAGAGGCTGCAATATTCAAATTTTAAATTTATATATGTTATATATGCTTTATTCCCATGAGTCTATAATATATTTTATTCAAGTTATGGACTATGGTAGTTCAATCAGCAAAAGCAGCTGTTTTGTAATAGAAGATTACGGGTTATAGAGTCGAGTTGACCAAAGATACGCCTTGTTCATTAATGAGGACTGGAGCACGTCAAATAGGTTTATCCAATAGTATCCTCCAAGTTTCTGAGATACCTTTAGAGGAGTCAGGTGTATGGGTCTAGGGGATGCAGAGACCAAGTAGAAACTTGGTGTTTGCTTCTAAATTACAAAGATCCACTTCTTTCTTCCCGGTGGTGCTCATCAAACGAAAGTGCACTCCTTCTTCAGGATAAGTCAGTAGTCAGCCCTCATGGTGGTTTCTTGTTCAAGTGAGGCTGTATGTTACCCTTAGCCATGGGCCATACATTGACGGGTGTATTGTACTTGTCCTTAAACCTCCTTTAAGGCTTTCCTTCACCAGAGAGATGAGTTACAGCAGCAATTCAAGATATTCATCAATATATATTTGGCAAAAAAGGATTCAGGCATTAATGGGCTGACCATGCTTTTCATTACGGGAAAAGTTTCCTCCGATGATAGCATAGCTAGACCTTTTTGGATTTCCACAAATGTGAGCGTTCTACTCATACTCACATCCAGGATGTCCATACTTCCATATAAAAGGCTGGATCGCGGATTTACCACCTTTAGTGTATTCGGATCAACTTCAAGCTGGAGAAGCGGTATAGAGTTGTTTCTTCTGTACAAAAAGAGAGTCTCACAGTCCCTTCCCATTAGTAAAAAATATCCTAATATTTTATTTTTATTGTTTCTTCCATGACTTCTTCTTAAGTGTGTTGACGGAGATGCATCCTTTGCAACATACACGGAATAACGACAAGTGTGACGAAGAGATCCATCTTCTTAGTTATTCTCAGAACAATAGAAAAAATCTCCCAAACCCAACATTTGGAGTTAAAAAAAGTTTCCTGGAACATAATTTTAAAGGCAAGCAAAAGATTTTTCAAAGCTGTTCCCGTTTTGTGATCCTGTGAAATAGATATCAATCTATATAAAAATAAATTCGATTATCGTTTCTGGAGCCTCATAAATTCTTAAAACTTTATAAGTATTTTCTTCCTAGGGTTCATACTCAATTTTTAGAAATAAAAATGCAAGAGTTTTGCAGGAGAAATGATACTTTTACCAAGTCCAAAATGCTTCTTTTACTACTCTCGAGGGTATTTTTCAACAAGGCTACTTTCCCCTAATTACACCTATTTTGCAAGTAGTTTAAATAATTTAAATAAAGTGTAAAAGTAAACAGTTCAATGAGCCCATTTTTAATAATTAATTCGCAAATTGTAACTAAAGATGAAACCGATACCTGGCGACTCCCCTATCTGAATATCTATAAATTAAAATTCAGTTTTGAAAGA
The DNA here is from genome assembly GCA_032207245.1 of Pardosa pseudoannulata. Classification (NCBI taxonomy): domain Eukaryota; kingdom Metazoa; phylum Arthropoda; class Arachnida; order Araneae; family Lycosidae; genus Pardosa; species Pardosa pseudoannulata. The sequence continues at coordinate 164,660,870 of CM063501.1, forward strand.
GATAGAATTAAAATTCATGAATTCAAAGCCCCCTCCCCCCAAAAAAAAATATCCTTCAGGGAATAGTTATGCAGGAGTTTTGAAGGAGTGTACAAATTTTACTTGATGACATACTCTTTGAATTTATTTTCTTAAACGTTTTCTCCGAAGCCTTTTATTTTGAACTAAACAGTCCACCCGAGTACTCAGTAAACTTTTGTAAATACGAACTCGAAAACTATATTCTTTTCTCACTTTTAAAGTGACATCAGACACTTAAGGCAATGAAAAGGAAGAATATTTAACAGCTTATACCTTTTCATGGAATATAACAAAATATTTGTTTCTTTACTTTATAAATTTTAGTTTTCTTGTTCGGAGATTATGCCTTAAGAGCACTCAGTGCCATTCGATTCCATTCAACTCTTAGCTTTCTTTTACATATGCGTACAGCTAGTAGGAACTTTTTTGCAGAGAATCAATTGAGACCAAATTCAAATTTAATAATAATAGCTTATGCGTAAGATTAGCCTGTAAGTAATGTTAGAAAATTATATTCTAAAATAACTAAGCTTAAAGTTCATTCCTATTAATAAGGAAAATGACACATTGGAATAAAATCGAAAGATTTTATGAATCAGTATATAAATAACTATATTTTGCTTCATTTAACACAAAATATTTATCACATATTACTGAAAATGCTTAAATTCATCAACAAAATTTCCCAAGATTTGTTTTACTGAACCTTAATACTACAACCATAACATCAATGTTATGTGAAATTTTACTATAAAAATTTAAACAACTTAATTTTTTTACCATGGCATAGTGGTAATAATTGTATATTAAAAATTAATCTTATTAATATGATTGAGATTCACAAAAAACCCATTTATTTATAATTTGATATAAAAATCTAGTTTAAATTTTATACACTTCAAAGGCTATTTTATGAGTAAATAAATGTCATCTTTTAATTTGGTGTAAAGTTATTTATGCCACTTAAAAAATGTATTACATATTTTTTTATAAATTTTTAAAATTAGAGTTCTATTAAAAATTCTTAAAAATTTTATTCTTAAACGAGTAGAATTTTTATTTTAAGATGAATAGCAAAAAGTCTATTTTGATTAATATTTTTTAGTTCGAAAGGTACTACATCCCCTATATCTGGCCTCTCGATGACAGAGGGGCGGTTTTATTTGTTCTTCCCGCAGGATCTGTTGAAAAATTTCTACTAGTGCAAGCTACGTGGCTGCCTTCCCGAAAATACTTTCTCATGTAAAGTGCCTAATTTCTGAAAAAAAAGGAATTTTACACAATTGCTTAGCTTGAAACTAGCTATAAGACTTAATTCTTCATAACTGATGCCCTAAAATGAGGGTTAAGTTTATTTCAAAGATCAGTGTCTGGGTTACAACTCCGAATGATGTCTGCCATTTGATAATAATTACCAAAAGGATCAGGTGTAGTTCAGCCTCATATTCCTTCCAACAGTTTTCGATAGCCTCTAAGAAGCCTTAATTTCCATGCATGAAGTGTATGAACGTTGTGTACTGTGCTACCTACATCCCATAAACATGTGAAATGCAGTCCACAAGCTAAATGACAGCGTAGTGGTTCATGTTCATCTTACCCGAGCACCTTCCCGATTATACTATGTGCTGGTTTCTATAAATCCAGGTTTTCAAAATAATTGGTATCACATTATTACCTTTTTATAAAGGCACCAGGTACACTTTACAGCCATGAAAACATCATTCAGGGCCACAGTTATAGTTGTAAAGAACTATTGGTTTGAAGTGGTATTACCAAGGGGTCTCGAACAAATCTTCATGTCTATGGTAGGCCGAATCTATCGGAATCATGATGCTGCAATATATTTGTTTGCTAAGAGTTACAATGGACAATGCTTTAGTCTTTAGGAGAGATAAAATGTCCACCCTCTAACTTTGAAAATATCGTGAACGAATGTCTTGAAGAGGATATCACTCGTTTAAGATAGCCGGGCTTCTTGAACTCGATAGAATATGTATGGCCTCAGCATGGAATCCCCTTCTTAGGTCAAGTCCTAAATTCTAGAGTACATTGATTAATATGACCTTCCCCAAGAACAGCTGAAGATTTGGGGGTCATTAATTTCAGACAATGTTCTATCTGTGTTGCAGCTCATAGCAAACACAATTTATTAACAGTCGAACAAACAGTATGCCCTTGTTAAATTTTTTGCAAGGGAAATGTCTTCTTCGGTAGCTTTAGGGAGCATGTCCTTTGTTTTTATTGATACTGGAGTACATATATCCATTTATTTATTTGGTTTAATTTATTTACTAATCACACTTTATGTTTTCCTTGCGTTGTGTTTTTTACTCTTTGTACAAACTGCTATTGCCCTTAGTTTATGAGCGCACAAGTCTATAATAAAACACGTACACAAAATTGGCTCATGTGCAAGAAATCCTCCTTTACTGATTTGATAGCGATCTCTTAAATTATCGTCTCTATCCGATTTTAGTCGATACGGAAACCACTACAGAAGTTCGAAATAAATTTTAAGAAGCAGAAAAAAAATAATCATGTCGTTTTCTCTCCGGATGTCGCGGTGTAAATCCCATTTGGAATAATGTAGTGATTTCATTATCTTAATAAAAGGGCGGAGTTAAAAAAGGAGACATTTACAGTTGTCCATTCCTCTGACCGACGTCCTTAATCCTCCTTTAGACAATAGCCGGGCCGGCCATCGACCACGCTGAAAAATACTGCCATCGGCGCTTGTAAATCGGAGTTCCGGCTTACGGTCATCGTTAAAGTAAAAAAGGAAAAAAGAAAGAAAAGGAGGGAGATCGAGAACTCCAATTTTGCAGCCCCTTAATCCCCAAGATGTCCCGTGCCAGCGTCGGGCACCTTGACAAATGCGAGTCCTGAAGAGTTGATCCTTCGCTCCGAAATGAAACCAACGTGACAACTGGACGCCCATTTCCAGTCTTAACACAGCTTACACACTCTCTCCATCTTCATCTTAATTCACTGAGAAATTTTTCCTCCGGCGTTACCAATTTTTTTTTCTCTCTCTCTTTTAGAAGATTAAGGAGGAGAGAAGTTGCGAGGACTTCAACTTAATCTTTTCTTCCTTTTTTTCTTTCCTTCCTTGTGACGTAAATACGACAACTATACGATACCGTCTTTCGGAAAAGGGGGGAGCCGATAAGGCATCCACGGGTGTGTTTTTGTGTGGGGACGATTTTTTTTAAACAGACATGAAATAACTTTCCATTCTTTACCCACCTTTCAAGCCGACCCGATACGAAAACCAAAATAAATGAGAAATTTTTCTTTTTTAAAACACGCTTTTATTATGTTTGATTCACGTATTGCCATCGCTGATACATTAATATGAAAAATTCTGACCCACATTTTACGACTATGTTATTACGTGTCGGGAAGTCAAGATAACGACTTTCACTACAGAAAATCGATGTTTATTAAAATGAATCAATTTATCTATAATGATATACTTCTAATGATATATATACACATTGATAATTAGAAGTAAGTAAAAATATTTTTAATGAACTTAATTTTTCGGAGGAAGAAAACTTATTCAAATGTAAGAACAAAATTGTTTTTGTTGAGACAACATTTCACCATACTGAACTTTCAAATATGGGACATTGTTCGTAAATGATCATCAATAGTAATGACCTGAGCTGGGATTTTACGTAGAGGCCATGAAAGATTGCATTACTGCCTTTCTAAAGCAACAGCAACAACACTAGGAATTTTACTCTTCGTTGAACTAACAATACGCAAATAACGCCATGTGCGGTCTAATTTAGAACTTACAGTCTGGGAAAAAACTTATCAAATCAGCAAGTAACTTTGAAAATTAATAAAATTTTAATGTCTTTCTCGCTTTACTCTATAGTAGATAACCATTGGTTTTTCCAAGCTAATAAAGCCGAGGTTATTTTCTTAAACATTGTAGAAAACCTTTTTATGATACTTAACACTTTGACTGCCATGGGGGTCACTGATGACCGGCACTCGACTTGGCTACAGGGCCTCGGGGGCCACCGGTGACCGGCGACGCAGCAAATAATAAAAGTACATAGTTATAGTAAATAGGGATACTGATAAATTTTTCAATAATACCATTGTTATTAAAATGGTTTGAGGAAATTAATGCAATATAGAACATATAAGAATAATTTTATTAGTACATGAAAAATATCATTTTATCAATGCATATTGCGATGAGTAAGATTGAAACATTCAAGGCAAAGAAAAAGTGAATCAACGCAATCGGAACAATAGGTCACCACTTTTATAGTCAAATTCTTTGCTCTAGTTCTTCCTAGCTGCTTTGGATGCTAAAGACTGGAGTAATCACTTAGCAATCTAAGCACGATTGTTTGGAAAAAAAGACAATCGTAACATTTGCCTATAGCGCTGTAGGGACCCCCACCACAAAAACTGCTTCAAGCATGATTTTATAACTCATTTTAACTGCTGCAAATAATATTTCAAAATATGCATCGCATAATAAAAAGTTCATTCGGTGCCTTGGGCAAACCATCAAAAATTCGTCAGGCAGTCAACATGTTAAGAAATGCTAGTTATAATTTTTACCACTAACTTAAATATTTATTCATAGAATTTATAAATTAACTTATTAAAAAAACTTTCATTATACAACATCAATCGCGACTACATAATTACATATTTTTGTATGGTATCAGCGGTATTCCAACCTATGAATTCCGTTACTGTAAAGAAAACGAGATGAATCTTCTTTTCTTCCCCAATGCAGCTGGCAATATAGACGGATACATTTAAGCCAAACATGTTAACGAAGCTGTTCCTCATTTAGCACCACCTGGAGAGTACGTGTAGATTAAGAGACACCTTGGACCTGATTAACATTGCATCCTCTGTGTCCTCGTAATCTAGAAGCGTGACCAAGCAGAAGAATCCCAAGCTTAGCCTGCCATCTCCAAATGTATCACTTAAACTTGAAGAACATTTCAACCACGAACCAATTTTACATGCTCCAGTAGCCATTAATGAACACGACGTATCTTTTGCCGTACCGAGCATCGAACTCACAAACCTTCCGGATATGAGATCAACGCTTTTGTTGTCTGAGCTATCGATAGAATCCAGTATGGGAGGTACAGATCTACATATGCCTCAGACACTTCTGCCAAATATATAATGTTGAATATTCTTAAATCTATGTTACTGTAGACACTTGAGAAAGAAAAAATAAAATTAAAGAAATTTTGAATATTACAGTCAAAGCTTTTTAGCCATGAATTGTCATTTTGCCGTTGCCATTTGTAAAAAAAGAAAACTGCTTGATAAGAGATTCATTTGCTATCACATGTAAAGAAAATAACTGTAAAGTGAAATTTTATAACAGTATAGCTTTTCGTCACGATTTCTCGCAATCTACCTGCTGAAAAAGAAAATTTATGGGCTCGGAAATACCCAAAACGTCGATACAGAAGACAAAATTATGAATAATAGTACGGACTTGAAATTTTAAGACACCTGCGTTAGCTCAGTCAGCAAAAGCTGGTATCATCATATCTGGAGGTTTGTAAGTTCGACGCTCCGAACTGAAAAGATACACTGTAAATATTAATAGCAGCTGGAGTAAATCAAATAGGTTTATTGTCACAATTTCCTCTTCCTTTCCAAACGAAACCTCTGGAGGTGACAAGTCAAATCTGAGGTTGTTCTTTTTGGTTCCTGCTTCTAAATTATGATGGCCTAGAAGGAGCAATACTACTTACATCCTAGCATTCTATATGATAGACGTGCTTCTTGTTTGCTGTTAAACGAGTAACAACTTTGCAGCTCTGCTTGACATAAAATATCTGCATTACAGCTGCATTGGAAAGACTTGAAAATGTGAGAGTTTGGTTTGGTTTGGAGCACTACGATCTACTGTTTTGCTACACGAGGGCTAACGAGACTGGAATTACTGCTTAAAGCCGATTCCAAATGGCTACGAACATCCATACCATCAGCGGGACTCGCACTCGCGAACTCTACGAAACCGGTACCGGAGTTCTACCGGTTCTACCGGCCGAATGGTAGAGCCCTCTACCATTCGACCACAGTTCGACTGAAAATATGAGAGATTTTTTATAGCATTGTTATCTACCGTTACTAATAAGGGAAAAATCGTTCCGATGAACCAAAACTTTAAAACTATTTTTTTATCTGTCCTTAAAAAGGGAAGCTAGACATTAATGGGAGAATAAACTATACACTGAAGAGTTAATGAAAAGGAAAAAAATTCGAGACATTGAGGGAATCGTCAGTATTTATCGCTCGTAATCATTATTAAATCAAAGTGCAATGAAGTTTAACAGAAGCCGGACATTCTAGAAAAGTGTATCGCTCATGTACAAAAACACGGCATAAACAATAAAATATTCGTCATGGTTGGAGAGAGGAGAAGCAGGCCTTTAACGATATTTTTATGAATAGTGGTTCCGAAACTCCTGGCAGTCGGTTGGGCTCCTGACAGATGAAAGAAGAGGAGCGTATCCATACCTGAGGTGAAAGTGATACGGGGACCATTCGAGAGCGGCCGACCGTGAAATTCGCTTTGGCTGCCACGAAGCCTCACAAAATATCTTGGACCTTCCAGGTGAGGAAGAGATCGCCAAACGCTCGTCGGAGGGAGGATTTTATCCTGATTTGGCGATTATATTGCTCAGTGAGGAACATTATACAACATCTATTCGAAGTTTCCTATATATTGCACCGGTGACAGATGGATAGAATTTGGCATCTTGTTCTAACAAATCTGTAGTTCTCATCGGCTGTTGTACCCAAATGCACTTTACTTAAACTGGTGTTCCATTTTAAAACATTTTTCTGCATTTCCTTATTTCTATGTCATTTTAGACGTGTGGTTTCGAATGGGTATATATATACAATAAGAAGAAGGTATGAATTGTGTTGCCTTTTAGTTTTTTTTCCTGTTCAACTTAATAATATCTCTTGTAATTTTTGAATATATATACCTTCCTGAACATATACAGAAACCTTTTAACAATCTCACAAAATTGGCAAAATGTTTTCAACGATTTCCACTTTTCCTTATCGTTGTTGTTTATGGTTCATACCTGTATTACATGCTACCTCTTATTACCAAATTAAATTTCAGAATTTTAATGAAAAATTTCTTATTGACTTTGCATTCTTTCTAAATGAAGTCCGGATTGGTAGGAGCTGCCCTTCGGTATTGGAGTTTGTGAGTTTGAATCGCATTGCTGACATTAATTCTCATAGTCGTTTGAGATCGGTTTTAAGCAGTAGGTCCCAGTCTCTTTAGCCTTCGTGTTGCAAAATATATTTAAATAGATTTAAAGTTCATAGCCCTCCAAAACCAACCAATTCTAACGGGTGTCATATCAATCACATGTGGTTGGTTGAAAAGCTACTGTCTACAGTTCCACTACAAGCGAGATAATCTCACAAGTGGAAGTTGCAAAAATTTAAGGGGATAATGCCTTTGGGGCTGAAAAAATTTCATCATAACAGACTATTTGTGAATCAATTTATAAAATAAAAAAGATCTATTTTGCTTAGAATAGGATTTTTCCCTAGATCATTAATAACGATCTAACTTTATGAAAATTATTTAGTTTTGAACAAAAAGCAATACTTCTTTAAAAAACACATATTGACAACAAGTAAAATGAACTTATCCGCAAAATAATTTTAGAAACGTGTAAATTAGAAACTAATTTTTTTATATAAGTCAGGAGTTAATCGTATTTTTTTTATATTTTGTGAAGTTAAATTATGTTAATGTGATCGATATATTTTATTTTATAGCAGGATAAAGAAAATTATTTAGTTTTTAAAGTTTTAGTTTTGCACATAAAGTAATACTTTACACATATTGGCACCAAGTAAAATCAACTTATCAGCAAAATAATTATAGAAACTTGTAGATTATAAACTAATTTTATATATAAATCAAGAGCTAATCGTATTTTTTTTATTCTGTGAAGCTAAATTACGTTAATGGGATCGATATATTTTACTTTATAGCAGGATAAAGGAAATTTTTTTTACTCTAAGACAGTGAATAAACAGGAAATCGAGAATAAACAGGGCGATACGTGACTTTAAAATTCGTTGGCGGTCAAAAGGACCTCTCCCGTCTTTCTAGGATTAAAATGATTTTTGTCGCTGCCAGACGGCAGGAATTGAGCTCTACTAATTGTTGAATTAATTTATACTACTCATGGTTGAATGCAAATTTATTCATTGGTGAATTAATATTGTATAAATTTTAATAATTTAGCAACTGTGTAACCGTAAAGAGTTAGAAGGTCGTATCTCACATAAATGAAGTATCACACTTTAAATGAAGTGCAGCCAAATATGTGTATAATGTAATAGGCGTACAAGAAGCCCCGAGGTGTCCTCATCAATTTTTTTAAATCTCCAGTGCTATTGAGCGATTATCCAATTATGGGGAGCGAACTAGGGTTAGGGGAAGAGGAAAAATACCAGACACCACAATCAACACCGTAAGGGTTTATGTACGCTAAAAGCCAAGGTGGACCAAACATCCATAACAACCATTCACTGAAACCACTACTGGAAGCACAAGCAGGGAAAAACAGTACATAATTCATGCAATTAGTAAGGAATTCATAAAATATGAAAAATTCACATTTTATATTACATATTACTTAAATCAAATATCCCGTCATGCTTTCTACAATAATTTAAATCAGTGATACACAACTTTTTTTATGCTATCGCCCCCTACGAAGCCCAAAATATGTTCAACGCCCCTCTTTGTAAAACTCCCGTTATTTATAGAGTATAGGGAAGGAGAAGTACTCAATTATAAGAGGTAAAACATTTAAGTAATTTTCTTTAATGGAGTTAGACACCAAATTTATGTTATTGAAACATGCTCAAGAGAATGTTGTTGATTAAATATATTGTTCTGAACGTCGGCCTAATCTCACACATGAGAACATGGGGAATGAAAATTGCTGGTTCTGGTACCATCGCAAAAGTTTGTTTTATTACTGGTAGTTGTGTAAATGACAAAATTAATGTAATAAATTTATACAGAATTTTTAAAATTAAGTTTGAAAGCCAAAACATGCCCATATCACACACCCCTCTCTATTGTATAAAACAAGTTCATTGCCCATCAGTCTTGTTGCAACGCCCCCGTTGCGAACCAGTAATTTAAATAAATTCTTTATTTCGACCAAATTTGTAAATTTACCTAATTTTATTTCTCGAGTTTTTATCGCATTTTATCAAAATGATGTAAAAATAAATAGTTTGGTTTCGAGCTCTACGTTCTACTATTTTGCTTCATGGGAGCTAATGATACTGGGATCTACGTAAAAATAAATGAAAAACTCTGGTTTAAGGTGATATATTACCTTTAAGCAATTTCAAATGGAAGATCGTTCTTATTTTTTGTGTTATATCTTCTTAATTACCACTTTAAATGCATGGGGTTTTCAGCATTTGTTCTCTGTTCTAATTTAATTAATTTTGCTGAAATTGTTTGTTTGGTTTGGAGAACTACGGTCTACTTTCGGCAACACGAGGATTAATGAGACCGGGAGCTCTGCTTAAAGCTGATTCTGAACGGCTACGGACATCCATGCCACCATGGGATTCGAACCCACGAACTCCGGTTCCGAAGGCCAGCACCCTAACCATTCGGCAATCGTCCGGCTTGCTGAAATTACTTTGTTTCTAAAAAATTAGCAACAACTTCATAAAAAAGGTAAGGAGCTTTTTTTTATAAAGCTTTCAAATTTAAAAACTTTTCCTAATACAATGTGCGAAAGCTTAAAACAGCGAAAAACAAGTCTCATTAAAACTTTTTATATTATTATGTACAATAATTATTTAGGTATAATATTTAGGTATATATAATTATTTAGGTATATTATGTACAATAATTATTTAGGTATCCCCACTTATTTACACTTTGAGAAATTTTCCTCGGTGATTAAATTTTCGAAACGCTAAAATGATGTAAAAAAAGTTTTCTTCAAACACTGTAAATACCAAATGAAAGGAAAAACGAAAAAAGTAGGTAGAATATCATTGTATGTTTATAACGTAATTTTCTTCAAAAATTTGAATTTAAATTAGCAACAACTTTATAGAAAAAGTAAGGTTTTTTATAAAGCCTTCAAATTTAAAAACACAATGTGCGAAAGCTTACAACAGCGAAAAACAAGCCTCACTAAAATTTTTTAGTGTACAATAATTATTTAAGCATAATTACCACCTATTTAAACTTTTAAAAACTTCACCCGGGGATTAAATTTTCAAAAAGCTAAAATAATGTAAAAAAAAACTCTTCTTCAAACATTATAAATATAAAAAAAAAATTCTACTTCAAACACTGTAAATACCAAATGAAAGGAAAAAACGAAAAAAGTAGGTAGAATATCATTGTATGTTTATAACGTAATGTTCTGCAAAAATTTGAATTTAAATTAGCAACAACTTTATAGAAAAAGTAAGGTTTTTTATAAAGCTTTCAAATTTAAAAACTTTTTCAAACACAATGTGCGAAAGCTTATAACAGCGAAAAACAAGTCTCATTAAAACTTTTTATTTTATTGTGTACAACAATTATTTAGGTATAATTCCCCATCTATTTAAACTTTGAAAAACTTCACCCGGGGATTACATTTTCAAAACGCTAAAAGGATGTAAAAAAATTCTTCTTCTAACATTATAAATACCAAATAAAAGGAACAAAGAAAAAAAGTAGGTAGAATATCATTGTATGTTTATAATGGAATTTTCTGCAAAAATTTGAATTTAACCCGCGAGGACTCACTACCCACAGTTACACGAGAACGCGCGCCGAGTCTTGACTGCCCGGTGGAACTTTTCTCAGCCAAATACCAACAAAATTGATTTTGACGATGAACAGAAAAATTGTATTACTAAATATACTTCATAAAAAGTTAAAAATATAATTGGGATTTATATGAAATATTAATTTTTAAAGTATTTTGGACTGTAGATTTTTTTTATTAACATACAGAAAGCACAAAAATTTGATACACACAAGTTAAAAACTTAAATCACATCTTTATACTTCATCATTTGAATCAAATAATGATGTATTTTTGACAGCATCTCTCCTCCTACTAAAAACACTAAATAAAAAATTCAAAAGCGTTTGCACATCCACTAAATCTCCGGAGCCCAAATAAATTAAAAGTAACTCTTTCAGAGAAAAATATTTAGAGAAAATTGTGGAAATGTATTGGTGTCCAGAACATCTATAAGACAACTACCGAAAATTTGGGAAGTTTATTTTTCATTGGGTGATTTTGCATGGAATGTTTTTATAACAATCGGGCCTCAGAGATCCGTCCCACGTCCTCGTGGGTTCATATGTGCAATAGTTATTTTTTTAAATTTACATCGAAAGTTTGAAAAACATATTTTTCATATTTTTATCACAGTTTACTTAAAATCTCTGCTAAAATAGTTTAAAATTGTCCAGAAGCACACAATTCCATTTTTCTGTAATATTTCGACATCTGTAGCAATTTTAACTCTTTGTCTTGCCTCTGTCGTAGACATCTCAGCCTTCATTTCAACCAAACGAATTTACTTTTAATCGCAGTTATATGCAGATAATCTTACCTTATTATCTATTTTGTAAACCAATTCTTGCATATTTGACCAACTTGAACGTTAGTGAGTATATAAACATTTTCATTGACAGCTGTTTTTAATATTTGTAACCTAGCCACAGGTTTTTGTGAAATCTCAATTAAAAACGCGCTTTATACATAAGATGTATACATGATTTAGAATATATGTAAATGTTGTTTGATTTCCCGTAAATAAGCCGACAGAAAATATATTTTTGCACATTCGTAAATTCTGTTTGAAAAAACTTAAAGATTCATACGCTATCGTGTACACATTGTACGAAATTTGGGTGCTTCTTCGAGACACACCAGAAAAATGTCCAGCACTCAGAGAAATTTCTGGCGACGACAATACAGGTATTGACCAACCGATACAGGTATTGAATGTGCTCGAAACAGTCTCTACAGTGATGCAGCTGCCGATTTTCAAAATTGGGGGGTATGTAATGTAGGGTTGAAGCTTTTTAAAATATACTTTGGTTAAAATTATATTAAAACAATTTAAAACTGTTCAGTTATTCTACATCTTTTATTCTAAATTAACTTCTTCAGCAATAATCCTGGTTTTTATAGCTCTTCAAGCTTCTAATCTTGATATTTTTGCTTTAACTTTAGCTGAATGTGAGATACTTATTCCCCGACCCAGCAAAAGTCATATGGAATTAGCTGAATGTAAACGAATTTCGGTAATATTAAAGCAAAGATTGTATAACTTACAGGTTCCAACTCGAATATTTTAATGGGGTTTGCTGTAAACAAGTCCGAAATATTCAGAAATTTTAAAAATGCAAAGAACAAGAAATGAATATTTTAAGGTTTATAATAATAATTTATAAATTTTCTTATGCTCTTGAAAATATGTTTTACCGTTATCGATGCGACGATAATATTCCGAGAAAGATTCCTTCGAGTTTCCTTTTCCTGATGAGGAGTAGGGGAAGCGGAGAATGCTCTTGGTGTTCGCACCTGTGGCCCATTATTGATGCCGATTTCGCGCGGTGGCCGGGCGCACGCCTTTCTGCTGTGATGCATCGGTAGGCGGGATCGCGGGCTCTTTTCAAGTCGTGCGGGCTTGTTTTTTTTTATTTTTTGTTCGGGGCGTCTGTCGCGTGCCACAGGCCGGGGGATGAGTGACGGGCCAACAGCCTGTTAGAAGGAGATTTTTTTTTCTTTGGTCGCCGAGGATATTTATATGTTTTTGAGGCAGGCCGCGCATGACAAAAGGAAAAGCGGAGGTATTGTCGTCACCAGAAATTTCTCCGCGTGCTGGACATTTTTCTGGTGTGTCTCGAAGAAGCACCCAAACGATTTCGTACCATGTATACGATAGCGTATGAATCTTTTAAATTTTTTCAAACAGAATATACCTATGCGCAAAAATATATTTGCTTTCTGCTTATTTACGGAAAATTAGATAACATTTACATATATTCTAAAGCATGTATACATCGCGTATTATGTATAAAGCGCGTTTTTAATTAATAAATTAATAAAAGTTTCCAAAGTATTTGCACAAATAAAATTTTTTTAAAATGAAACATTTTAGAAAATTATGCGAAATTTTTTTTCCCCACACAGGAAAAATTAGGAATTTTTTTATAAATACCTATAACGTTACGAGGCAAAATATATCATACTAAAAATATTTTTTAAGTTACATACGTACCTTACACCCCCCTCCCCAAGAATGTAATAAAACTTGATATTAGACCTAGATTAAAATTTGTAAAACTTATAAAGAAATTTATCACACAAGTAATATTCTTTATATTCTAGTTATTTTCTTTAAAAATTCCACATATTATTTAACCCCTTCCGGTAAAATGACGAGTCTAGCTCGTCATTAGTTTTTCATTCCATACCGCACAATGACGAGCTACACTCGTCATGCGATTAAAGTTACTGTTAAATATGATAATTAATTTAGTTTAAAATTTCTAGTGTACTGAATTTGGCAACACTTTTATCACTTGTGAAAATCACAAGTCACTATTGCATATTGTTTACTTAGAATTTCTTGGTACAAGTCATTGCCAAATTAATGAGTCAGAATAAAAGAAAACCTACTAAGAAATGCCGTGTGTGTTACAAGAATCAAATTAAAAGTGAGACTACTTGGCGGTGTAAACAATTCAGAATTCCTTTGCACTTTGTTTTGAAAAGTACCACTAGCTTCAAGACTATTATCTGTATACCTTATTAATGTTTTGCTTTGATAATTTCTTAATTTTACTGTTTCTGATATTATTTAACACTATGTAAAAAGTGGCTTTTAATTAAGAATATGTAAGAATTGTAAAATGAAACAAGTTTTTTAAATAAAAATTAAATGGTTATTTCATGCAGTTTTTCATTATTAAATCATACAGAAAGGGGTTAATAAATATAGTTGTCATTTTCAAAAAAAAACGGATTTTATAACCAAACTTTCAATTTATTATACTAGCTGTTATATAAATTATGTGTATAGGTTCCATTTTGTTATTACAAAATCTTTCTTTGCTATCCAGTTATTCCAGTGTAATAAAAAAGTAAAAACACAATTTCTCGGAAAATGCATTTAACGTTTCTGCTGCAGAAATTCTTTTTTTAATTTTTTGCAGCCACCTAAAAATCTCCTGCTTTGTAAGCTGAAACTGAAGTGAAATAATCAGCAATAGCTATTTTTTTAAATAGGAAGTTTATCGATTTTTTTACAAATAAAATCCATTTAAACTAAAACTATGAGTTATTTAATAAATGTAACTTCGGGTTTCTCGATCAGAAACAAAAACTTTCTTAACCTCTATTTCATAGATCGTATAACAAAAGAAAAACGCTTTTGAAAAGTTTACATACGGTCTTATAGCAAATCAATAATACAAATTTCTAATTTTTCATCGAAAGCCGTCACTTAAACCCAGTCGAATATCTTAAAAACTGTCAAATTCTTTTGGAATGTTGTCTGTGGCTAGCCAACAGATACAGGTATTGAATGTGATTTTTCGAAACAGTTTCTACAGTGATGCAGTTGCCGATTTTCAAAATGGTATTTAGTTTCTCTTTTTACTTGAACTCTTTTTATCAATAAAGGTAAAAGGAAAATATCTATTTTTCTAGTACAAAATGGCTATAATAGATCATAACAAATTTTGAGCTGAAATGTATTAATTTTAATTAATGTTTAATTAACTATTAAGTAAATAAAAAGACATATAGATATTACAAAAACAGCCGGAATGTTTCAAATATTCATAAAACACAATATTTGTTTTAAGGGTTGTTAAAAAGCCTTTATTAGCAGTTGTATATGTCTTTTCATAATAATTGTATACATTATATGATGAGGAACAGTTCAAAACCCTTTTTGATTTTCATTCTATTATTTCACAATTCAATAAAATTTTTATTATTTCATTACTATTTTGCAATTTAATAACAATGGAATATCGTATTTTTAGTTCAATTTTATGGAGCTGGAAATCTATTGTTACCAGTTAAGTTGTTCGCAGAATTAGTCGTCAAAAGATCAACTGTGTGTCTTAACGTCGACTTCATCTCTGTGGTGTCAGCATCTGCATGCTATGAGTGTATTCCAGAATCTGCAACAAAAATCATATCCCCCTCAGCACCTTGCAGCGAAATCCCTCCCTTCCCCCCAGATTCTATTTTTAATTTTCAAGGGCGGATTCCAATCTACTAACCGATATTTCCCCTTTTCTTGTGTTCGCACAATGGTGTGCTAGCTTAATAATAGTCTTTGGAGATAAAGCGGAGGGAGAAACGATAGAGCTGAGAGGGAAAAAAAGAGCATCTGAATTTTGCTGAAAAAAATATTTTAGTGGAAATATGAAGTTCTGTTACGTCGATGGTTGAATATCCTAAGGTGCCGAGGTAAACCAAATGTTTTTTGGGTGCTCAAGACAGTGTCCTGTTTAGAGGCAAAATTATCCCCTATATAATAATAGCCTAAGCTATCTGTCCTCGAATTTATGAAGCGGTTGGACCTGGAATGGATAGAGGAATCCATATTGGATTCTTATGAGTTAAGGTTAGCAAAATTCCAAGCGTAGTCTTTAAAACGTTCGTAATTCCCCACTTGTTCGATTTTCGAGCGTTTAATACCATTATATGAAGCCCCATTTTAAGAGCAGGCTATTAAATTTATCAATTTGTCACATAATAAATAGGTAAAAGTAACATTTTTTTCTAGCATTATGACGTCATTCCTTTAACCATCTCATTTAATCATTTCTTATTTTAAATTATTTAAATATCGTCTGCATTATTTCCAAGCGTTTTATCACTGAACTTAGATATTACGTAAATAATTTTCTTTTATATTTGGCTTAAATAATAGATTAGGTACATATGTGATAATTTTAAATTTAATCATCGATTTTATTTTGGTGCAATGAAAATTTTATCACCGGTATTAACAACAAATTCTGTTTATAAAAGTCTAGGTGTCTATTTCACGGACTAATAAATATCTATCGTTTAAGTTATATATCTTTGGAAAATTAAGATGTTTGTTCGTTTGATTTTTATACATACCCACACAGTTTGCAATCGATTCGCCAAATTTTGGACATCATTGATATATACTGCCAAATAATCACTGTCAATATTAAAACATCTGCTGTCCATCCTATCATGTAAAATGACAAGATAAATTAAAGTTTGTAACTAACATACGGCCAGTAAAGCTTTTTATTGATCCCGTCATATGACGGGCTATATGCTTAGTTTTTAAATGTTTGGAGAGCATAAAACATGCCAGAGCTATACGTCATCCTGTTTGTTAATTTCTCTCATATGTTGCATAGGGTACTTCTTTAAATGCAATTCTCTGTCTATGAGATTCATTTTAGGAGATCCCGATATATCGCATAGAATTTGTTTCAATGTCTACGCCTTTTTTGGTCATTTTAATGTATCATCGTTACACGAATAATTTTTATAGTCTTTATGGTCTTATTTCTTATTCGAAACTTCGAGTTTCAGACACTCCTAATAGAGAAAAGGGGATCATATTTTATTATTATTACTTTCAGGAAGCATCAATGCATACTTTTCTTGGTAGAGTCTAATTACCTTTTATCACTGTCTCTGACAAGAGGGTAACGAGATAGTTTTATCAAGATGAAAATGTGGTGCCTTATTTTTCTTATAAGCTGTTTAGCTATCTAATGTGGGTGCACCTATAAATTTATACGAGGTGGGGTCAGGGCCTGATTATCGCACGGGCATTTAGGGCACGTGCCCTAGGCACGAAAATTTAGTCTAGTGCTTGAAACATAAATTAAGTGGGGGAAAATTGCAAACTTACGCTACCATCGTTAAGTTTTAATAAATTATTGTAGGAGGTAATTGTGTTTATCATGAACTCTATTGCTTCCTATTACTTTAATTTTTACTGTCATTTACCTGATAATTAATTCCCTCAACAAACCTGGTGCTCTTTTTATTCTAAGGGTTATAGCATATTTATAAGACAGATTATTAGCAACGTACCACTATAAACCATTAAATTATCTCATCAATTTAAATTACTTTTAATTCTATTATTATTTATTTTCTGCACCACACAGCTTGTGAGTGTGACAAGGTAAAATTAAAAAAGTGATTCACTCTAGGTCTTTAAAAGTCCTTAGTTTTTAGCATGGCTAAACAGAGATAATAATGATAACGTAAAATGAAAATTTGGTGTTTTTGATTTTAAGTATTACTTTAGTGTTAATTTCTTAAATCCGTCTGCTAATTCAATGTTATAATTTTTATGTAAGCATGATAATAACTTGTCGCTATAAATTTGCATGGGGTTGCAGGGCACAAAAATTGGATTTTGCCCTGGGCACAAAAGTATCTTAGCCCTGGGTGGGGTGCATTGAGGGCAAAGTGTATACTTAGTTGGTCTGTTGATCCTGCCTTAATGGCAATGGATTCACTTGGAAGCTTAAAGATTTATTTTTCAAATCCCAAATTAAAGTACTCACCTTTATTTTTATATTTCACACATTCATACATACTCCCATACACGTTTAAAACGTAAAATTCGAATTAAGTTAATATTGGTATTCGATAAAACTTTCTTGGGGACGCCGACTTTTGTACAAATTGTTCAATTTTACTTTCTTTATTTCAGATTGTTGAAGTGTTTTAGTCATTAGAAAAACTATCTTCCAAGCATTTGTAATGGTTTTTAATGGAATAGAATCATTTCATAGAATAGTTTTGTCAAATTTATTCCAATGATACGCTTTATTTTCGAAATACCGTATATTTTCTTCCCATTGTGGCTAGTTTAATATATATATATATATATATATATATATATATATATATATATATATATATATATATACACGAATGCACACCCACATAAATAAATGCGTTTGGTGCATTGCATGAGTATGTACAATTTGTGAATATGTTTAAACAAGGAACAAAATCAGAGGCCCATATTGCCTAAAAGTATAATAACGAGAAATATATTTAGACAAATGTCTGATTTTTTAAAAATTTTATTTTTTTTATTTTTTACATGGAATGCTTCTTTAATTTAGTTGCAGAGATGTTTTTTGAATGCTTTCAGGGTTCTTTAGCATGGGATTCCTTACATAACGATAAAACTTTGAGGGACCTATAAAATTTTCATTTAACTGTCAAATGATCTCTAGAGATACTTTTATAACAAATCATGCAATGATCTTTAGTACTTTACTATGGAACCCTTAAGAAATTTCCTGAAACCCAGGTTGAAGAATCCTACTTTATACCATTTATAGAATGTTACCAGTGAATGTATCATCGTTACACGAATAATGGTTATAGCGTTTATGGTCTTATTTCTTATTCGAAAATTCGAGTTTCAGACACTTCTAATAGAGAAAAGGAGATCACATTTTTTATTATTACTTTTAGGAAGCATCGATAAGTACTTTTCACGTAGAGTTTAATTACCTTATATCACTATTTCTGACAAGATGGTAACGAGATTGTTTTATAAAGGTGAAACTATGGTGCCTTATTTCTTCCATAAGGTGTTCAGCTGTCCAAAGCGGGTGCACCGACAAAATCATGCTAGTTGGGGTACAATGAGGGCAAAGCATATACTTAGTAAGATGCGCCTACCACACTGGTGAAGAATTTGTTCCTTTTTTCTTTTGGTTAATCAACAATCAGTTTGTTGATTTCACAAATTCCGCCCCCCCCCTTTTTTTTAAAAAAAAAGACAAGGTACAAAATTTGAAAGTCAGTCCCGAAAATATTAGTTCTTTATTTTCATTAGTCCCAAGTCGCAATCCTTAAACTCTAAGAACCTAGAACGTTTCAAAAACGTTACGATTAACTGCATTTAAGAGCGCCCTCTACTCATTTGAGAGCTTTTCGCTCCTCTAACGCCCCCTTTTTCCCGCCTCCCCCTTCTCGCGGCATTAAATGCCCAAGAAAGCGTAAGAGTTTTGCGAGCATCCATAACACACGGCGTTTATCTCGGACTCTCAAACTGTCGCGCAAATAAAATTTATATTATTTTTTTTCCACAACCGTTCGAAGCTGTGTCGCAGAAAAATAAAAATAGAAAAAAAAATTATATCTCCTTTCCACTCATTTCACCGGGGAACTCCGGCCATAAATATCTGTGCGTAATGTTCTCTGGTGAAAATATATATATAAAATAAATAAAGAGGCAGCAGAGAAAATCGTTGTAGTTTGTAAAAGAGGCCTTCTGTATGGACCTGAAAGTTAAGATAGCCGGGTAATCTCGGCTGGCCACTTGAAATCGTAAGTTGTGCAACGGCTTTCGCTTTATTCCCCCCCCCCCCCAACTTTCTGAAACAGAAATTTTTCGCCGCTCTGGGGCCGTTCGGGTTGTAAGAGTAATGGGCAGTCGCCAAGTGTTTACTTTATCGCCAACCAGCTGAATTCTTTGGTGGTATCTGCTTCCAAAAGCACGCTTATAAATTTAATTTAGGGAAGAGATTTATTTTTACGGGCCAACGAACGAAAGCTGCTACTCACATAACGCTTCATATGATGTAGAAGCACAATTCAAACTAGAAACTATGCTTTCGTGACTGAAGTAATAGCAGATAAGAAAATATTGTAATTATTTATCATTTACTTGTAGAATAATTTTGACAAACTTCGTTAAATTATCGTCATTTTTTTATTGGTGTCTTAATATTCACAAAATTCTCCGATTAGTAAAAAAAAATCACCTTATTTTTTTAACACTTTACGGTCTTTTTAAATATATTAAATTACCTTATTTTACCTTCTATTTGACTTTCCTCACACATTCAAGCGATGTAGGGAGGTTTTAATGACAATCCTTTACAAAATTATACTTAATTTTTTTAAGAAAAAACATAGCAAGTTTAAAAAAAACGTACAGAATTATAGGCAGACGATGATGTTTCACTTCAACATCAATAATAGCTACAGCATTTTTCAAAAGTCTGGACAGAAAGAAATGCCAATAATTATTTTGATTATATATGTATATTTATATGTGTGTGTGTGTGTGCATGTGGTAAGATATCAAAATTATTACACTTAAAATATCAATTTAAATTCCCTTTCAATTCCCCTTCATACCTAATTTCTTTCATACCTAATTTCCCCGCCACGAAATCTCAGATTTAAAAGATTGGTCGCCGACTTAAATTCTTTTTATTCATCTTTCAAAACTAAAGCTAGACTAAATACTAATTTTTTGTCCACTCGTCACATTTTCCAGCTGTCCAAGGAAAAATGGTTCACTCTTCCAACGTCTAAATTGCTGCATAACGTTGAATAAGCTGCTGGTCTCACTGCAAAAAATCCGAGTGATCACTCGCTGTTGAGCGAAATATGTAATAGAAGTGTGTTTTCGATATCATTTGATGCTTTGCTCTTGTCTTGTAAAGTCATTTTTTGAGTAAATAATTTTTGAGTTGTTTTAATAAATTTCAAAGACTTTGCTTGTTTTTAATGAAGCCCCGACTGCAACTGACTTAGGTTTGTTCATTGCACAATAATCTCGGGCAGTTCAAAGTAATAGGAGCTGAAACTTATTGTAACGGCGATATTTATTTTGCCACGTTACTACTTATGTATTCTATTGCATTAACGTGTATATAACAAAGGAATTTTAAAATTTCCTTTTTTTAAATTTACATTTCTCTTTATTGGCTTAATTCCAGCTCCGCATCAAGAACGTCTAAGCATTCGTTCAGTCGTAAAGTCACTACGGTCCACTAATATGCTACACGATGGCTAATGATACAGGGGCATACTACTTAAAGCCGATTCCGAACGGCTACGAACATTACGAACATCCATGTCAGAAGTGGGATTTGAACTAGCATACTCCGGAATCACTATCTCCACGACTGCCCTCTGACACACGACTTGCATCTTAAGAAACCTTCTGCGACATCCAAGGAACCCAGGGCAGATTGCCTAATCAAAAACCTGGCACTAATAGAAGGCCAGGAGCCTGGTTGACTGGCTTACCGCAAATCAAGGCACCATCGTGCGGCCATGAAGATTTTAGCCTAAAACCGTACCGCAAAAGGTCAAAAGACCCTTTCCCTAATGGCCATCACAACTGCCCTGTGCTGTTATTACTTCACTCACCAACACTTACTCTCATGTCAGAAAGTTCCATGTAGTACATCGGGTCAACCGGATTTTTAACCTGGGCAAGACTCCTGCCGAGTATCCCTCGCACTTCCGGAAACTGCATTGGTTGTACTTATTTGTTGAGTTTGCCTACAATTTTCTCTTGATATTTTAAATTATATGGTAGGAATGCTGACTTAGCCCCTGCTTAACGCATTGACCAAACCAGCAATCCTACACCCGACATCGGGTGGGTGGCTAGTTACAGTTAGTACATAGTATACTCCGGTACCAAAACGCGGCATTCTACCATTCGACCACTGTACAGCGAGCATGAATAGTAAATGAGAGAAATAAGTGAACAGAAGGTTCACATCAAAAGAAGCTCAATAAAGTTTAAGGCCAAATATGGCAAAAAACAACAAAATTTTGTACTCAAATAATTGTGAAATTATAAAACGAATGAAGACGAATCCTAAAATATTGATTTTATAAAGATTTTTAAAAATAAACCCCAAAGATATAGTCATCAAATCTTCAAAACACCTTACAGTTCTTCTCGAATGGTGCTTCAAGGAGCACTTACTACTCTGCAAAAAGTTAAGGTGTTTAAAAATGAAAACTACGAATCAAACGAATATTATCATCAAACATATTTCGCAGTTTCTTTTCAATAGATGAAAAATCTTTTTCATTAATAAAATGGAACAAAAATTTTGAATATTACGACCTTTTGCACTCTAGGTGCATAATAAAAAATCGTGTATAAAATATTTATCACCGATAAGGGAGAGAATTGACTATTTAAAGCTATTTAGGCTGAATTAAATGTTTTAGTTTCTTGTGCCTCTACTGACAGTCAGATTTATTTTAACAATTTAATTTAAATAAATTAACGGTGAAACTATCTTCCAATTTACTGAAAACGTCATGTAGTTTCAAAATAAAATTTAAACTTCGAAAACTTTGAGTGCTTCTCGTTGAATATCGAATTTCAAAGTCGCTGCGTGGCTTAAAAAAATTGAAAATATCTGGTCCAGAGTAAAGTCTCATTCTGACGAATATTCGTGTTTTAAAATTACAAGAAGAATCGTATTCTAAACCCAGCCAACTATCCTCAATTAACAATAATAAACCACTATTGCTACACTTTTATTATTATATGTTTATTGATTACATTCTATAGTTAACTTCTTTATACATATATTGCTAAATCGCAATACTTCATAGTATTTATCTCTCTGGGACTACCTAAATTATAGGTTTAGCACTGTTTCATTTCCACACTCAGAATTTCATTCCCAGCAGCTAATGCTTTTTATTGTACTGAATTTAAAGAAGAAAACCACAAGACAAAAGCACAGATCGGACGTCCATTCGATCACACTGGGTATTCGAAAAGAGAAAAGAATAAGTGCTCTACTTAGAACCCTATCGAGCATCTCACGTATCATGTCGTGTTCGAAGTTCATTTTGTTACTTTATTGACAGCTATCTTTTTATATAAGCAAAACAGTTGGGCGTGTGTATGTACGTAAGTACTCATATATACATATGCAAATACAGCATGTATATACACACACACACACATATATATATATATATATATATATATACAAAGTGCAAAAGTGAAAAAATGTTATAGAGAATGAAACCTATCAGTGGAACAATTATATGAAAAGATTTGCTCTACTTTACTAAGATAATAACGGCGCTGTTGATAACAGCAAAAATGTACGGCTAGATAAAATGATAGTTCAAAAGATAAAATATATTTTTGTAAAGATATTAATTCTGAAATAATAGGGCACACCGAATATTCGGAGACTAAAAAGAACCAAAATTTTGCTATTATTTGGAGTAAAAATATTAATCTAGACTCAAATTTATAAAGCCTTCTTCACTAAGAAATCGAGATGTAGATTTGTCGACCAGTCTCAAATTTTATTTTTACCACCGAATAGAATTATTTCAAGAACTTCCTATATTTTATAACTCATTATATATGTGCTTGATTGCTTGAATATCAATTTCATTGAGCTACGTACAATCGACGAACCTAAATGCAAATTAAACTTTTACCTTTTTAAAAGTGGTCACCGATTTGGCTTAATCTTTGTCTCGGGCGAAGTTTAAAAACAAGCCAACCGGACGCCAAACGCAGCAATAAGCAGCCAATATCAAAATCTTTGGAATTCTCAATTTATCAGGTGGACGCTTGGGTCCAAATCCCCGAGCCAATGGGAAATGCCGTTTTGTGTCATAAAACGTCAACTACGACTTTAGGTCCGGATAAAAGATGGCGGTCTTTAGTCAGGAGGGGTTTCAATTCAATCAACTGTTAACTCATAACTAGCCCGGACCTATTTCCTTTGACGCACAGCACCCCCGCAAAACATTAACGAAAATGGCCTTTCACAACGTCAGCAGCAGACGTGGCCCTTTTTTTTGACCATTTCTTTCTATTTTTTTTATCCCCCTTCGCTCTTTTTTATTATTATTATTATTTCCAGCGGTCTTCAAATCATGGCTCTTTGACTTTTCTGACATTAAAGTATCTGGGGCCCTGTTTCGCCGTGCCGAGATATTTTGCGTAAATCAAAAGAATGGGGCCCAGTTGTCGTTTTCAGCGCCCCCTATTTTTTTCTTCTCCTCTCCTCCTTCGCTGGGGCATTTTCTTTAAGTTGGAAATGGGGGATAATAAAAGAATCGGGTCGTGATGCACTGGACTGTGTTTTGAAATGTGACGTTTGGCTGCAAGTATTTCAGCACAGGAGGGAAAAAAAAGTTGAATAAAACTCCATTTGCGTTATTTCAAATGGCGGCGCTTTATCGCTTTGTATCCTACGTTAAGGAAATATTCAAAATGTATGCTTTGTTCAAATGAAATATTCATAACTAAAACAATGAAATTTTAATTGTTTTCCTAGTTTTTCATGCAGTTTTTTTGTTTTAAAATGTGTGATACCTGTATGCTTAAATATCCAAAATAAAATGTGGGATTTAATATCTTAAAGATATTCCAAGATATTAAAACCCATGCATTTTTCATTTCCAAGTCAAAATGCCTGTAGCGACATTTGTAAGAAATTTTAATGATGTAGTGGAACTCCGTATAGCAAATAAGAGAAATAAACAGACAAAATGCCAAAATGAAAATATCTATAAGGTTTGAAAGCTTGAAGAATACATATTGTGAAAAAAATACAGGTAAAAATCAAAATACTGTATTTAAACAATAATGAAATTATAAAACAAATGAAGACGAGTCCTAAATCCTAAACATTTCCCCCTAATATTTCATTCGATATTCATGCTAAATTGAAAAATAAAGGTAAAAATCAAAATACTTTTTTTAAACAATAATGAAATTATAATACAAATGCAGACGAGTGCTAAATCCTAAACATTTTCTCCTAATATTTCATGCGATATTCATGGTAAATTGAAAAAAAAAACAGGTAAAAATTCAAATATTCTTTTTAAACAATAATGAAGTTATAAAACAAATGGAGACGAGTCCTAAATCCTAAACCTTTTCCCTAATATTTCATGCGATATTCATGGTAAATTGAAAAAAAAAAACAGGTAAAAATCAATATACTGTTTTTAAACAATAATGAAGTTATAAAACAAATGATGACGAGTCCTAAATCCTAAACTTTTTTCCTAATATTTCATGCTATATTCATGATAAATTGGAAAAAAATCAAAATACTGCATTTAAACAATTCAATTATAAAACAAATGAAGACAAGTTCTAAATCCTAAACCTTTTACCCTAATATTACATACGATATTCATGGTAAATTGAAATATCCACAATAGAAATTAAAATTTAATATTCTAAAAATATTACAAGTTGATAAAGTCCAAACATTTATTTCCATGCAAAAATACGTTTTTGTTCAAAAGAAACATTTGTTCTAAATCCTAAGACGGGAAAAATCTTAAACCTTTTTTCCCAACATTTCATGTGACACTCATGGTAAACTGAAATATCCATGATCGAAATTGAAATTTAATATTCTATAAATATTCCAAGTTGATAAAGTCCATAACATTTACATTTGTAGAATTGTAAGAGTGCACCGGACTTACAAAACTATTTTTCCTAATACTGAATATTTTTAAGTGTTTTGTACTCTTAAACTTCGTACTTATCATAAGATTGAATATCCATGATCAAAATTAGAATTTAATATTCTAAAGATATTCCAAGCTGTTAAAACCTAATAACACTCCTTTTAAATGTAAAAATAATTGTTTCGTGTCAAAAGAAACATTTTATAGGAGATATTACGTTTGCCTTGGACTTAACAAAATTTTTTCCTAAATTTTCAAGCATTTTAACATATTCTTGTGTGATACTGATCATAAGCTGAAATATCTCTGATCAAAGTTAGGATTTAATATCCTAAAAATATTTCATGTAATTAAATTTTAACTCCATGCTTTTATCCACGACTAATGCTTTAGTTCACAGTACACAAGTGTGAGAAATTTTATGACATTTCTTTCGATTTTTCATGGATGTTCCTAAAATTTTGTCAGTTCAATTTATAATCAGCTTATAATTTCTATTATTTTTCATGCTTATTTTTTCCATATTAAAGTACTTGCTTCGTTCAAAGAAACATTTGTATGAGACTTTATGAGCACAACGAATTTTTAAAACTTTTCTTCTAACTTTTTAAGACTACATTAGATTTCAAAAACGTTTTTTTCTTAATTTTCGTAACATTAAATTTTATAATCAAGACTTTTTCTTTTAACTCAATGTAAGTTGAAATATTTACTATCAAACATAGGTGTTTAAGAAAATAATGAATTTCAACCTCATTCTAAAAGATTCCAAACTCTAGTTAAAAAAATCAGCGAAATCAATCATCAATTTAGTTTGTTCATCTGATTTTTAAAATGTACTTGGAATTTCATGAATAATTTTGCAGACTTTTGAATTCTAAATTTGATACGATTGTGTGCTAATTATCAAAGAAAACATCGTTCAATCTAAATATTATTCACTAATTTTTTATATAGAATGTGTCTTCTGTACAGTAAGTATGTTTCTTTCTATAGAAATATTTTTAGAGTAAATAACATGTTTATACATGGTAAATAATGTATTTTTAATGTAATCAATAAAATTCTTCAATTTAATTACCACACAACATAATAAATTTAAAATTTAAACGTGATAAAAATTATTAATAAAATTTCAAATACTTTTTCAAAATGAGATCAACAAACTAAATTGTTAAAAATTTTCCCTAATTTTTTTAAACTAGAGTTTTTAAACTTATTTGATGATTATTTATTTTTATTAATAATTATTTAAATTTGTTATTAAACTATATTATTTTTATTTTTTAAGTTATTTATCTTTTTAACCGCTTCCCTTACAAAATTTTTTTTGAAAAAAATTGCAAAGAATCCTCACCTTTTTTTACTTTATTATTAAATACTAGGAAACGAAACAAAACAAAATGCGTAGGTTTTAAGATGAATTTTTAATTTTTAAAGGTGTAAAAGAACTTAGTTTTTATATTAGTCTATTATCCAGAATTATCTCGGTAAATGGAAAAAAGATGAATATTAGTCTTTGTATGATAGTTTTAGAAATATGGGACAGTACAAAGTGATACCTGACATTCTGTACATTGGGCTTACCTCTGGAATATCTTTTAAGGGAACACAGGGTACACTGTCTCGTTGGATTTTATTTTTTTTTCTCAGTAGCACGAATAACATCTGGAAAATGGCATAAGGTTAACTTGAGCGGTGAATGACTAATGCTGGCTCTTCCTGATGTGGTGAAAAACTCTTCACGACGATTTTTTGCAACTATCCTTCTTCATATAGTACTATAGCCGACTTATAGTAAGCAATAGGGAAAACACGTGACCAGTCCCCCAACCAAAAGCACCTCGAAACCAATAAAACTTGGCAAACTGTCAATCAAAGCTGAATATTTCCTTTTGTTTCCTCCAGGCCAAGTAAAATCGTAATAAAACAAATAGTACTGACAATTTCCTTCATCCGAGTTTTCTCGGAATAATAATTAACTGCAATACATACGAACCCGAGATAACTCGGGATAATCAGGCAAGCGGTTAAGTTATTAGTTAAGTTTTAAGTTACTATAAGTTTTTTAGTAGATTGTACATGAATTTTATCACTTAAAATTTTCTGACATTTTTACGTAAGTTTATTTTATATTATTATGATTAATTATATGAGAAGTAACAAAGAACATTTTATATACGTGTGCATTTTCCCCTCCACATACTTGAATAGTGATAAATAATAATTGTAATAAGTCCTATTACCAAGATAGGAAATTAACTTCTGTAAAAGCAATGTCATGCTTTACTGTAAAAACGTCCGCCAAAAAATTCGAGTGGAATGAAATGTTAAACATTCCCCGACGTCCCCGAGACCGAGAAAAACAGTCTTACTGCCAACTTAAACACGACGGCGAATCCGTATAATTGCCCCTATCCTTTACGACTGACAGCGATAAAGCATACTGGTCAGTCGTCCGAAACACGCGCTGCCCACCAAAGATAAACACCGACCACTCTTCCATCCTTCCGAACGAAAAGAAAGAAAGAAAGAAGCATCCGTTCCATGGGAGAGATAGAGGAAGGAAGAAAGAAATAAAAAGAGCACAAATGGAACATACCGGTTGATCCAATCAGACGAGAGGCAGAAAACTCTCGAAAAGTTGGCAGCTCTGAAAGCCCATTTAAAGTCAGCACAGACCAATGAGCGCGCGACCAATTAAGAGTCCATTTGGTGCCACGTGATTTTACGCGTGCCTGTGTGGATGAAGAGCAGAGGGACACGATGCCCGCCTAATGAAGAGGAATCGAGTTCTGATTGCGAACCACTTTTTTCTCTCTTCCTCTTTAATGCATCCGTCGGCTCTCCCAACCGTGAAGCCAGATAGCGATAATGAATGACGGAGATTATGTACACAGCGACCTGGTATTGGGTTCCGAAGGGGATTTCAATTAGCCAAACATGCACTGGGGATGTCACATTTTAGAGAATGGTTTAAATTTATTTCCATCCTAGTTTAACTATAGGGAAGGAGATGGTGGACATTCAAGTAACATTAACTATATAAACAATTTACGCTTGCAAACTAATAATCCCAAACTTAAAGCGAAATAAAGAGTGAATCTTAATATACATAGCTTTTAAAAATGCCAGAAAGAAAACTGTATTATAGGAAGGATGTACAGAGAAGACGAAAAGGTGAGATAAAGAAAAAACAAACAGAAAGGCAAAATGAAGAGGAAGCAATGCGTTTAACTGAAGCTACAAGATTATTTTGGCATATTTTCTTAGTTTTTTTAATAAATTTTTCTGATAGATTTAAAGAGAAATAAATTTATATATGTTTTGGTACTGATATGTGTTTAAATAAATTTTTCTTGAAATGAAATCTAGTCCTATCCAGGAAATACGCTACTACGCTGGTTTAATTTTTAGCCTTACCTCAGTTTTAACAACTTTTACAATATAACAATACATGAGTGTGCCCCATTTGCAACACAACGCTAATTAATCCGAATAGCCCACTTTCTAAATACAGCTTTGTTTTAATTATGTTACGCAAAGAACAATATTTTTTTCTCATTCAAGGCTCTTCACTTATAATTTATATCGAATATTTTACCTACTGTGATCTACATTTCAAAGAATTCAAATTATATGCTACATCAAAATCCTTTATTTTCATTTTTCGTCTTTACAGTGTTGCTTTCTCTTATAGTCCTACCATATTACATTTAATAAGTATGGCTGACATTTAATAAATATAAATTTTTTTGGCAATTTTTGTCACATAACAAGCGAAGCGCGATATCGCTTCTGCGCACTCAAACGGTTAAAGCAGAGTTTGAATTGCTACGAACATCCATCCCAGCAGTTAGATTTGAGTGCACGAATTTTGGTATCGAAGAGAAGAGCCCTACCTATTCGGAAATTTTTAGGATTTTCAAAATTGAATCCAACTAATTAATATTATTGGTTCCATTGTACCCATTTATCTTATCGCTAAAATTATCTTACCAGCATGCATGGTCACAGATGTAAGCACACACAAACAAAAAAGTAGAAATGTAGAACGTATGATAGTATCAGATACGACTGAAAGTAATAAGTTAGCAGTGAGATTGATAGCTAAAATTTTGAGAAGTGTGATTTCAGATAATTAAATTTATAAGCTGACATTCTTGTATCAAATGGAATTACTGCATTTGATTTTGGTATCAAAGTTTTATTTATCGTTGAATCAGATGCGTATTGTTATCAATACTGAGATAAACTTTTGGATTTGTTAAATTAAAAAATGAAGAACCAGATGTAGATTTTACACAAAGATAGTTTCAAATTCTTTGAGTAAAGATAATTTTTGTGCAAAGTAATTTAAAATGTGCATAAGAAATACTTTTTGTACGTAGAAAATGCCCTTTTTGTGAATAAATTTTATTTAAAAATATTTTACATACTTAAAATAATTCATTCTAATATTCAAAGAAATATTTTTTTAAATCGGGGCTGTTCACATACAAAGATAAGATTCAAAAACAAAAATGTGTCTTTTTTCTATATTTGTTTACCAAGCCCCCTTCAGATCAGTATTCTTCAAATAAAAAGAATTAAGTACAATCCTTATCCAAAATAATCAAGCTAGCATTAAAGGAAACAAAACACTGTTTTAAAATAAAAAATCAGGTCATTCAGTACACGATCCTATAATTCGAACACAGTATTCTTTTTACAAAGGCTTAAACTTTTTTTTGTTCTACCGTGGGAAGGCTAATTTTCCGTACAAGCAGAGATAAAAAAGAATTTCCCCCTATTTATGAGATGCTCGTTAAAGTTGCAAGAGATGAAAAGTTATTTCACGTTTAACAGAAAAAAGGAGGAGCTATTCTCCGACGCTAACCACTGGCTGGGAGTGTTGGCTGAAAAATTCTGAAACGTTAGTCAATGGCCTTCCTTGGCACGATGGACAATAAACGTCCCAAATGTATATTTAGAAGGGACAAAACTGTACTTTTTTTTTCAAATCGAATGAATGGATTTAATGACTAACCACGTTAATACAAATAAATATCGATGGGGAATGGGAATCTTGGGCCATTGTTAAAAATGAGAAAGACTACCGACAAGGCCATTTGTTTTCTTCCTCGGCTAAGAAAAAGGCTATTATTTTGAGAAAAATATAGGGCTTTTAAATGGTTTTTGAGTACCTATTCTCTAAGAATTCTTTTTTTTTATTTAAGAGGACATGGTATCTTTCTGAGATCAGTGAGGGCAATAGTACTTACGTCCACAGCATTTCTTAAACTACAAACTTCCCGGGTGGTTGTAAATGAGTATGTTTGACATAAAGATATCTATCTATATTGCCTGCATCGGGGAAAACTTTCTCCGATAAAGTATTTCGACATAGTAGCCTTTTTAATTCTAGGCATGGATTTTAAATCTAGATGAAATTTAAATTTTTAAAACTCAATTTAGAAAAGTCTAAACTTACACCGAAAATTTAACTCTTAAAAATATTTCTCATGTATGGATATAAGAAATATTCTTATAAATAAATATATCCATATATCTTCTATCTATGGCTATATCCATATCCATATCTTATATATAAATATATCCATATATCTTCTATCTATGGGTATATATTCATTTATCTTCTTATATATAAATATTTCTTTCTTGGGGCCTCCTTACCAAAAAATTACGTTATGTGCATGCTTCCCTGGAAAATCTTGAAGGGCCCCCAAATGACTGAAAATAGGGGTCCTATTTTCTTAATTTTGTTGAAAAAATGTTATATTAAGAGGCCCCCAAAATGCTGCTGTTTTCCTAATTTTAGAGATTAATGGGATCCTGCATGTATTACCTATTTAGTACCTCATCAATATAAACCCATAAATAGGCAAAAGAAATTTTTAAGTAATAATAAGGCAAAAATCTAAAAAATATTGAAGATTAATACACAAAGAATATTTTAAAAACTAATGTAAGTTATCTCATATTTTAAAAAATGTGATTTCTTTAGTCATACTTAAAAAAATATATTTGTTCTTATTTGTCATGCCACTTGGACAAACCAAGCACGATTGAGCCTGCAGGCTCTCGTATTAAGGACATAGGGTGCACCTTTCTTTTTAATGAGCACCATTAAGGGGAAAGAACGACTTAGCTCAAGTAGGTTCTCGTAATTTTGAAGCAGGGGCCAAGCAGAAGACTCACAGACTTGGCCTGCCACCCCCAGACACAAAACTATGTGTACAAACAAACATATGTACAAAATAAATGTGTACAAACTTTAAATAAATTTCGATAACGCTTTTTAACTCCACTGCATGTGCATGATTGTTGAAGTGTAATGTGAGATCACCTTTTCTTGGTATAGCAAAGAAGTTGATTGGTTGGTTGGTTTATAAGGCTTAATGGCACTGGATCCTAGAAGGACATAATGAGCCAGACATGAGGTATACGACTTAGAGTGAAAAATTTAGTCATAAAATATAAAATATTACGTGAAGGATAAATACTAACAACCTAAAAAATTAAACAACAGCAGCAATTTAGACAGTGGTAAACAACAATAAAAATGATAATATTAAAAATAAAGATGAAAACAGAATTATGAAAGTTAAAATTTACACAATCAAATGTGAGGTTAAAAACTAATATCTTTTAAGAATGTAAAAAGATTTGGATCAGGAACAGAATTTAAAATATCACTTAAATGTAGATTATTAAAAGAGTAAATTGTATAAATACAAAGAAGTAGACAGCAGCTCTCCAATCCAAACCATCGCTTTTTTTAAATTATGGAATATATTAGGATTGTGAGGCATCTCTCTTCCCTTCTTTCTTGTGCATGGCTGTAGTTTGGATCGACAAGCTTAGTGTGTTGCCGATTAAAACAGTTAACTTTCATGTTCTGGAAAATTTGGCCCCACAGCTGTCTAAATTTGATTGTGGCTTACAGATTTACTACGTTAGTGTGTCTACCTCATGGACAAGTTATGCAAATTTGAATCAATATTCCAATTTTTCTACCATCTCTCTGTGAATATTAAATATACATACATATGTAAAAATTATTTCCTCTTGTCACAGTAATCATGTAGCCCATATTGTTTTTACTTTGTTGGGTTACCGGGCAAGGAGAAAACCTGATCAGCTAACAGAAATAACAATGCAGTTGGGCCATTGAAAGAGAACGGCACAAGTCTAATTAAAACTTTATTTTAGAGCTGCTAAAACGGGCATCTTAACTAGTCAACGATAGACAAGTGAAAAGACAAAAACAAATGACTCTGCTCGGATAGAGGTGCACCCAAGAGCGAAGACAGAAAGAATTTTCCCAAGGGACAAGAAATTTACTCAGCAAATTAACGCGGAGCCATTTGCCGGCGATAGCTGGAAAACGTGTTGAATAGACAGAAAATTTACATTTATAGGACAGAAAGCTTTGGGAAATGTATCGAAAGAATTTTAAGTCTAAGACACTCCTTTGATTAAGACATTTAGAGGCTGGGAAAAAGATTTTAAGGAATTAGAATGGGAGAGAGGAGGTTTTTAAGGAAATATTAAAGTTAAATAATTTTGATATATTACATATATATATATATATATATATATATATATATATATATATATATATATATATATATAATATATATATATATATATATATTCCAGGACAACACCGATTTCTTCAGCTAATTAAAATAAAAGCGTTAATAATTGAAAAACAGCTTACATCAACGTAATGATTCCTTGAGTAACTCTACTGAGCTCTATTAGTTCAGATATATGACCAGAGAACTGGCCAATAATAGTTACATGTTACTATTCTATCTACAGCTTCTACTTTCCCCACAAGCTTTATTTTAATAAATTTTTTCATTGTTATATCCTATAAACAATTTAAAAAGTATGAAATTTTAGTGCCTATTGTCAATAATATATATTTTAATGATCATGTGTAGTAAACTAACATTATGGAATTCTGAAAAGATCACTCATTAAAAAGGAATATGTTTTAATTTTAACATATATTAAAGGAATTTTTTTAAAGTAAACTATATTACTTTTTTGAGTAGTAATTTATTGCTTTTGAATTCATTTCTTACAAATTCATTTATATTTTCATTTATTTAAGATTAAGCAGGGCGAATGCATGATATGAAATGGAAATTCAATCAGGCATAACAAATCGGGTATTAAAAACCTTGGTTAATTATTTTTCTCACTGTTTTACTTTTAGTATTTTACTCAACTAGCTTCGGTCATATGACGGGATTAGTAAAATTTTTGATTTTCTAGACTTGTAAAGTATCCTATGAAACAAGTAAAAAAATGGTTTGTTTTTTGGCTGAGAATTACCAGGTACACACTGAATAATTTATCTTCATACTCCTCTAAAGTCTCCCGATACTGTGAATACAGTTTAGAATCAAAACTGAATTCATTTAGTCTAACTGTGTGATTCTGTACAAAACACAAACGAATAAACTTCTTAATTTTCAAAGATATATAACTTAAAAGCTAGATATTTATTAGTCTGTGAAATAGACTCCTAGACTTTTATGAAAAGAATTTGCTGTTAATACTGGTGATATAAATTCATTGCGACAAAAAGTAATCGGTGATTAAATTTAAAACTATCACATATGTACCTAATCTATTATTTAAGCCAAATATAAAAGAAAATTATTTAGGTAATATCTAAGTTCAGTGATACAGCGTATGAAAATAATGCAGAAGATATTTAAATAATTTAAAATAAGAAATTATTAAATAAGATGGTTAAAGTAATGACGTCATAATGCTAGAAAAAATGTTAATTTTACCTATTTATTATGTAATAAATTAATAAATTTAATTGCCTGCTCTTAAAATGGGGCTTCATATAATGACATTAAACTCTCAAAAAAGGGGAAAAGGTGTAAAATTTGAATGTTTTAAAGACTTGCTTTGAATTTTGCTAACCCTAAATTATCAAGAATCCAATATGGATGTATCTATCCATTCCAGGTCCAATCGCTTCATAAATTCACAGACGGACAGATAAGTTAGGCTAATATTATATAGGGGGTTGTATATATGTTCTGACAGAATAAAATATTTTGATAGAATGACTGTTTTAAGTACAAATTACGTATATGGCCGAATGGTTAGGGCTCTGATCTTCGGTACCGGAGTTCGTGGGTTTGAATCTCATTGTGGCATGGATATTCGTAGCCGTTTGAAATCGGGTCTAAGCAGTAGGTCTTGGCAACGTTAGCCCTCGTGTTGCAGAAAAGAAAACCATAGCGAACGAAACTAAACCAACTTACGTACTTATCGCAATAAAACGGATTAAATACATAAAACTGTCTTTAAATGTCTTTTCTGTGAAATGATTATTCGACGCGGCACAATTGCAGAAAAGAGTAAATATAAGTAACTATTTGGCTTTTTAAATTTTCAAAAAAAAAAAAAAAAAAAAAAAAATAGATCACTCTGGGGGATTAGTGAGCGTAAGATTCCAGTTTTCCTCATATTCCACAGGTGGCTGTGGATGTAACAAAATATAAACGTCAATATTATGGTCATTTCCACACTTGTCCAATCCTTTGTTACTAGTAACATAACTTTAGATCTACCAATGTTTACATCATGATAAATAGCATCATTCTACGTTATCGGTTAGGTTAGGTTAGGTTAGGAGAGCTAAGGTCTACATTTTGCAACACGAGGGCTAATAAAACCGGGACCTATTGCTTAAAGTCGATTACGAACGGCTACGAACATCCATACCATAGTGGGATTCGAACCCACGAACTCTGGTTCCGAAGGCCAGCATCCTAACCATTCGGCCATCTTTCGGCCATTATCGGTTAGTTTTTAATGAATAACATATAGAACTCATTTATTATTCAATTTTGGTTGATAATATCAACAGTTTTCTTTTGATAACATTAGTATGGTAGAGGAATAAATTTGTATGGTAACCAGCCCCAAACAAAGAAAAATTACGCAAAATAGATTATGAACATTTTATTTAGTATATAAACTTTATAGGTAATATAGCAAATGCAACAAATACTAAATTCGGTGATTCAACGTGTGATAAACAGTGAATCTGATTTCTCAATAAATAACAAATACTTCATTAAAGGTTTTATTTGTACCATGCATAGGATTTTGAGTATTTACAGCACACAACTTTCTTTAGTCACTATTCGTAAGTAGATTCGTTTTTATGGTAAAATCATGTTATTTTCTATTCAACATCTATTTTATTATGCATTAATCAATGATAGAAGGAAAAAAATAAATAATCTTTTCAGAGAAAGAAGAAACATTTTTCTACTGTTATTTCCACAGCATCATCTCTAATGAAAGTCCCTTTCATAACACATGAATGCTGCGCGCTCCGCAACAGGGCTTCGGCGTGTTTGAGGACGCATTTTGTGAGGGTTTCTCCGAACGAATTTCAAAAGTGGACTTTAAAAGGGCGATCCTCTCTCCTGAGTTGGCAGCCCCGAATCAAAATCCAGGGGTTGGCATACTTTTTCCCTCTATCCTCCCCCATCTCAGCCAATTACATTCCGAGTTGAGAAAAACTGCCAGACTAAAAGGAATTTCTAGTATCGAGCTCTACGATTTCGCCCAATGGCAGTTAAAGTGTGGCATAAATCTAGAACCAGGAGAGGGGGAGGGTGCCCCGGTTCTATTGATTTCTGTTCCCCCCACCCCCAACCTCCCGTGCTGCTCGTTTTTATTATTTGCAGCGAAAAGCTCTAAGCGAAGTCGCGCCGGACACCGAAAGACTTTCTAAAGTCAAAGCCAAACAAAAGTTGATGCGAGCAATCAAAAGAGCTTAGGACTGCCCATTGCAACGATAACGACAATTTATTTTAAGAGATGCGATGGCTCTTGCGAAAAGTACGGATTGTAAATAATGGCCGCAACAAAAGGGCACCCGGGGAAAATTACCCCTCGCGGAGAAAAATCTTTAGTTTTGCCTGCCCACCCCCTCCACTAACTCTCGGGATTTTTTTCCTTTATTTATTTATTTATTTATTTTTTTAGACGAAGAAGATATTTTCTTGCTAATGGCTTCGGATGCCGGCTTAGGGAGAACCCGTGTTCCTTTTCTTTTATTGATTCATTAGGTGCACTTTCTTTAAAATTTCTTTCTACGGGAAACGCGAGAGTAATCTTCTAAATTACTTTCTCCAATGTGCGGATATTGATAAACTGCATTACATAGAGTTACCTTTGGAAGATATGGCTGCAAAATTACGGATTTAATGAACTGCGGAAGTATGTAATAAGTAATCATTTAGAAATAGAATATACTTTTTTTTTTAAATTAAGTTTTTCTGCTGAAATATACTTGAAAAATAATGAAAAATGCAATAATTTATCTATAATTTAGAAAATTTGATGAAATTTAGTAATCCTTTTTACTTTTTTGTTGAGAATAAAGGAAGTAAAAACAGTGAAAGATCAATTACAAAAATGAAAGCTGTAACAGCGAAAAATTCAACGAAATATTGTTCATATTTGAACAGAAATAACCATTTAAACCATGTCGGAATTAATTTTGGTTTTCTAATATAATATGAGAAATATCATAAAATTAATACATATTTCATGATATTTCTCATAAATAAAGACTTTAAAACTTTCAACATCCATTTTAACCATACTTAAATGTTTCGATTAGATTCGACTTGACTTTTGTACATATTTATTTCGCTTAACTAGGAAACACTTAGAAGTAAAAGGTTAAAATTTTATATTTAAGACAGCTAAAACATCTAATTGTGTACCTCCTTTTTTGATTGCAGTCTGCCCTCTATATAATGAAATACTTCAATTTAACGTATATTAATAATACCGGTCTCCATTAAAATGCAAGGCTTGAGCTTACTGTTGAAAAATATATTTTACTTACTACTGAATATTACTATGCATTGTATTAAAATTTGACAAAAATGTAAGATAATTGATAAAATATAATACAAATGTATAAGCCAGGGTGATATTTTATGTTAAAAAATTGAAAATATATGGACATTTTCTGTCTATTGGTCCATGGAAGGAGTTTGAATTCCAAATACTTCACTTGTTTAGGGCACTGTTTTTGACTATCCCTGAATTAATTTTGACTGTATATTTGTACATATGTAGGTATGTATATCTCATAACACAAAAAGTAATTAAACTTGGAATGTTGAAAATTTGTTATTGAAGATTTACGTGACATCTAGTTGTGCAACTGCTTCTCTGATTACAATCTGCATTCCAAATGACGAAAATCCAAGTATAACGGATATGAATGCTACCGGTCTCCACGAAGTGGAGGAATTGAGCTCTTCTCATTGTTGAAAACAATTCTACTTGGTGTTGAATTAATATTCTGCATATTTTCATGTTATTAAAAGATAATATTTTAGCAATCGTGTATCTGTAAAACTTCTTTATTATTGACTATGTAAAAGTGAAGTTTGCAAATTAACAATTATACACCCATAAATCTTTTTTTGAACATGAATTTATTTAATTTGACAGTCACAATTTCCATGAAATATTCAAGGTTTAAACAAAAACAAGATTTTATTTCTTTTATTTCTTTGGATATTTTCTTTTAACCATAAGAGTCGTTATACGAATATAAAGATCTTTATTTGAAATATAATTAATAAATGTCTTCTTGGATAAATATTTCTATCAATTATGGTCAATACTGAGAATTATTTTTCAAGTGCACCCAGTTTCGCAGTTATTAAAATCTTAAGGTATTGGGAAGAAAAAAAAGAAAAGAGATTTCGATTTTACATAAATAAAATCAGAATAACATACATCTTAGTTACATGAATTGAAAATTGAAATAAACTTAATTATTTCAGAAGAATGAGGTAAAATTCAGCGATTTCTTTCTACAGGGAATTTTATTTATTTTTCTACTCTCTTCACCTTTTGAAATTTCCCTTTTCTCCCGTTCCTTACGGTGACTGTAAAAGTATTTTCTTTATCGTCGTATGAAGTATGTCAGATAGCTACCTTTACAGGAGTAGTAAAAATTGCGATAGATGCTGTTTTTTGAAAAATTATTAAATAAAAAAATCTTGTATTCAGATTTAAATGAATTATACCTAAAAAGCACACGACAATTTCGATTTATATAATTTTTGAATATTTAGAAAATACTTAAATAATTGCATTATAGCTTTTACTACGTGCTGTAACTCTCAGGACCCAGGTATCGTTATATCTTCAATTAGGAAACTTTATCAAAAGGAATTGAAAAAGGAAAACAGACACTCTTCTAATTTATTAGGGATTGTTTTTTACTAATTGCATATCTTTTAAACACTCGTAGTATAGTTATAAGGTGTTTATTTGAAATGGACAAAATAGAAATATATATTATTCTCTTAATCTTGCGAGATTAAGAGAAATTTATAAGTTTACATTCTTGTAATTTTTTCTTAAATTTGTTTATAACACATATTTAAATAAAAAAACTAATGCAAAAAAAAAATTAGGTAAGATACAGTCCTCTTTCTGCAACTAAGCTCTGCTGTCTCCATAGTGAAGAAGGAGTTGGATTGTGTTTATGAAACCACAATTTCTGGTTTATTTTCATTCAGTTTCATGTTTTAAAGTAGCTCTGTGCTCTTTGGATATAAATAAGTCAAATAGTTTTTATTACTTGCTTTCTTATATGTTAACACAATTTTACACAAATTATTGATTTTTAGAAAAAAAATTTATTTTAAATAGATTTTTTTTAAAAAATTGAAAATAAATTTGAGAAATTTGAAGTTACTTATTTGTAATATTTTTCCCGTTGTTTTTCTTTACTAACATGAATATTTTTTATAACATGTGATATGAAAATAACTAATTTTATATGATTTTTTTGCAGTCTTTGATGCTTAGTTTCCATTAAAATACTGAGCAATATTTGATCACAAAATCACACGCGTTTGTGTGTGTGTGAAAATCTGTATAAGTTACTATAAATATATGGTTAAATTTTTATTTTATCTATTCATATACATGCACTCATACGCATTGTGAATATTTTAAAGGGGATAGATATTTTGAGGATTAATTTAGGATAACTTTTTGGCAAAAATGCATGCAGTTCGAAGAAGGTTCAAAATATATTGTCTTTAAAAATATTACACTGTATAACTTTACTGTTTCTCGTGGTGATTTTTAAATACATATATTGTTCTGAACATGGATAATATTCTTTTACCCATCTCACAAAACTGACAAAATGATTCAATGATTTTCTCATATTCTTATAGATGTTATTTAAGGTTAACTCCGTTTTTTACTTATTAAATTTAAAAATTTTAATGTAAAATAGCTTACTAATTTTGAATTCTTGACAAACGAAGGCTGGATCGGTAGGCACTGTTCTACGGTGTTGCAGTTCTTAGGTTCGAATGTCTCCATTGGCATAGATGTTAGTAATGCTCATAAACGGCTTTAAACTTTAGGTAGACCTGTAGCAAAAAGCTGACAGTAACATTTTAAACTATAGTTTTGCAGTCTTAACGATACAATTAAAATTTTCATCCCTTTTGTTTAGAAATTTGTTTTCTTTGATTAGAACTTACGATACACAGGTGTAATTTTTAAAAATAAGACTACCCATATAAGTTTCTCATTTTTTAAAAACTTTTTTAATTTTCTTAACTTTTATGTTTAGAAAAAATAAAGTCGTTTCTACGGAACTTGATCCAAAATTTTTACTTGACTTTAATACTAAATTGTTTTTTGTATGAAGAATTAAAGAAGATATTGACTTTCTTACATAACTTTATTTTGTTGCGATTAATCACTATGAAATATCCGATTAAATAATGATAGATAACCAGTGACATTTTTGTGAAAAAATAATTCAAATAAACTGACGAGGCTGCATAAACATTTGCAACACACTTTAAAATATCCCAAATATCCCAGATCCAGAATTGCTATTTATTGATCTCATCAAATAGAAGAAAAAGAGAGCAAGACAAAAAGAGAGAACTGTCGAACGAGTTTAACACAGGCCGAAAAGTTAGCAAGACAGGGTAATTCAATTGAAGTAACTCGACTTTCAGTGACAAGTCCCAGCGAAAAGAAGTGAAAAAACTTTTCTCTTTAATAGGACTTTCCACCAAAACGAACGGTGCGTGATTCCTTTTTTTTACCAGAAAGGGGGAGGGAGTCGACCCCCTGAGTTAGGTCCACGTCTCTCCTTTCCCACCCCTCTGATTTGGTCGGAAAAGGCCGCTGATTTCATTTGATCTCCACACGAAGTCTTCAGTCATTACTGGAAGTTCTAAAACAAAAGAAAGATGAGGAGCGAGAGAGAGAGTTTTCTGAAGAATTTGTTGTCGCAAAAATTCAGGGACTGTCACTAATTCTGTTTCCAAGGGGCATTAGAAGATAAGCAAATAAACTGATAAGCGGAGGCTATAGTTCAAGATAGTATGTTAGAAATGACTTCTTTAAAAAAATGATAACTTCAAAAATCTCATATGAGAAGTTGTATCAACCCCATACCTGCTTTGTCTGCATTATGTATCGTTTTTCAGTCATCTATTGGTGTCCGTACACCTTACTTGTTGTCTGATTCTTCGGTTACCCTTGTTGTTTCACTTATATCTTTCTTATATATGTAACAAAGTAGGGGAATTAACGAAAAGGTTAAAAGGGTAAGTAAAAGAAATTGCAGCAAATGCGAAGTAATCATATTTTATATCTAAAGCTGAAAATGTAACATTCCTGTTAGAGAAATTTGAATTAGCAGAAAACAAGAAACTATTAGTTGATTAAACGAGCAAAATTATTGGAAGGGGGTATACAGTGATTTTCTGTACAAAGATATCATTACCATGAGGAGCGATTAAACCCTTATCTATGGAATATTTTTGAAAAAAAGAGTTAAAAGTGGATTTTTTTTACCATTGAATTTTGTGCATAAAAAATAATAAAATGCTTATTTTGTTAAAAAAAGAAAAAAATTAAATAACTACTATTACTATTATGTTTAAAGACATGTAAAAAATTAATCGACTAAAGCCATATATTTTGTTTTACAGTATACATTACTTAAATAGTTTAAAAGTAACAAAATCTTAACGGAGCTAAGTACTCTATTCATCAGTGATATTGGAGTATTAACACTGAACATATAGCTATCTGCTTCTGAAGAGTCTGAATTGACTTCTTCTTCATCCAATTCAGACATTTTAAAATAAAGAAAAAGAATAATAATAGTTTTCAAATAATAGTTTTTTAATGATGACAAACGGCAAACTATATGAGAAGGAAAAAAAACTCTCCAAATAAGCAATTTCTCAGTGAATCTCAC
The DNA here is from genome assembly GCA_032207245.1 of Pardosa pseudoannulata. NCBI lineage: Eukaryota > Metazoa > Arthropoda > Arachnida > Araneae > Lycosidae > Pardosa > Pardosa pseudoannulata. The sequence goes on from CM063501.1 coordinate 164,702,579, forward strand.
CAAACGGCAAAATATACGTGGGAACAGTATCATCATTCATTGAAAAAAATGGAAAATTACATATGGTAAAGGAAAATGAATAAACTTATTTTATGCCTAAAGTCAGTTTGGTTATTGAAAAAAGTACCCTAATTCTTGTACCCGAACTGCGCCCGATGCAACAGGCAAGGTATAAGAAAATTTTTAGGTATCAAAACTTTTAAATCCATTTTTATTCAATTGATTGTACATTAGAGGTTCATGCTTCCAACCAGTGATGGGCAACCTTATTTTTTGGAGTGGGCCTTAAAGCAAAAAATAAAATAAAATAAATAAATAAAACTGTCGACCAATTTATTCTAAAATTTTAAAAATTGTAAAAGTATTACCATGTTTATTCATCTTTAAAAACATGATAATATGAGCAAACTAAACTTTTTAGTAGATATTGCGGAGTAGAAATATTTTACGAGCATCTACAATAACCCAAACAAACACCAGTAACATTTTTTTTCAACCCTGTTCACACTATCGCTATCTGTTCACCCTCTTTTCATATGAAGGAAATTGAATATTATACCTTTTACCGAAAGAGAAAGTCAATAGGGAGAGCTTAAGGTGAATATTCTTTGAAAGAAAAAGAAATCATTCTTTGTAAGAAAAGTTATCATGCATCTCCATGTTTCTCAGTTTGAAATGGTTAGTTTTGTTGGTTTGAAGCACTATGGTCTATTTGTTTGATACACGAGAGCCAATAAAATCGGTACATACTGCTTAAAACTGCTTAAAGTCGCTTCGAACGGTTCTGAACAACCATGCCATAGTGGGATTCGAACCAACGAACTCCTGCATTGAAGAGAAGTGCCTTACACATTCGGTTATTGTTCAGCCCAGTTTGGAATAAAATCAATATTATGCATATCTTTTAAATAGACTAGAAAGTTATTAGCAGTATTGTTCTTGAATTATAGATAATTATTTTTGTTATTATAGTTTTTATTATAGAATATTACTATATAATTTGTTATTATAGAATATTACTAGCCACTTCATGACCAGTTTTTCGTCTGGGTAATTAAGTTTTCCAAATGAAGGTTGGATTTATTTCAAAATGCAAATTAATTTTAAGATTATATTACAAAGATAACAGAAATAAACAACTCATTATCATCAGAAAAATAGTGACAATGTATTTCCCATTTTTTTTTATAATGTATATCACTTTGATTATGCTGTTAAATAACCGCTGTCGAAATCAATAAAGTTTCGTCATTTTTGTTTTCTGTCAAAATTTGCGAACCATTGCCAAGAACTTAACTAACTGAACTTATATGAGTGTTTGCTCCTGCTATTAAAAATTAGAAGACCCTTTTGACCCAGATAAATAAGCTTTTAAAGAACAGTTTTATTATTGATTCCATTATCAACTTTTAACATTTTGGAAATTTTTTCAATTTATTTCTAGAAACTATAAAGGATATAAATTGGACAGTATAAAAAGAAATCCTCGTAAATTTATTTATAATTTTTTTTATCTACAAAGTTCCCGGTATCTACCCCATTATATTTTTTAAAATTTATCCTTCACAAAATCAAATTTTTATGTAATTGGACATAATAAAAAGAAAGCCGTGTAAATTTATTTATAATTTTTTATCTACAAAATTATCTCTATCTCCCCTATTGTATTTTTAAAAAGTTATCCTTCATAAAATCTTCACAAGTTCTATGCAATTTATACGATGTTTGGCTCGGTGACAAAAAATTACAAACACAAAATGTTGCCATTGTGGTCTTATATTAATTATGTTATTAAAATAAATTTCATTCGAAAACTGTACTTATATAGCCTATATTAAAATACAAAATACAGTAATAAAGAACTTTAAAATTATAATGATCGACCAATTTAATTTACGAAATACATCTTAAAATTTCTTACCTTACATTTTAGCAAGAGACGAAAAGAAATAGCATAAACACTTTAAATTATTCCTCCACCATTTTATATTATTTCTAAATCAAATAATCTATTATATTCTTAGTATAAAAGCAGTTTCCCTTTGCTACAGTTTTAAAAAAGATTTCAAATGATTTTAGATATCAGTATTCTCAGTTAAATTATAGTTTCATTGAAAAAGAATTCCTTATTTATTTATTGAAGCTATAAAGGTAGGAACTGATTAGAATATGGACCACAAAACATTTATCGTGCAATAAAAATTAACCGAAAAATAAATTTTAAATTAATATGAAATATGTAATTAAATGGAAGAATACGAATTATTCGAATTATTCACGGCATGTACAATATGAATCACGGAATATCTTAATTAGAAGAGAAACGGATTTAAAAGTAATAAATAAATGAGATATTTCGGAGAAAGACGTCGCAGTATTAAATCCTGTTAAAATAAGGTTAGAACAATGGAAGTAATTGTATCAGTGATGATATTTCTAATTTTGAAAACACATTTGCTATTTATTAAGCTAAATTACCATAAATTTATCTTCTGTGGTTGAATATGAATGCAGTGTTTCAAATCATAGAAAAAAAAACATTAAAAGTGGCTTTAAAATAAAATAAAAACTAATTCGAATTTTAAAGGTATTGCTTCGAGAAGTTTTGTAGGATGTCACAAAAAATCTCTGTACCAGTTTGGGTGCATGTTATTTGTTTTAGAGCGCCACGGCGTACTGCTTTACTAAACGAGCGCTAGTGAGAACAGGACCTATTGCTTAAAGCCAATTCCGAACGACTACGAATATCCATGCTATCAGTGAGATTTCGGAACCGAAGAGCAGCACTCTACCATTTGGTCATCGTTTTGGCTCGGTGCATGTAGATCACTCTGGTTAAGCTCAATCATGTTTACAGACAGATACATAACACTCTTCTTAATCATTACAGATATAAAAGTCATATTTTGAAAATTTGCTATGGGCTGGATTGAATTTTCATGGTAGCTGAAAGTGGTTCACGGGTTACAGTTTGCCCATCAATGCTTTACATCTAAAATATCGAGAATATTGGATCTCTTTAAGCGTGGCTAGGAGGCGGGAGTAATCGTATACTAATTCACTATGGTTAGTGGAAAGTTTTCATTCTATATTGGTCTTCTATGGATCTTATCTTGAACCCCAAAAATACTCAAATAGTTCGTCTGATTGAACCATTCTAAAATCAAACCAAAAGGATTCGAGTTTAAAACAATTCTGAAGGTAAAAAATAATAAGAAATGGCACGCACAGTAGTAGAAAGAAGAAGAAACCCGTTCTTTGATCAAGGAATAATTCCCTTCATTCGTAATTAGGTAAGAAAGGTTAGCTTTTGTATTTCTGCATGTACGGGCGTATTTTGTGAAAGTATTCAAAGTATAAGGAGAATAAAGGGTTGAAGCGGCACGTTCAGGAAAATTGAGAGCTTTGACCCCGTAACTCTTTTTTCCCGGAGCAGCGCATTTGCCTTTTTCTTCCCCTCGCTATAACTCACCACTTGCAGAGACATAATGAAAACATCTCGCAAAGCAGTTGGAAAGGAGGAAAATTTTTTCGGCGGACGATGGATCGAATGCATAAGAGGCTCGAGAAAGTGCGTCGGGGTGAGGGTGGGGGTCCCTTTTATTGAGCAAGATTAGGGCCCCCCATTATCGGTGGAGGACGCCTCCGTATTCAGCTCCAGTTTTACCTGAGAGTTGGGTGTCAATGGTCCATCCATCATCATTCGCGATGACAGAATTTTCCTTCTTTTTTATTTTCGTTAGGGATTTTTTCCCCTCTTCTCGGATACAGAGATCCAGTTACGAGAGAGGAAGGGATGTGAATGAGAGAGAGAGATGACTCTGCTTCCGGAGTAATTGGGGGAAAAAGGTTATCTATGGAAATAGGGAACGGTATTAAATTGTAGCTCTTTTTAATGGTGACGGCCGCAGATATATCATCTCTGGAGGACGTGCTCTGCAGTAAATTTTGATTTCGGCCGTACCTGGAGGAGGGGGGAGAAATTGCATTGAAAGCCCTCTTCGTGTACTTGCGCACTACATGCATAAACGGATATCGTATGAATACATGAGAGCATATTAAAATGCACACATGCATATGCTTTATATGTGCTTGTAGGTAAGTAAATGTTTTTTAGTAAGCATATAGGCACACAGCCAGAGACATACATATTGTACATATACAGATATGATTCTGTATATGAGTGTATATGTATATGTGAATACATTCATGCACACACACACACACACACACACACATATATATATATATATATATATATATATATATATATATATATGTGTGTGTGTGTGTGTTGTGAGTGTTTTTATACCTCCCTCTTTCCTCTTATCTCTCTTTATATATATATATATATATATATATATATATATATATATATATATATATATATATATATATGTATATGTATATATATATGTATGTATGTATATATATATATATATATATATATATATATATATATATATATATATATATATATATATATATATATTATTTATAGGAAAAATAAAAGAGAAAAAGAGGTGATGGTAAAAATTTCGGTTTATGTTTTACTTTTATAAAATGTTTGTAATGCAGGTGAACTTAAATGTCACACACACACACACACACACACATATATATATATATATATATATATATATATATATATGTATATATATATATATATGTATATATATGTATATATATATATATATATATATATATATATATATATATATATATATATATATATATATATATATATATATATATTATTTATAGGAAAGATAAAAGAGAAAAAGAGGTGATGGTAAAAATTTCGGTCTATGTTTTACTTTTATAAAATGTTTGTAATGCATGTGAACTTAAATGTCACACACACACACACACACACACACACACACACACATATATATATATATATATATATATATATATATATATATATATATATATATATATATATATATATATATATATATATATATGTATATATCTGTGTGTATAGATATTGAATGTTTTGAAACTGGGTCCCCGGGTCCTTTTCCAAAAATATAGGTCCAAAATATATAAACTTTTGGGCAGTGGTAAAGCATATAAAATCATTTCTAACAACTATATATCAAAATAAAGTTTTTGATTAATATAAGCTACTGCAAAGTAGAAACTAATATAAAGGTAAATTTGAATTTTAGAGAAATCTTGGGTGGAAATAACACGTTCTTTGATATATTATTTTTCAAATATAGAGCCACTTTTGCGTATTCCGCATTTTTTACTTGCAAGTCAACAACATGATAGTGTTTAACACTAATATGTTCCACTGTTGAGAGGTGAGCAATTAAATGATAAACCGCAATACTAGATGCTTGGTTGGCAATTCTGCATTGATAGAGAAGGAAATCCTAAAAGGTTTAACTTCTACTGAACAAGTGATCGTAAAATCATGTTTTAATAGTTTTTGGTTTGTTATATTACACATTGTATACATCAAATATATACAATTTTGTATGAAACAAATAGGAATATCTCCGTTTAGAAACATTCGAGTCAATGCTGTCGAATACATATTGATCAATATTTTTAATCTAACTACAGACTTCACAGAGTAAAAAAAGTAAGAAATTGAAACAACGATGAGTATTACAGCCTGTCCTCGTTAGTGATTGGCTGTCATTTAATGTATCATGGAATGTCATTTATGAAAAAATGGAAAAATTTCGTGATAACGAATTTATTTCGTATCATACTGGCATTTTCCGTGCCCCCTTAGAAATGTAAATTACTTCATAAGTTTGGAAGAAAAATTAATAATTGCAAGTAACTTTAAGGTAGTCACGTCATGACATGTTACAATATTTAGAAAACAATTCTAGGAAGGTTATCCGATAAATATAGACACTATACATGCTAAAATAGATAGGCATAAATATACATCCCTATACATTTTCTGCAAAAATAAATTCGAAAAATAATAAATTTTGCCTGACAAAAATTTTTAAAAAGTATTCTTATAGTTTTTAGAAAAATCTTATTCTATGTTAAATGAAAATACTGGGAAACGATAAAGGGAATTCTTCAGAAAAAAGCAACTGTTGATCAAAAGAAAAAAATTAAAATTGATTGCAAAGCAGTTGGAACAAAACAAGTCAATAACCAAATAGTTAACAAGGAAATTAATGTTATCATAGAGCAAATTTAAACTTTATAATAGTTATGTACAATTTTGACTAATGTATTAGGCTGCTTTATTTAAATATAAATAAAATATGAAACAAAAACAAATTTTCAAGAGTTGTCATGATTTTTTTATATAATTATTTTAATGAAATTGATTAATCCTGTTCCTCGAGGTTATAAACTCCAAAGACAAAAAAAAAATATTTCTATGCTTAATATGCATTGGGATTTTATTTGTTTATATTAAAATTTATATCTTTCTTTAAATATAATAAATATCTTAAACTAGCTTTATAAAGAAAATGAAAAAAATTGTGTAATAATGTGAATTTATCAAAGAAGGAATTGCGAATTACACGAAATAACAGGGAATTTATAAACAATTTCTTCTTGGACATCGGAATCTATTAATTGCTAGGTGTTGCAAACAGTATTATAAAAGTGTGAATTTGCATACTTTAACCCCTTAACGTGGACGCTCGAGTTAACTCGAGAGCGCTAAACTGGCCAAACTTTGGACACTCGAAATGATTCGAGGGGTGTTGTACTTTATGTTGCTATAATTTTTCACACTCGAATGCAATCGAGAATTAAAAATAACAATGTGAAAAAAATCGTTTTATTGATATTTATCATTGACATGGGATTGTAAGCTATAACACTTATTTATTCAAGTATAAAATATATATATTTTTCTACTTATTACGTACAACTTATCTCTTCCTTGTGAGCCGTTTTCCGACAGCGTATTCATATTCAGATTCTGATTCGTTCATTTTTCAATATATATTTTACTAAAATATAATGTAAAATAAAATATAATTGTTAACTATTTCATTACAAAGTTCTGGCTGTAAAGACATCCTTGATTCGAGGCGTCACTTTATATATTTTAATCTTGAGATATGAAACATAAGGGTTTCATATTTGGTACCTACATCAAGGGATGACACATCATACTATCATCATACTGTCATCATACTGTAGCGATTACTGGCCAAACTTTGCATATTGAACTATTTTCTGCAATGTTATCAAAATACAAAATTGCAATAAAAATTTGGACTATTTTTGTAATTTTTTTTTCGCAAGACAACGTTCTAAATTGTGTTTTTTACATTAAAAAATTGATTTTTTTGCCGGCCTTTTTAAAAAAAAAACTGTGCATTAAGAGGTTAAGCTCTAATGAAACTGCAGTTTCCTTTTATTCTCAATTTGATTCAACTGGCAATCAATGTGTAGTTAACATTCAGATGAATTTCGAACGTTCCTTTACCGAACGTTTTTCGAACGTTCGTAAGTACTATTTTTTGTATTTTCGTAATTTTCTTGGCAAGACAAAGTTTTAAATTGTGTTTTTTGTATTAAAAAATTGATTTTTTTGGCCGGCCTTTTTTAAAAAAAACTGTGCATTAAGGGGTTAAGCTCAAATGAAACTGAAGTTTCCTTCTATTCCCAATTTGATCAACTGGCAATCAATGTTTAGTTAACATTTAGATAAATTTTGAAAGTTCCTTTACCGAACGTTTTTCGAACGTTCGTAAGTGATAAAAAATCCCTTTCTAAAACATTTGCTTTGTCATGCGCAAGCCGTTTGAGAATGTGCAAGGCCAATTCATGAATGGTTTACCAGAGATACAGAGGATGGGGGAGAAGAATCAATAACTGTACAAACCTCAGTCCGACTCTTTTAATCGAATTTCAAAATATTCCTGCGAATCCGGAGCAGAGAACGCCTTTTCATCGATTTAAGTCCGGGTAAAAATTTAATGCCTCCACTTGCGTTGTTCTATTTGTCTTTCCTCCTTTTATTTTTTTATTTCAGGCGGGGCCAGCGGCATTCAATGCCGGGGGGAGGGGGAAGGGCTGTCAGACAGAAATCTTCTTCAATGACACGAGAGTTTGGCCGCGAGAGTGCAGATTCATGTTCGAAGAAGATTTGTGTCCAGGATTTTTCTCTTATGATAGTCTTTCAACTGCCTGCGTTTGGAATCGAAAGTAGGGCTTACAACTAAGCCCTTTTTAAGGGTTTTTCTTTCTTTTTTTACTTTCTTTTTTTTCTTTTGGTTGAGATGGAAATAGTTTTTGACTCGGAACTTTTGCTTTATTGGTTAAAAGGAACACAGAGTGCTTTCAGGCCGACGAGTGGTTATTACATAAATCACCTGTAATGGATGGTTTCGTGAATTTTCTTGAGCTGGTGGCTGAGTGGGTATATATATCACTTCACTTGGGAGATACTCTGTCCTCCAACTCTTTACAAATTTCTCTCTTATTTTTTTTTCTCCCCAGAAGAGTAAATCGCAGCTGGACAGGTTACGAACTCACGTTGTCAACTTTGATCTACCTGGTTTTCTTTCTCCCAGGATTGAAAAATAGACACCTACATTACATGTATGATTTTTTAAAAAATTCTTTTCAATAAAAGCAAAGTTTCTCAATAATAGTTACTTTGACAACATCTAAAATGATACACTTTTTATTTTTTACTTTTTAAGTCCGTAAATAAAAAATATCTTATATAAGTTCCCTTTATTTATAAGATTTTATATTTTTTAAAAATCAGACATCATGTCAAGACAAACCATTCAAAAGTTCCAGAGAAATAGGATAAAAAGCGGATGAGAAGCAATGGAACATTTTAGAGTCATAAAAAGGGCTCAACTTTAAATTGATAAAACTGTTTTCATGAGTTGACTCTATTTGGCGAATTCTACAATATATAAAATAATTTTAAAAGCACGAATTTCTCGATCTTAAACATTAAAATGAACAGCTTATGTTAAATTTGTATGCAAAAGGTCAAATTTCTGAAATTTCACCTAGCATACTTTAGTCCTTTTAAATCTCTTTTAAAGCATTCGTGTTTTTAAACCTCAAAAGACAGTAGAAAAGAAAGAAAGTTGAAAGAAAAAATGTGGTTTAGGTACAATATTTTTAATAAGCTCCAAAATTAATAGATTTATCTTCTTCAATTAGTTTCAATAATAAGTAATGTCAATGAATAATTCTCAGAAAAAAATTACAGTTTTTGAAGTTGCATAAACTGTTTTGCTACAGTACGTTTAACAGTTAAATTTAATGGGAAAATAGAAAAAGGCTTTTAAAACACATACTTTTATTTCTTAAAAACAACACAAACTAATTTACAAAATTTACAAACAAAAAAAATAAAAAGTGCAATTTTCAAATGTAGATTTTTTTTATATATAGACGAGTGTCAACGAATTAGTTCTCTTCCTAAAAGAAATCAGTATCGAGATTCATCTATTAAACAGTTAGACACATTTTAGAGCCATTTCGACTACAAGCTATATCTATTCTGTCATAAATCCAAAATATTTTATCCACTTATCTATTAATTTATATCTGTATATATCAAGGGTGGCCAACCTGCAGCTCGCGAACCACATGCAGATCTTTGAAGGATTATTTGTGGCTCTCGATAAATGTACCCGAATTCCCTTTTCATTTTTGTGTTATATTTAAAAAAAATATTACAACTGATGGAGCTGTGGCAATGCTGGGTAAAAAAAATCTGTCTTTTTGGGCTTTTAAAAGATGATCCCCGAATTCCACAATTCATACTAATTCATCGCATCATTCACCGAGAACATCCCGCTACAAAATGTTTAAAATATCCTGATGTTATGAAAACAGTGTAACATATTGTAAATTAAATTCGTACCAATGCAAAAAATCGTCGACAATTAAAAAAATTCCTTGAAAAATTAAAGGAAGAAGAACTTCCAAATGACATTCATTAAATGTAATTTCTGTAAAAAAATTTTTAATACCTTTTTTGCACACCTTTAAAATACGTATTTAATTGCGGCTAGCGAAAAATTTCAAATTTTGAAAGATGGCTCGGACTATCAAGGAGTTTGTCCACCCTTGGTATATATGCATCTACCATATAAATGTGTTCATATGCATTATGCTTGTTTATAATTGTATCTATATGCATAATATATATATATATATATATATATATATATATATATATATATATACATATATATATATATATATATATACATATACAATTGCATCTACATGCATAATGTGGCAGATTGGTTAGGGTGCTGGCCTTCGGTACCGGAGTTCGTAGGTTCGAATCCCATAGTAGCATAGCTATACTTTATAAGTAGGTAATAACCTGTATATAATACTAGAATATAAAAATTAAATGCAGAATATATACATGTGTGTATGCATTATACATACATATTTATAATATATATATATATATATATATATATATATATATATATATATATATATATATATATATATATATATATATATATATATATATATATATATATATATATATATATATATATCGTTTGATTCTTCTAAATAGCAAGTAGTAAGTGTCCAGTATTATAATGTTAAGAATATGAAAATTCACAAAACAAAGATTTTCAATTACTCAGCAATTATTATGATTTGTTTCGGTTACTTAAATAAACTTTTCGAACATGAATTCTCTTCGCGAAAGAGATTTAAATACTTTTTGACGCAATGCTGTCTACACTGATTAGAAATCTAATTTTGAGGAAGACCTCAAAGTATCTTTTTCAGAAAGTAACTTCTTCGAGAGAAAAAGGCGATTTTTTTTAACGGTGAGACCCATCAGATTTAGGTCACTAGTATTATGCATTTGAACTAAATTCAGATTTGTCTACAAAAGAAATAAAATCATTTACAAATGTTTGCCTATAAACATTAATAAACTAGCCGTTCGGAATCGGCTTTAAGCTGTAGGTCCCGGTCTCAGTAGCCCTCGTGTTGCAAAAAGTAGACCGTAGCACTCCAAACCCAACAAACCAGCCATACATGTATTTCGGCTGATTCTCAAAAATAAATTATTAGTTTATAAAAGTCGCTTAATAAACTAATGTTTTTTATTAAAAAAGTTTTAAAGT
>CM063501.1:164718671-164753671 GCA_032207245.1 Pardosa pseudoannulata
GACTATACCAAGGAAAGTAGGAAACCACCCGCTTTCTCCCCCAAAGATGATAAATTGAAATAGATTATGGTAAGTGAAACTCATCGGACAAAAACGACAGTATTTATTTTAATAAATATATCTACAATAGCCCCAAAAAAACTGGAGGGGAGGAGACTGGTTTCTTATTGAAAAATGATTATTTATTTTTCTCTTTTATGCAAGAGTTGATTTCTTAGCCTAATATTTTAATGCATACAAAACCCGTACCGTGACCAGATTAAAAAACAATGAGATCAATATTTGGCGCAATCATTATCAGCTTGTAACACACAGTGAGAGTGAATTAAGTAGAGTGTACTTGAACATCCATACTACTGGACATACCACTTTTTTAAATTCGAAAACTTCAAGATTATAGATAACTTGTGCAAAAATAATTTGAATTTTATGGAGTGACATTTACTGAGGGCTTAGAATATGAACATTTTTTTAAGTATATGATTTTTATGGGGTTCTATAGAATTGCTGTGAAAATTTTCTCAAACGTTAAACAAATAATATAAATTTGGGTAAAAAAATATTAAATATTAATGCGCATGTCCCCCCTGATAAGATAACACAAGAAAACCACATGCAAATCTCCAGCTCTGCTAAAAATAGAATTTGCAGTTAGTAGACATCGATGAGAAATGAAAGCTATAGTCTCCAAAAACGTGGTCGACCTCCAAGTTTTATTTCAACCGACAGCGGCTAAGAAATGGTCTTCACTAGTTCAATCAAGATCGTGTGGTAGATTTTGCCAGTATGAACAAGTCTTTGAAATGCCTCCCCTAAAATACCTTGATTTCCCTGCTTATTCCATCTCTTTAGAATGCCGTCTTATGCAGCCGCCATTTTATATCATATCTCGCCATGACCCTGTTTCCAACGAGCAATACTTTTATTTACAAGTCTAATAATGCATTTTAATTTTATTTGAGTATGTTAGTAAGAGAATTCACCGATTTTCTTTGGATTTTCATTAAGTCAGAGCACAATAATTTCTTCTGTTACTGTAGATCTTCAAACTAAACTTTTAATTTTTACAATAATTTTTATTATACTATGAAAAACTTAGTTATTTTTAGAAACTGACGGTTTAAACAACTTATTTGACCAAAATGTATTTAAAATTGGTTAAAATCGTAATTTAAATAGAGAACCGTAGGAATATGTAATATATAATGTTCCTGCATTTTAAGTAGAAGTAGAGAGAAAAATGTGTCAATGTGAAAAGTATAGTTTTCAAGCTATTGCATTTAGTGCTGTAAATAATGTATATTTGAATTTTTATAAAGTTGCTTTGAATTATAATGGAAATATGTAAAATGAGCTAATACTTTGTAGTACTCTACGAATGCTTATAAATTTTATTTATTCAATTTTAAGTGGACCTGATACCTAGTGAATGTTTAAATGTAACAAAATATATATAACTTGTTATAAACGAAGTATGTTGCTTCCATGAACCATATTTATGTTACTCCTTACCAATTTATACTTATTAAATAAGTCTAAATCAAAATAAATCTTAACGTGTGGTATCTCTTGCATGCAGTTATTAAATAAAGATTTTGAGAGACAATTTCATAGTTTTTTTTATCAAGAATATGTTTTGAATAAATTAAATTAATTCAACCCCCACCCGATTATTTCGTTGCATAAGTTCTTTAATAAATCTGGCAAACATTTGAAACTATTTCAAATAAATAGAAAGGGTTCAATTCTCATCTTTATAAGGACTACAAAAATCCCTTCAAAAAAAGAAAAACTTAATGCAAATATATTCCTAATTATATATGTCAAAATGTAACAATTTATTTTTGTCTTTAATCCTCCTCCTCTGTCAACTTTTAAAAACTCGATCTTATCTCTGTCTAGAATGATGTCTATCAAAATATTCGGAGAGTTTTGATGTTAGTCCAAAGATCCTCTTACTCCGAAAGTTCACTAATGATTGCGACTCAACAAGTAAATCGCGTCTATTGATTGACTTGTTGAATTATATGCTGTAAATCAATACAGGCGATTAACTCGGTCAAGGGAAGGTTTTCTGTCAGCGGATGAATCTTTCAACCTATAGCCATTCTTGTAACAAAGTTTATTAGCTTGAAAGTTAATTTAGTTTGTTCCCCAACCCGATTTATTAAATAATGAGATATTTGTGTGGTGGGATTGCACGTCAGTTTAAATTATGAACACATAATGGGGAAGCAAAAAAATTTTTTAAGAACACATTTTAAGTGAACTTATGATTTTAGGGACGATTGGATCCCACAAAGTCAAACAAGCCAATGGTCTCTAAGAAACACTAGTCAGGAGAGGGATATGTGAAAGAAATGACCACCTAAAATTTACAAATTTTTTCATATTAATTTGAAAATGTGATACTAAATGTCTTTTGTTAATTTTAATCCACATATGCACAATAAACAGAGAGGTACATTGATGTGCTCTTGTTTTTTAACTTCGCTCAGTCGGGATCATTTGCTATTTCTCAATCTCACATCGAGCCTAAACCCTGAGTTAAAGGGAAGATTCCAGATTAGGCATTAAAATAGTGACTAGAGACCTTCCTGTACACGTTGAAAAAGCAGCGAATATAGTTTAAGGCTCCTTTTCCCATTGAAAAATGCTTGGATCCCCCGTATGGTAGCGAATAATATTCAATTGATTAAAGGTCTAATCACACGTCAACCTTAACCAAAATAAATTTGTTGAAAAATTTTCGCTATTACGCGAGAAATCAGCTCAATTTTCAATGGATAAAGGAATCCTAAACTGAATGTGTTGCTTTTTCAACGCGTACAGGTTGACGTGTGTTAGATTTTTAGAGATTCATTCCTTGACTACTATATAGCTACTGATAACATACACGTGGTTACTACTTCTTTCATCTTTAATATACTGCATAAAGTTGCTAGGATATAAACATTGACGGCGATGCTCTTCCAATTGTGAAGAAAGATGAGGAATTTTAGTAAGTATTTAAGATCACTTGAAGAAACTGAATGGGAAGTTCTTTTTTAGGTGTTAATGTAATGCAGTTTTAGAGATATCGTATGATCGTAGTTTTGAATTAAATATCTTCTGAACAAAAACTATATTTTGAATAGCATAAATTCTTATTACAATCTTTAAACTATTACATTAAATTAAAATTTATGAATTGACTTTTTAAAGTGAGATGCCGAGCAGAATACTTTGGCTTTGAGCGTAGAAATGACGCCTTGACTTCGAAATAGTAGGTTAAAAAAACAAAGAGCTTGAAATTCTATGCTATCCACTTAATTTTTTTCATAGTAGTTTGACAGTATACAACGTACCCCCTACTTTAGAGGGTGTTACAACACACAACACAGAAAGTATCTTTTAATTACAGCTGGCAGGGAGAGTTCACAATACATTTAATCGAGTGAATATAATCTGAATGATTTCATTTGACTTAAGAAAAGTCATCTTTGACTGAGTTAAAGTGTGTTTCTTTTTATAACGCACAAATCTTTTTCATGTATCATGGGTTCGATACTCGCAGATATGCGACGTGTTTTTTTTTTTAAATTAAGAATTTTATATAATCGTGTATAATTTGTTCTGTTCTAGAATGTGAAAAAACATTTGAAGCCATGTGACGTTAGGGTAGCACTTCGCAAGACACAGGTCCGAGGTTCAATCCTCGGGCTGGGCAAAGTTTACTTCACCTTTTATCCTTTCTGTGGGTAGACAAACCTTGAGCCATTTTATTTTCTTCTTTAACACTTACCAAATACTAGTCTAATAGAGCTTAGGGCTTCGTTTTCAGCACAGTTATTTAGTGTGTACATTAATTTTGTTCATAATTAAGATATTCAAAATTTATATTGAGACTTTTTGATAGCTTTAACATAGTTTAAAAACCTATGTTTTTCGACTCTAAATCTGTACACAGTGGCTAGAGCTCACTTTGCAGGAAGGGGAATGCTTAGCATATTTATTACAGCCTTAATGTGAAGGTATTAAAACAATTTGAGCTTTCTCCTAATTAATTCCATATTCAACATGTTTTTCTCCCCAGCCCCATACCTTGTTTACTTTAAATGAAAACCATCCACGTCTTTCCTCCCCTGAGGAAAACATCCCACTTGCATCCTAGGATGAAAGGCGTATGTTTGTATAAAACCTAAAAATCGAACTTAACTTTAAGAGAAAGGCTTAATACGCCTCTTTCATTCGCTTTTACGAGTTGCTGAGTTTTTGCTTGGCGAACTGAAATCTAATTGCTTTGAAACCGATTAAACCTCTTCCGTTATTCTATTTATTTTATTTTTCGGACCGTCAATTAGCGATAAAAGCTTTTAGGCCGAATGCCGCCGAATGAAGTCGCATTTAAATTAACTTTTGGAAAAAGGCTGAAATCTATTGAAGGAAAAATCCCCATCTCTTCGGTCGATAGGGGAAGAAGATGGAAGCATCCCGGAGACCGGGGTCTTGCTGGAAGCGCGTCCATCTTTTTCACGGCTGTGTTTTCCATTAGTACAAAGTAATAAATAAATTCCACCGCTCCTTTCACGATTCGCTGACTTCTTCACTCGAGACAATATTTTATTTCAACGCCAATGGAAAAGGGGGGGACGCCAGCAAGCACTTCTTCCCCTGTGTAACTGAATTCTTATTGAATTTGGGCGAGAGCTTTTGTGTTTGAACGGAACTTTTGAGGTTCTCCCTTTTGTTTTTTTTTGTCTCCTTTAAACACTGTTTACTGATTACTTAAGACTCCGATTCTGTCACTATCTCTTCTGGAGGGGAAGAGAATGTCCGAGATGAAATTTGATGTCAGGGCAATTCATTTCTTTGCCGATAGAACACTAAACATAGATACACATGCATATACAGTAAATTCACTTAAACGAAATATTCAATTATACATAATAATAATAATAATAATAATAATAATCCCCTCGTGAAACTCCCATAAGACCTTCGTGAACTTATGAATATTCAGTTATACGAAACATTCACTTGTATAATGAAATGTTTAATCCCCTACTTAAATTTACGAACGTAAAATTTATTCAGTTATACGAAACATTCACTTGTATGATGGCCTGTTCAATCCCCTACGTAAATTTACGAACGTAAAATTTATTCAGTTATACGCAGGGGGATTTTTTACCGAACATATTATACTGTGGATGTTAACATCTAACGATTTCCTTCCTTTTTCTTTTTTCCCTTTTGTTTGTATCATTTTTCAAATAGTGAAGAGACATTTTAATTCATATTTTCTAGTTCACTTAACATTTATGAATAATTTAGTTTAAAGCATTTAATAAAACGTATTAGTTACATGTATTTATGTACTCGTTTAATGAGAAACTTATGTAGATGAAAAATGTTAACTTTATTGCCATAGTTAGCAGATATTAACATAAATATCAGTTTAATCTTTGAACTACGTTATTTATTAAATAACTATAAAAGCCACTCAGTATGTTCTCATGTTATCATTGGTGATAATTGCTACTGTTCTTATATACGAAGTCACATTACTTATACTAAGAATTAACTTTTTCTCTCGGTCTTAAATTTCCACTACGTGTATGTATATATGCAGGTGGACTACATTTTACAAAACCGCCAAATTCTTAAGAAAAGTTCGTATATAGAAAATTTGCTAAATAGAAATTTCCCTTTTAAAAGTATATAAAACAATTTTAATTCATAAACACTTAATTTTATTAAAAAGTAGTTAACCATACTTTTTGTATGAATTAATTTATTTGATTCTTTTAATCACTCAAAAAGAAATCTTCAAAGGAAACAAAAGTATTGAAGAAAACAAAATATTGTTCGGATATACATTATTTTTTGTTAAAAAGAAATTTTATGTTAAAATAAGTTAATTATAATGAAAAAATAGTTCGAAATCACTGGTCATCATAAAATGTTTTAAAAGAAAAAAAAGGTTTGAAATGTTCAGAAATATTTTGAGAAAGAGATAAAATGTTAGGTAACATAAAAGGATTTGTTACTTAGTGCACTTTGCTTTTAGAAATTGTTTAACAAAGAAATGCTCTTAAAATTTTCTTTTTCAAGAAAAAGTTCACTAAATAGGGGTTCCACTGTTTTTATCTATGTGAGCTGTTAAAACAGGTGTTTGATTTTAAATATACTTTATTCAGTTTTTTTAAATGGTTTCTTATACAACAAAATTATAATTTTTGTCACTTTTCACCAAAACATCTAAAACGAAATGTGTGTGGATCACGGCTTTTCTGACATTTCATGAAATGAACTTCCATATTTAAAAGCCACCTTTGGTCTAAGTTAATCACTAAATCAAACTTTGGGGTATAAGTTTTGGAAAATTACTTTTGGTTTGTTTAAACATTTTTGTGAATAGCAACATAAGTTTTTTTAAAACTTAAAATGGCATCGCAGAGTAATTGGTTCGTTCAAAACTTAACAACCTTAGCAAAACACGACAACCTTAACAAAACACCAGTCAACTTTAACAAAGTACCGACAGAAAGACATCATGATGCTAGCAACCTGGATAAGGTTTTTAAACGAAATCTGTAGTAGCTCAAAACTTTGAGAACAAAGATCTAGTTATCATTGGCTGTTGGTACTTAATCCGAATTCGATTGCTAACATGGGTGTTGTTAGGAATTGGATATAAGCAATAGATTTGGGTCTTATGAGCTCTTCTATACCAATTGGAACCAACCTATTCTTGTTTTCTGGACACAATCTTTGTGTCAGGGATTAATATTAAAGACGGTTTGCGTTTGATAACAGAGTGCAAAAGTTCCCTTTTCGTTATATGAAAGCTCGTGACACTTGGATCTATTGCATAGGTACGAATATAAGAGCCTCTCAAAATCGTTGAAAAGCTATCGACATCTATCACAGCAATGAGATTCCATCATAAGAAATTAGGCATCGGAAGACACCTTTGTCTGCTCGACCATAGCATGACTGTCAAATATAAGGCACAAATTTAGAGATTTCAGTTCCGCCCGATACAATAAGTTTATGAGGTGTTCTAATATGGATAATTATTGTAGCGAATTGTTTCTCAACGTAAGCTATTTCATACATTCTACCTATCAAAAGATCTGATTTAAAAATGTAAATCGAAGTTAAAAATGTATTCGAGATTTAAATGCTTTTCACGCACATCGATTTCTACTTGGCATGGTTAAAGGCCGTCATTTTAACATACGATGAAGTTATAAACAAAAATGTCTTGTACACGACTCCGAAAATAAAGATTTAGTAGGCGGCTCGTAGCTGGTGTTCTCCACTGAGTCAAAAGAACGCACTTTGATATTTTCTTCAATAAAAAAAAGGAGAAAAAGTTTGGTCCTTCATTTTATACTTTTTGCTGCGTATGACAGCAAAAAATAATACGTAAAATTCCCGCTTTTTTATTTGTATCGAGGAACGAACGATTATGCGAGAGAGAAAGAAAAAAAAGAGAAGAGAGACAAAATGATAGAAAAAAATAAAATAAAAAAGGATTACATTTTCCCTCCTCCACCAAAGAAAACTGCCCACTGTAGATTTGACAATGGACTAGAAGCTTTTTATTGTCCTATCATTGTGTGGCCTTAAGGATCGGCCTCATTGTTGACAGAGGGAGCTTGTCCGTGGAAGGTTATTGTGCCACCGAACAGAATAAAAAAATAGAAAAAGTAATTGATCAAGGAGCGCTCCTTACAAAGGTACCTTATTAGAGGCATTGCGGGCCTGGATAAACTACAGACGGGGGCAGTTAACAAACATACCGTAAGAGATTTTACGAGACAGTAAAAATAAAAAAATCTCTTCCTGCAGATTATTTGCCTTGCCGATGCGTAATCAGTTGGTCGCTGGAAAAGGACACGTTAATTGCTTTCATAAGTTTTCTTTCTACCTATATTTGTGTCTCTTACAGGTAAGATACTACAGAATAATTCCACTCTTTGTCTCATAAGACTACCTCTGTTATAGTTGTACAATGAAATGCTAGAAAGAATTAAATTAAGAACGAATTTAGCAATGTTTTGTTTTCTCAGACTTTTCAACTTTGGTAAACTATCGTTAACAAGTCGTCGTGTACTGCTGGCGGAGACGTTTGGTATCTGCGGTGCGGTCTGGATACCTCAGAACCAAATTCATTTCTTTGGTTGATGCTAAACAATTCTTTTCATGTAGTCTGAAACAACGATTTTATAGTTCCTGAATCTGTGTGAACGGCATTTATTTATGCTCTATTTTTAACTGTTAAAAATGCCTGTAGAAAATACTGAAATCGAAATCACAAAGCCACGCCTCTTTTGATAAACGTAAAATAAATTTGAAACTCGATGGCCACGCCCATTTTTTTCGCCATTTCACAGAGAAATCAATTTTTAAAATCGCTTTAATCCAATACCAGGGATGGATAAGTGAGCTCCATCAGTGACGTCATTCAACATTCCCCGATTCCTCAAAGACGGATGGAGGGGTATTTTCCACCCACTTTTGGGGGTGGGGAGTAAACTGATTGGAAAATATCGATTTTTTTCCCTGCCTTCCCCCGAGCCGGTAGCCATCAGGAGTCCGGTAATATTTATATGGCAGATATTTTATTTAAAAATGTATGGATAAGCCTGTTTGTTTTACAAGAAGAGCAATTGCTGTAGCCGGGTGTCTGTTAGCTGTCTTCGGGTGAAAAAAAGAACAGTATCTGGACACTCACAAACACACACATACACACACACACACACACACACACACACACACATATATATATATATATATATATATATATATATATATATATATACACATATACACACACACTTTAATGATTAAGTTCATTTGTGTAAAGAGTTATGTATGTACGATGAATAAATGTGTGCATGTATTTTATACACACACACACACACATTTGTACACGCATATATTACATTAAATGTGTTTACACAAGAATATGTTATAGATTTTTTTTTACACATACTGTTCCTACACCTGTTTATTCATATTCTGTTTTGTTAAATCAGATGCCGAACTTTTCTCTTACATTTCACAGAATTTACATCCCATCCATATATTTATAAGGGGTATGGTGGACATTTCTATTAATTCAGAGTTATCATGCTTTAGGCACACATAAATTAATAAGTATAAAGAAATATAAAGTAAGTAACATAAGTATGAAGAAACTAATCACATTAGTTTTTTTCTTTAAATCTAGTAACAGATTAAAGTTTTTATGAGATATATGATAGATTTTGTAAAAATATTCCTCGTGAGTTAATTTTTTACAAAATCCTACAAAATACTTACCTAACACTACCAGTATATATTTAAAAAAATCTGTACATGTTTTTTAAAATTCATCTAAATTTTAAATACCAAAATTCAATTTAAATTTCGGAAATTGTGAATATTTCGTGAAATTTCGACTTATTTATAAAAAACTGTTTCTATAAATTAACTGTTCAATATAACAATATAACATTAATATAATCAAATTACTGAGGAGAAAATATTGTTAAGAACTAATAACAAAAAAAAAAAAAATGGAAGAGAAAACTGAAAAATAGAAAATAAAGATTATTTTAAAAAATAATAGAACATTTTAATAAAATTTGAAAAATGCACTATTTAATTTTTTTAAAATGGGGTTTATTTAGGTATATTTCAGTGCATAAGTGTACGAAATTTCATATCTCTTCGTAAATAATTTCAGATAACACTTTGCAACGTACACTTAAAGAGATGCAAAGCAGCTTTCCTCTTTTTATTTATGTTCTCTAGCCTTGAAAGACTTAGTTATGTCATTTGAAGTAATATATAAACACACACACACACACATATATATATATATATATATATGTGTGTGTGTGTGTGTGGTATTTTAAATAACACACACGTACACACACATATATGTTTTAAATAACACAGAAAAAAATCAATCGAAAAAAGACTTTCAAGATAATTTTTGAAATGTGTTTATTAGAAAATAAACTTATATATCAAATTTAAGTAAAATATCTGTTTATCTGTAAATTTAAAATTTTAAAAGTGTTGTACATTTTAAAATTTTGAAAATATCAAAAATTTAATAAAACATATTTAAAAAATGTTAGATTCATTAAAGCAATCATGCTATATATCATTATAATGCTATAAAACAAAACATATTTCTTGTAAATCAAAACGTTGTTCAAATTAATAGAATTGGGGTTCACAGAATAAAAAAATAATTAACTTCTATTTGATATAAAATTAGCTTCTAATGTTCAAACTTCAAATGTTGTTTTGTGAATAAAAGGATTTTTACATTTTTCACTTCGTGTACATATGTAATGTTTCTTAAAAATATATTGATTCATACAACAAAACTAAATAATTTTTTTTGCGAAATTAGAACCGGAATAATGATCTTTAAAAGAATATTTTCAGTGCGGAGTAGAACATTTTTTTTAAAGTTTTAAATTGAATCAAGTATGATATTAAAATAAGTACTTTTCAAATCGAAATGGACTAGTAAGTCCCTTTAAGACTGGCACTTCATTAAAAAAGAGAAAGTGATAGATTTCAGATGTTTCGTGTTCAAAACTATACCACCTACCCAAGTGCAAGGACCTTATATTCGAAGTTCAGAAGAAAATAAAAAGAAACAAAAATCCCGAATTTCTATTAATTTTCGTCCATCTGCTGTCATCGCTTGGGGTTCAGCGGTGCAGAGATAACCTCTTTTTTTTTTTCGTTGCCAGGCGATATCTTGTCAAGAAAACTGCCCGAATAATAATAATAAAAATAAAAAAAAATACCCGAAAGAAGACTTACATATCAAATCGCAACTTAGTCCATTATAGACTGCGTGATTGGATTTTTGGGCGTTTATTGCTCTTTTTTTTTATCTTTCCATCCTCACCCCCCTCTCTCCTCCACAAGTCTTGACGTTGAGGAATTCTCCCTTCATGTGTTCGACAGATACAGAAATTGGTGAGGCGACGGAGCGGGAAACGCCAAGTTCAACGTGGCACGAAAAAGACCCGAGAACAAGGAGATGCCTCAAAAGGGGTGGGAATAAAAAAATATAAAAAAGCTATCTATTAAATAGAAGAATAACTGAAGATAGCGCTATCAGAAATGGTTCGTATTTAAAAATAATTGTGCGATACTGCGATTAAAAAGAGAAAAGAGTTCTCATCCGCCAGCATTTCTTTTAACGTGGTATCAGCTGGCTACGAGGTCTGACTGTAGCAGCTTTGCCCCGTCCCCCCAGACAAAACAGTTCTCTCTTCTCCTCAACACAAATTTTTATTATAGAATTCGGAATTTTTTGAAAACATAAAATAGATATTTTAATTATCTTAAGAACTTCCCAATACCAGTTACTTTTTCTTATTACCATCACTTGTTACTCAGTTTTGTTTGCACTTTTTACCCTTCACGTTCACACATATAATACTACAAAATCTCCCAGCCGAGCACCAAGGGCATGCTAGCGTGCTTGAGTCCCTCTTAAACCTATAAACGAAATATTCAACGCTACGAACGAAAAAACCTATTTGAAAAAAAAAATTAAAGCAAGAATATCTTTATAACTTTATTAAATATTTAAATATTCCTAAAAATATTGAAGTTAACATAAATGATGTAATCGACAAACTGACAAAGAAAAAAAAATTAATTTAAAATTTATACATGTATATATACATATATGTGTTTGAAATAAAACTAAAATTCTTCATCAATTTAGCGCTTATATGTAATTTAACCAACGGTGTACAATGTAAAAATGATTAATAAAATAATTAAAGTAGTGATATTACTGGCGAAACAAACATACTTCCCTATGTTTAGTAAATATTTAGCACAACATACAGCTACGAGGTGCAATATTTCTTTAAAAGGTACTTTCTCATACGTGACAATTTATTTGCATTGGTTGGCATTTCAATTAAATATGACAAAAATTATTAGAAAATAACAGTATTTCAGGCTTTTAACCAATAAAGAATTATACTTTGTAAAATATTTTTTAGAATGACTTTCCTAATAAAGTAAGTATTTTACTAGATCGATCCGAAAAGCCACTCTGGGCAGAGCTCCGGTTTGGCCAGGCCTAGAGTACCCCAGGTATTTCAGATCTACAACATACTCTCCACTTTTTAACACAGGTTTCCTATAATACTAACAACATAACCGTACATGGAAATGATAATTAGCCTCTTGTTTCTTTTATACAGATAAATATATACAAGAAGCTGTCAGATTTCATTTCATTTCATTTCTTTGTGCTAGCAAAAAACTATAATAGAAAACTATAATAACATAGAGATATGAAAATACATTTTCTTTACAAAAATATTTTGGATGAAATATATTAATAATTGAAAAGCAGTTATAAGAATTGAAATTTTTTTAATATAAATTAAAAAAACTAAGCTCTTCAAATAGATTTTACTTTTTTAAATAGGATTTAAATTAGATTTTAAAATACAAAACAATTCTAATTACGGTGTCACAAGATAGTTCAGAATAAGGACTATCAAATAGAACATTTCAAACACAAGAATTTTATGTAATTTAGTTTTGTGACTACAATATACATCGTCTAAAAATGTATGAACAGCCTCTGTGTTTTACTACAATACTTTAAAATGTGCTGAATGAGTACGGTGCTCCTTTAATGATAGACAGAATAACGTAAGGAATTTGCTCTATAATAACTTATATATTTGCTTTATGTTATTGTTTCATACCTTTATTAGATTAGCTCTGGATAATGATCATGAACGAGGCGAATGCCCAAAGCTTCCTACTCAGGATGATTCCAAAATTTAGAGAATATTAAGAAGATTATTCTTCCGAATGAACCACCATAATTTTGTTAAAAAGATTTGGCTTCGAATAGCGAACATTCCTCAAAATCAGGGCTTATGTTGCTTATCTACTTTCCCTAACAGAAACGTCAGATAGCCTGATAGCCAATTAATTGCCTATTCGAAGAACTTGCACGGCTTCTGTTTGAATCCAAATTTCTGAGGATGTTTTAAGTATTATGTACTTACCTCAAAGTTTACCAATAAGGGACTACAGCTCGCCAGGCATATAGAAAATTTGGTTCAGTGCTAATAGTGAAACGTGTTTTTAAAATATACAATTCAGTGAGTTTGAATTATCATGGAAAAAACAACTTCAGATGAAGAGAGTGACTATAGCTTCTCAGTACCATTTTGCATCTACTGGCGTTTCGCGGTGTAATAATAAACACGTGGGAAAATTTAGTACTTTATCTTTTGAATTATAAGGCACATAAAATTATATCAATATTATTGCCTCTTACCATAAACAAAACATCTTCATTTGAAACGAGTCCTTTCATAGAAGTATAAAAAGCCATAAATGTCAATTTTAGCCGATTTTGTCACTCATTAAATCTTTCTTGGTGATGCCATTCTTCTCCCAATGATTCTTCTTATTTTAAGCTGTTCCTGATTTTTGATTATTATTAAAGATCTCATTATAATTTTATGTTCCTCAAAGCAGTAGAATCATCCCAAATTGACTCGAGAGAAATATAACTTTAGTTTCTTTTTATTTTTTTGTTGTCCCTTTCTTTATAGAAATAACATCGATATCTGTGTACTTATATATTTGATGTGAACTTATATATATAGTGTACTTATATATTAATTCTTCTATCAAGAGGTATTCTGACACAAATACACACCGTTTCATGTATATTAGCAATTATTATGTTCTTCCATTACAGGAAACTGAACGATAGCCGAATGGAAGGGCGCTACTCTTCTGTACCAGAGTTCGTGGGTTTGAATCTCATTACTGGCATGGATATTCGTAACATTTCGGAATCGGCCTTAAGCAGTAGTTTCCGGTCACATTAACACTTGTATCAAAACCTGTACACCGTAGCACTCCAAACCAAATATGTGATCCACACCATTATAGATAAAGTGCTCTTTTTATCTATAATTTGGTACTTTATAATCTGTTTTGAATTACTGTTAAAGAATTGGTCACTATGGTTACCGCCTGACTAAACCGAATGTAATTTATGAGAAACTAAATGGAATTTATTCTATAATTGTTTCCATTTTTAAGTTCTTTCGGTATGCAATTTTATGACTGTCTTGTCTTTCTAAAATTAATGTTTATATAGTCATGCTTTGTATGGTTTTTTTGATTAAAATTTTGGAATTAAAATTATATGCTTGTAACAGCTTAGTTAATGTTTTTCTTAAGAGATGTAAAGGCGTTTTTGTGATAAAAGGAGTTATATATTTAATGGACTTTGTACAGTTGTAAAGTTTTTAAAATTGTTTCACACTTGTGCAATATATAGTTTTTTACTTTTGGCATACCTTTTGTTGTTTCTATATTTGGTTTTGTTATTTTGCCATAACTGTGTTTTAATCTCTTTTGATTTCCCTGTGCATTAGTTTGTAATGGTCTTAACAAAGTGTCCTCTTCTGGCGAAACTTAATAAATACTGTGGACCTTGGCTATGGTTTGGCTGGTTGGTTTTTGGGAATTTCCTTCACTCTATAAGCAGTTACAAACAACTGAAGTTGACTGAGAATCAGGATGTTTAGCTCCAAACCAAACCAAATCCATTACAGAAGTGTGGCTCGAACCTGCGGATTACAGTATCGAAATTTATCTCCCGATCTGTTATTACTAATTCAGACATAAGTTAACTCCTTTGCCTATGAAGCCCGAACTAAGTTTGGGCAGCTCAAATACGCCCATTTTGGAATGCCCGACGTGAGTTCGAGCAAGAGAAAAACAGTATTTCAATTCTGTGAAGACCGATATCGGTTCGACCAATGAACAATATTTAATTTGCCATTTTCACAATAGATATTTTCCCGCGAGCAGTTTCGCTCCATTTGTCGCTATTTTTCGGGTGCTGTAAAAGATTTGTGAAATTCAAAGGAATCTGAGGGACATGGAATTCATGACAATCAATGAAAATAATAATATTGCTGTATTAGCTTACTATATTTATGCAGAAAATTATGTCACTTGATTTATTTTGCTGTCCTTTGAGCAAAAATTACTGATATCCGTTAATATTTCCTATATACGTACAAATATTGAAAATAGTAGTTATTTCGTTTAAAATTTTATTTTTGTCAAAAATAATCTATTTCTAACATTTTGATGATATAAAGGAACATAATTAAAGAGAAAAAAAATTCCATTTTTGTCATGTTTCTCCCAAATATATTCCACATGCAAGGGGGGTAAATGATTGCCTGAATCGACTAGCAATCAGAAGTCTAGGTTGAAAAAACCATCTCTTTTTCTGCCTAAAAATATCCCATATTAACGTTAAGAATTAATTTTTCATTATAGACTGTAATTTTGTGAGATTTCATTCCAAGCATCTCCAGGTGGCATCAGTCTGGAATAAAGGACACCCAACCCTCCATTCGGCATTTTTTCCTTTTTCGGTCTCTCATTTATCATAGCTTTTCTCTTCCCATAAGTTTATTTATTTGTGCATCTGGAGCCGCCTCCTTCTTCCGTTCGACAGTCATCAGATCCTATAATTCAAAGGCAAGATGTTCGAAATCTGCTCCCAAAATCCAGACGAATCACCCATTCCCAGTCCATCAACACTCCTCGGGGATTAATCGCTAATCCTTCTTAATCCCCTCTTAAGAGCTCCGTAAAGATGTTGTCCCCAGGCCCGCTCTAATTACACTCTTGGCCGGGAACAAACGCTGCGAGATTAGAAGTGCTTAAGAAGCGCCGCCGCCCCACCCCCGCACGACACTACGTAAACAATGCTACGTCATGCGTTAACGGCCGATAATAATGATCAATTAGCAGAGAGAGCCGTGTTAGAAGAAAAAAAAACCCGACGGTTACCAATCATAAGCAGTTGCTTTCAAAGACAAAAATGCTGTAAAGGAACTGCCTCTACAAATAAATACTGTTTTTTGACTCACCCTTCATGAGACAAAAACGTTATTAATCTAGATACAATAACATGCAAAATAGTTAGAGCGGGATTTTAAAAAAGTTTAAAATCCTTTCGTACTGCTTATCTGTTTAAGCCAAAATATTGGGAACATTATTTTGCTAATTGTTGATCTCGAACTGATCAGAAAATTTGTGCTCTAATGTATTTACGATAACAATATAAGAACCAATCATAAAAAATTATGTCATATATAAATTAATCCATTTTAATAAATATTGATTTTCGGCAAAGGAAGTCACCATCATGACGTTAGAACATGTAAAGGCTTAGGGCAAAATGTGCGTCGGGATTCTGCACACCAGTATATATTTAACGAATGAAACCAATTTATGGAATAAATCATAATATACCCACATTTTAAATGGATTAATTCATTTTAATACACGTGGATTTCAGACATAGACAGAAAGATTCCGTGCATGAAGATTTTAGTAATATAAATATCCAAAATACGACGATAAAGTATGCTTAATTTTTTTTTTATTTTCTTCTAAATGTGCTTTTTTTTTGTTTAAAGCAGTATAGAAAGAAAAAGAGTTAGTGAGCTCTATCTTTTTGTCATTACCAATGAAAAAAAATCTAACTAGCTTCTGTAAAATGTAATTATAAAAATTTTGTCTTGTATAGTTAAAGCTATAAATGCAGTGATACTGAAAAAAATAAGTTTTTATTTTTTAAGGTTTTTATTTTTTATTTTTGAGCCTTTTAAATGAAAAATTAATATTCTTTCTGACTAAAATACTTATGACTTCGAATCACATATTTTCTTGTATTTCACTAATAAAGATAATAAAGTTTATATGTATGTATTTATACACACATATGTAATGGATGTTTTTTTTACCTACACAAGTTTAGAACTAACTATATCCATGTTGGGTAAAAAGTTGTCGTGAGGCCACGAAAGAATACAGAAAAATTTGAAAATAAAAATATAGATTTTTTTAAGACAATCCTTCTTTGGCGCTCTGCAGTTCAAACTTTGTACATTCATTTAACAAAGTCGTGAGTACGCAATGGAGTCAGCCAGTCAGAGTGTTAAGCTTATACCGTATGAGAGACGTTAACAACTGAAACTAAAGTACACAAAGTAGTCATATAAGATTTGCTAAGCCAAACAAAAATTGAGTTTATGTTCTCTTTGTTTCTACAATTTAGAAGAATTTAAAGAAAAACAAAGGTTGACATTTTAAGTAAAGAATTACTAAAAATGGATTTTAGAATATAATTAAAATTAAATTGGTTAATTTGGTTAAAATATCATTACATACATGCACACAAAGAGAGAGAGCAAAACTTATCAATAATGATATTTAAGAACCTAGAAAAATATTGTTTTGTACAAGTTACCATTATAGAACAAACACATTGATCATTTTTACATCCCATATTTAAGGAAGTAGTATCTAAAGTAATCTTGGATATTATGTAAAATTTAAATTTATTTAAATAATTTAAAATGTTAATATTTAAGGCACCTAATAATAATATTTAAGATAAATAAATATTAAAAAAAATCATTACTATAGAGAGATTTATTGTTTTATAGATCAGTGAGGAGGAATCTATGACAGAGGTATCATAAGTGACACTCGAACGCGTTTTGGGCAACACGCATCATGCATTTCCAGAGCTGTTAACGAAGATAACAAATGGAATAGTGGAAAAATATGTGTCTTTTTCAACAGCCTCGTGTAAGGAAATTAATTCAAGAACTAGCTGGTTTGCCCCCCCCCCCCGGCTTCGGTCTGTTAAGGTTTCTAAATAAAAGATTATGTTTATTTCAAAACTTAAATTAATTTTTAGAATATATTACACAATTAATTTAAAAGATATAAAATCTTATTTTATTTTCTTACTTTAGAAACTCTATATCTCACAATATAACTTTACACTTAGTTTAAGGAAAGCCAATTACATTTTTGCGAAATTATTTAAACAGAATCAAGGCACTTACAAAATTAAAAATATTAAGGCCAAATCTCTCTAAAGTCAATTGGAGATAATGAGATATTTGTTAGATTTGTATAGTAAGTAATTGATGATAAGCTCTAATCAATTTTACTAAGACTGGTCCTGCGCAAGTGACACAAATAAAATGCAAGCACGGTTAATGACCACTGTGTCACTACTACAAGGAAATATTTTTATTCTAAAAGGTTGTGAAGTTAAAATGTCATATATATATATATATATATATATATATATATATATATATATATATATATATATATATATATATATAATCAAATATTTTATAAAATAAATATAGTAAAAAAAAAGAAGCACTAAAACTTATTAGTTTCTTAAAAGTCATTTTAAGCACTATCTGATAAAATGATGTTGTTCCAAATTTTAAAATTATTTTTTTCCATGTCATTAAAAGAAAAATACATCAAATGGCGTAAAAATTCAGTCTCTAAACTCAGTTTAGGTAAAAAAGTTTCTATATTCATCTTGCTTTCGACTTACAAACACTTTGATCTGCCTAAAACCTCTCCCAGTTGGCCTTCATTACCATGCAAAAATTGACCATGATCGTTCTAGCCATTTTGACATGCATAGCGAAAGTACACATATGCGTATAAAACGCGTACATACAAAGTATTTTATATATAGATACATTTGATCATTTTGTTACACTTGGAAGTTCCGTGTTAATATTTTTTTCCTATTTTTATTCACAATGAATATGTATCAGCTATCTATTGTACTACAAAGAGCTCACAGAATATTTTGTTATAAGCGGATTTATTTTTCTAGACTTTATCATTATACATTTTTTCTGTATGTATAAACGTATAAATGTCAACTAGTAACTTTTCGTTATGAGCAGCGGTAGTTATGACAGCAAAGGCAGCGATTTTGTAACTGACATGTCTTCGGGGCTGGAGCCGGCCTAAGATCTGCCGTGTTCTCTAAAGATGACTGTGGCACGTAAAATATGATAGTGGTCACAAAGTTCTCAAACGATACCTCTGGGGGATGGTAGGCTAAGAATGGGGGTCTTCTTCTTGATCCTTCCTTCGAAATTATTAGGACTCAGTGGGAGTAATGTTACTCGCGTCCGTCAGATACCTTAAACTACACGTGCTCCTCAGGTGGTGACAAATGAAAACCAGGTTCTCACCCTTGTTAAGGCGTTAGGATAATGTCTGTATCGCCTGCTGCATTGATAAAAAACCCCTTACGTTATATCTGAAACAGCTCATTTTCTCCGCTGGCATCGCAATCAAATCTCCTCGATTTGATTAAAAATCAAAGAGAGCGATTATGCGAAAAGAAAAAGAAATCTTTAGCGAAACTTGAAAAATAAATAAGAGGCCAAAACTTTTTGGCAAAAAGTCTACGATCAATAAACGTACGACTGCAAAAAGGATATAAAGATATAACGCACACGAAAGGCAAAAAACACTAAACCATACAGACTTTCCACATTTCTTTTCCAATGTCCTAAACACCATGCGCTAAAAAGCTATTCCTTTCAATTATATATATTTTATTTTTTCGGGGTCTGTCCTATATAAAAGCATTTATTTTATCCCGGGGCATACATACATTTCTCTTAAAAGCAGATGCTCTCGCTCTGAATTATTGAAGGGCCGAACATGAAAAAGATCTTTTTCAATTTCTTCCCTCCTCCCAAGGAATGCCATTGCCGAGGAGTTTCCACAAAACCATTCCATCGGATTTTTTTTATCTTCGTTTATTTATTTGCTTATTTATTTTTATTTTACTTTTTTTTATCGTGTGACGTCATAGTGACTCTTTCTCCCTCTCTCGGGAGAATATGTCCGAAGTCCAGTCTCCCGGGCCTTAAAACGACACACGTGCCTCTTAAAAAAAGGAAGGAAAGAATAACTATTTTTTCACTCTGTCCTAAAACAGGGGAGAGAGAAATCAATAATTCGAACAGAGGCCTTTCGTTTCATTTCCAATAGCATCGCCCCCTATCCCCCTCCTCAATAGCAGCCGAGAGACGTTGCTATTCGCCCAACAGTTTCCACGCCTACCTGATGTACATAGGCATATTACAGGATCTATCTATATATCTATACCCTTACATACATATAAATTTATTTATGTAGAGTGATACATGCTCATAAGGAAATTGTCTATAAACGTATTTCTTTTTTCATTATACTTCCTATTTACTGAATACAAAATCCCCAAGAGGTTAATATTTGTATTGATAATTTTTAAATTAAATATTTTTTAAAATAAAACTAGATTAGATCTCGTATATAAAAATATCTTTATATTATGTGCATGGTACATATATGAACGTTGGATATGCAAATATCAAAATATTCATAACAACATTTTTCTAGGTCCCAGCAGTACCAGTATAGAAAGATTTTGCACATTCTCTCTCACTTCTGTCTCTATTTTTGTATCTATCTGTAACCCTGTTTTATACTCTCTATCTCACTATCTCTAACGCTCTCTATCTCTTTAACTCTAATCCTATCTGGCATACTATATATCTCTCAGTCTCTAATGCACTCTACCTCTCTCCTTCTTTCTCTTACGATCACTATTTCTCTTTCTTACGCTCGCACTCTTTAACTTTATCAGCTCCATCGCACACTCGCTCTTTATCTGTCTATCTCTCTGCTATATCTCTCTAACGCAAACTCTCTAATACTCCTTTTCCTGTCTATTCTATCCCTCCCTCTTCCCCCCACTTCTCTCTCTATCTCACAATTTCTAACTCTCTCTATCTCTCTAACTCTAACCCTATCTGACGTACTATATTTCTCAGTCTCTAACGCGCTCTATCTCTCTCCTTCTTTCTCTAATGCTCACTATTTCTCTTTCTTACACTGGAACTCTCTTAACTTTATCAACTCCAACGCACACTAGCTCTTTATCGGTCTATCTTTTTGCTATATCTCTCTAACGTTAACTCTCTAACACTCCTTTTCCTGTCTATTCTATCCATCTCTCCCTCCCCCCATTTTCTCTCTCTAGCTCTCTTTCTTTTCTCTCCCCCCCCTCTCTCTCTCTCTCCTTCACTCTCTATCTATCTATCTATCTATATAACTTTTCTTTCCACTCCCATATATAAATATAAATAATGCAAAAAATACGTATGTACTATTTGCAAACAAGATTATATATTTATGTATAACTTCTTTTTAAGTGATGAAAACAATTAAGCTCCCGTTTTGCTAGAGGACTCTTATAACGAACGAAGGCAATATCTTTTTAGTCCTTTTAGTCACAACCTGCTAACACATCTGAACTCATAACATTTGCAGGTTAGTACCATCTACTATTTTACTTAAAGTGAGCTAAAAATAAATTTATATGGGCACAATGAAATGTTTTGAGTGGCTAAAGTTACCGCATCATGCATATTTAGGCATTAATAGTGTTGTCCCCATATGAGAGAATAATTATATGATGTACTTTAGATATAAAGATTTAAATTTCATATGTCTAACTGAAATATGTAACTAAATTTAAGCAGCTAAATCAATACATTTTCAGTTTAAAATATAATCTATTGGGCATTATATGCGATATGCAGGCCTATAATATAAAACATAATATTTGTATATCATGCGTGATGTACAAGCCAGGTAAAAGGTTAAGGGATAAAGTAGTTTTTTATTTTGTTTTTGAAAACTGAAATTTTAATTTAAAAGATTTTAAGTTTCAAAATTTAAAAGCATTTATATTTTCTTTAATAAATTTACCACCAATAACTCAGTTTAAATTATTACTTCACTGTTAAGTAAAGAAAACATTAAACTGATTAATTCAGAATTTTTTCAAAACATTTAATAAGAAAAAATAGTTATTTTAAAAAGTTGTTTTTAACTTTTTCCTGTTTCTCTTTGTGGATGGCAAATATTCTAAAACTTCTCTTATTATTAAAAGTTCCAAAGATAATTTAATGAAAATGAACTAAAAATATCGGTTTTAAGCTTATAATTGGAATAAATTTAAACTAAATCAATATGAAGTACTAATGTTTAAAAAAGTTTTTAAGTAAAAGAACATACCTGATAGGCGGGATGTCATGCCCGCTTAGTGTACTATATGAAAACAGTATCATTTGAAATTGTTAAACTATACAGTTTCAATGTGTTATTTAAAAATTTTATTTTAAAAAGTCAAAAAATAAAAATTTGATTTGTTTCAACATTTTTGTTTCTCAGAACCCGTTAAGTGATAACGATTGCAACTATATGATTTGATTATGGAAGTGAGCTAACCTTAGCATTTTAGGAAAGAAAAGAGTTATAATTTCTGCTGCTTTGTACATATTTTGTATTAAAACAACTCCAAAACAACGACCAACTGATTAATTTGGTTCCAAAATTGCCTTTTTTCTGTCTCTCAGTCGATGTCAAGTCTAATAAAATGATGCCTTTTGATAATGTTTGAGTCCGTAGATCCGAATCCAACTGCCAGCTTCAATGCTTGTAGAATTTAGCATCGACTTTAAGCAGTAAGCGTTCATTCCGGTGTAGCAAAATAAAGACCGTAAAGATACCAGTAGAGCACTACCATTCGAACTGGAGTTAGTGGGTTCGAATCCCGCTGATGGAATGGATTTTGTAGACGTTCGGAATCGGGTTTAAGTAGTAGGTCCCGGTCTCATTAGCCCTTGTATGCAAAACAGTAGATAGAAGCGCTCCAAACCAAACCAAACCGTAAGGATACAAACGAAACCAAAGAAATCCCCCCCCCCGTTCTCAGTTACCAACATCCCCAATTACTCAGTTTCATCAAA
Source organism: Pardosa pseudoannulata (assembly GCA_032207245.1). NCBI lineage: Eukaryota > Metazoa > Arthropoda > Arachnida > Araneae > Lycosidae > Pardosa > Pardosa pseudoannulata. Next base: position 164,741,426 of record CM063501.1, read on the forward strand.
TCACTCTGTGGATTCTTTGCAGCCAGAACATGTACAGTTCTTGGCTATAATGTATCCTTTGGTACACAATTCCTTCACCAAATACTGTTACGTTTTTGCATGATAAAGAAATTCATGCACTGGCAAACAGAGTCAGAAATAATGTTATTTAAAATTATTGTTTTACTAGATTTGTTAAGGTTTCAAGTCCGAGAGAGGGACACAACATTATCGAAGAAATATCACCTTTACTTTTATAGTTTAAATAATATAAAGATTTTTCAGATTGTATGTAGCAAACCACCTACAGCTCAAACATATATTTTTATCACTATATTACACTTGCAGAAAATAAACGGTGGGTATCGGGGCGAAACCACGACGGGGACTGAGCGGAAACGGGGAAATACCACCCATGAGCCGAAAAATTCACGATGTTCTCCTTAATCAATCCCTTTTAATAGAGGAAAGTTGTTCTTCCCTGCAAAATTTACGATGTTGAATGAAAAATGAAACATAAACAATGTTCATAAAATTTATTAATAAAGAAAAAGGTTTATGGGTCTCTTCAACACTACTGGATCGTGCTTCATGTGACTGCATCCTTCCTTATTAATAGACATTTATTTTGTGTATTATTTAGTATTTTGGTAAAATAATTTATTAACATAAATTAGAAGATTTGAGATAGTCAGTCTCACATTAATCTCTCAATTTCCCATAATAATAAATTCAAGCAATTGTATGCTTCTTAATTTCCTCGGAGAAAATAGTGTGATCCGATTTTTTTTGCTGAGTATATACGTTACTTTCTGTAGTACCACAATTAGTCTTTGTCTGAAGGTATTTGTTAACGAGAATTTCATGATCCAAGCATTACGATGACATTTATATAAGTCTTATTTTGACGACACTTAAAAAAAAACATTTATCTTTGTTAAGACTAATTAATATTTTTCAATACTTTTTACAATTAATCCCTCAAGTCCCATGGAGTCAAAATAAGGTTTTGAATTATTTTAATTTTAACATACATTATTTAACTTGTGAGCAGAGGCACAGTTAAAAATCTCACCCGATGGACTAGCAAGCCGCAGCACACAGGCTAAATTATCACTACATTACAATCAAGTGATTCAACTGCACAAAATAGGTATCAACTACAAGATATTTTTAAAATTGTTAAGTTTCATTCTAAATATATGTTACATTTTATAAAATGCTATATGCTTCCAGTTAGTATTGAAAATAATTTATTAACGATCACACATTTTAAAAATTTCCCGCAATTATTGTTTTCTATTTCAACTCCTTTGAAAAACGGTAGATGAAATTTCACTGCAACTTATACTGTAGTCGACCCAATTAAGTGTTTAAAGCTTGAATTGCAAATACTGATAAAGCGATTTCATGAGAAAGTAGTTCAAATGATTCAACTGACCAATCGACAGATCATACACACTTTATTGTAGGCCAACACGTCTTAAGACAACATTCAGCTTAATTTAAATTAATCTTATATTGATAACACAAGATTTTATAATATTGGCTAAAAGAGTCCACCCCAAACAAAACCGCGCACTAGTTAGGTACTTGAACGCTAATGAGACTGGAACCTACTAATTTAACCGGATTCTGAACGTTTACAATGCTGGTAGTGGGATTCGAACCCCCGAACTCGGTTACCAAAGATCATTAAAAAAATTTTAAGCCCGTTGGATTTTATAATAAAGCATTATTTTTCAATTTTTTTCATTTCTACTCAGGGCAAACTGTCCTCTTTCGGATCCCATTTTCCTCATGGTGCAGCGCCCCTAAAACTGATGCGCCCGTGGCAAATGCCAGCTTTGTCACTCCCTAGTTACTGCGCTGCGTCCGACATCTATAAGAAAGAATCAAATCAAGTCTATGAGTACGTTAAAATGTCCTCAACAATACAAACTAATCACGTAATTCTCAATTGTGAAATAAATCTGAGACAGAATTTTTCTATCGGTTATTGCGCATCTAGCCTGCGAAGCTACAATCCGCCCGTCTCCTACTGAAAAGTAATTCTTGGAGCTCTTGGTCCAGTTGGACATATCTCCAGTAGGAAAGATACATAATTTGACTTGGGAACGGTTCATAATGAATATACAGGTACTCATGTTGTCAGTTACAGTAGATAAAATAAAAGTAAGTGAAAATTTAAAATAATATAATAATTTAAGTTATATTTAAAAAATAGTTTAATATGTATAAAATAATAAATACCATTAAATGTGATTAAATGATTTTAAATATATTGAAAAATGTGTAATTATGATTAAAATGCAATAAGTGAAGTGATCAAAACCATAAATCGGATCCTGGTATATTACCAATAAAACTTTATAGCAAGTACGTTGAAAAGCCCAATGAACCTCATTAATAAGACTTGAACTGCAGTTTGTAATCAAGATTTAAAATTTAAAAAATTTTTTTAATGTTGAAGCATAATGAAGAGCCGCAGATGGCAAAACACCTTTTATTAAAGACGCTAAAATAATGATAATAATAATGTTACTGATAATACAAAAATACGAGGTACATTGGGCTTTTATAGTTTTATAAAGATCCTGAGCCCAGCCAACCAAATTAAAGGTACAAGACAAAACTAATAAAGCGCAACCAATGAAAACACGAAAGGATCAACTCAAGAAAACCTCGTACGTCCGGGAAAGCTATTACTTAAATAATAATAAGTAACCAAAACACCAAGTCACCAAGTATAAGTGCGATTATATATTTCAGAACTTAAAAGATGTGAAGCCGAACGATGGCCGAATGGTTAGGGTGGCTTTCGGAACCGAAGTTCGTGGGTTCGAATCCCACTATGGCATGGATGTTCGTAACCGTTCGGAATCAGCTTTAAGCAGTAGGTCCCGGTCTCATTAGCCCTCGTGTTGCAAAAAATAGACCGTAGCGCTCCAAAACCTAAACATAACCTAAAAGATGTGAAATCTTAAAGTTTAGAGGAGGGGGTAATATTTAAAAGTTTTAAGCCCAAATGCCCACTCTCGCCTTTATAATTTACACGATGCTTGACTTTTTTAGTAGAACTGACGCGTGAATCAGAAAAATGTAGAGAGGGCCTCACATTCGTCAATTATCGCTTCAGCCTTAAGGTTCTGATAATCGTGGAAATAATTCTGCTTTAGTGAATCATTTCCTTTTTTACTTTTGGTGGAAGGGAAATTAAAGATTAAAAAATAGAATTGTAAATTGGGAGACATGAATAACTTTAGGAACAATAATTAATATGTTACATACACACATATTAACACACACATATATTTATTGGGAAAATGATTAGTCAAGTGTGATGTACCAATTTCAATTTAATTGGTTGGTAAATTGTTGATTATGACCTGTTAGTTTAAGACAGTTCTGATTTTATAATACACCTTTAACTCTATGTGTTTCAATAACAAAAAAGTGATTTTTAAATAATAATTGAAATATATATATATATATATATATATATATATATATATATATATATATATATATATATATATATATATATATATATATTTGTGTATATAGCACATCAAAATCATCCTAAAAGGCCGATATTTTTTTCCCTTTAAGTTTAAATTCCACATCATGATGCATAAAGAGCTAATTTAGAAAACGTACTAATTCTTTCCGTATTTCAGTGCGGTTTTCATGAGATTTTAATGACTCATTTTAGACTTTAACCCTGTGATGTCTCTTTTTTCAGCCAGATTGCATTTCTCAGCATCCAAGAGCAATGAATTTAAATAAATCCCCATGAGATATGATCCACATTTTTACTTTTAGGTGACTTCAACTATCAGGGTTTTTTTTTTTCACGGTAAATGAACAGAACGAACTTTTTTTTTTAATCCCCACAAATAATTGTTGAGTTCATGAACGCATGAAAACTGGATTGGGGAGCCATGCCCAACTAAATCGAATAAGGCCAGTTTATTTTCTTTTTACAAATTTCCTGTTTAATTTTTATGCATGCCATTTACATAATTATTGCTCTTAAAGTTCTTCAAAAATCTCCCAATTCATTTTTTATCTTTCTTAATCTTAACTTTCCATTCCACTCAAATCAAAACACTTTTCAAAATAAAAGTGAAATTAATAATGTCTACGTGTGTTCATTTCTTTCCCTTTTCTAACCAAGATGAAAAAATGATAATCATAATAATCGTTATGCAATTTTCTTTAAACGAATATTTTAACATGTCACTAAAAAATGCTGACTTTCTGTCACTCTGAGACGAAATTATCGACTTCATTTTCATCTACCCAGGACAACATTTCATAGAACATCAGATGTACTTTTGTTGCTTACTTGTTTCAGATGTAACGACCAGTTTTGTCACTTTAACATTTGGCATGCGGGTATACTTCACCGCCGGCTTACGCGTGTAGCGGCTGTTTTTTCGTGAATCGCGCGAAAGTTTAGTTATTCAGAAAATTCGCAATAAATCGAAAACTACTTTGTTTTTATGAACAAAACTTTTTTTTATTTTACACTTTAATATATACTGTATGATTATATAACAAAAAAAGAACCAATATTTTTACGAAATCACAAAAATAAACTATTTTTAAAATTAAAGTCCTATAATCTGTCAGTGCATATTTCTTCATCACTATCTTTATCACAACGGCTCATTTTATCAATTTTATATTCAACGATAAAAAAACCAAACTTCAAATTGACAAAACACGACTTGTACGTTCTGGAGCTAGGAATTCGATTGAAGACGAAATAACGCAACAAAAGACCGAGTAACTCGACAATCATAACTTGTGGAAAGAAAAAATGCAAAGCGTTGCATAGCAACGCAAACAACACGCATATAATGTCACACATACATATAATTATACGTATTTAGTAGATTTGTGGTCGTTTGGGGATATCCATTACAAATCTTCTAAATACGTATTTTTACGTCACCCGCGCTCCAGTGATAGACTGCAAGAAACGTAAAAATACGTTGCCAGCACGCAAAGTGTTAAGATGGAGGATATTTGTTAAGTATTTTGTCTGAATTTAGAGACTGCTTTTCCTGTCATGACTGCAATAAAGTTCTGCCAAGTAAGCCCAGGCAACTAAAATGTATGAACTTTATTCTGTGTGATCCGTGAAGAATAATTTTTACCGGTCACATATTTACAAAATAAAATAATTTTTTTTATTAAAAATATATATTTGTATATACATAAGTTTATGTATTTATAAGTACGTTTACATGTATATAAAGGTTTAAGTTTGATACATCATACATACAATTTTTTTTTCGGAATAGTTTTTCAGATTAAAAAAAAAACCCTGTTATTTTCAACGAAGATATTACAAAAACGGACAGAAAAAATATGACCTAAAATGGAACGTAAAATCTCGAGATTACGGAGAACGATGGGCGAGAACAAGGGAGGAAGAAAAAAAAAGATTTATCTCGGTAGTGACTCTAGTTGGTTGGTCAAACAAAAAAATAAAAGACAGAAAAAAAAATTGAGCCAAAAGAAACGAAGCTTACAATTCTAGTTTGATCCCTAGAAATTCAGAACCAATCAATATCTAGTACACAGTTTATATTGCCTCCTACTCTCCCCTCTGCCCTAAACCCCACCCTCTTTCGGACGTAAACTCTCAGAAACTCTAAGCCATTGTCTCGAGAAGGATTTTGCAGCCCTTTTTTTCCTCTCAATCCCCTTCCTCCACCCCCTACATTTTTTTATTATTTAGTTTTTATTTTTCAGGATTTTTTATTCTGTTCTTTTTTACTCTCCCGGGCACTTCCCTTGAACTTTTTTTTCAGGTCTTGTTTATACACTTTTATTTTATTTTCAGGAGCCCGTTCTTTATATATATATTTATATATATTTTTTTTACTTCTTTTCGCCATCCTTAGAACAAACGAAGCAAAGATAACGACCCACCAGTTTCGAAAATCGATGGTTACTGTAAAAAGTATTTGCACCGGAGTATAAGGGGGAAAAGAGAGAAAAAATTGGAACTTTTTCGGGGAGGGAAGTGGCGTGTGGGGGAGAAAGGAGGGGGGTTCGAGGGAGATTGCAGGCATGCCTGAACTAGAACGAAAGAACGCGTAGAGGAGTGATAGAGCGCAAGACAAAATTCTTTCCACGTTCGTTCCAATGTACGACGTGTCAAGTAGAGCACGAAATGGCCGCTATGTCTTCCCCTCTCAAATTCTCTGCTATAGAGGGGGGTAAGGGGAGTCGAAGGGGGGGGAGCTTAATGCTTTAAGACTTAATGTTCGAGGGGGCTGGGGTGGGGGACTTTCCAAGTTAAAGGGGATTAGGGATGTACTGAAAAATATATGGCGTTTTATGGAAGAAATACAGATAATGGTGTAGAATTTTCGAAGCGAAGACGTCAGTTTATAGTGATTATCACATCAGCTGACGGGATTCTGAGCTCGTTCAGTTCGATGGAATATTTTTCTTTGCTGCTGAGCTTAGGACGCAAAAGCAAAGGGTATGAAATTTTTCAGGACGTTATTTTATTGTTCAGAATTTAAATATACAAGTGTTTTAAAACACCTGAATAGGTAAAATTGGAATTTCTTTTGACTTCGTCAAATCTACGGAGTTATCAAATTATTTTTGTATCTTTATTTTTTAGAGTGACAATATGAAGAAAAACTTCAAGATATGATTATTGCATCCTGTTTTTTGCGCATGCAACGATTCTCTTTCACCTCGATAGGTAAATAGCGTGCCTGTTGCATGATGTTAAGGGTCTAATACCTTTTAGACGAGATTTGTTGCATAATTATGCAAGTGCGTACATTTTCAAATACTTAATCCAATTTTAAAGAGATTTGAGGTATTCTATATAAGGCCTGTTTCAACACTTATGAAAGTATCGTACAGGGACTGCTCTAGGGTCCAGAAAAACCAGACCCTTGTTCAGTGCGGCAAGTTTTAGAGGTGGCATTTTATCTCGTGTTTGTTAAATTTTAATTTGATTTGGAGCCCTATGGTCTACGGTTTTGCTACACAAGGTCAATGAGACCGAGGCTATTGCTTAAAGCCGACACCAAACGGCTACGAACATCCATTCCAGATGGGGTATTCGAATCCATAAACTTCAGCACCGAAGAGTAGCTTCCAAACAATTTGGTTACCTTTGGGCTTGATTTTGTAAAATACTTTATTAAGTAATATATTTGTAAAATACTCTTTTCGGAAAAAAATTGTAAAAAATATTTTACAAAATTTAATTCTATACAGCTATGAAATCTGGAACATAAGTATTAATTATTATTTTTTATTTGATTTAATCGCAATGATAATCACAATGCAAACCAAATGTGTAAGAAAGGAAGAAAGTTTTTGAAGATTACGCTTCGCAATGATTTTTTGTATCAGGTATGTAACGAAATGTAAGTAGATACGCTTTCTTTCAAAGAATTTTTGCTGACCTGTTGGAAAACACAAGTGGTGATTATGTTGTTTTATTTGTGCTAGTGGGTACATTAAGGGTGACAAGTGCTGACAAAACTGAGTGTTTTGTGTGAGCAATTCATGTTAATAAAAATAAGTGATCATCGTTGTAAAATTTTTGAGATGAGTAATATAAATATTTTCATGTTTATACATTCTTTTGTAAAAAACTCTGAAAGGGGTGGCATTTTACATCCCTGTCTGAGGTTTTAAAACTGCTAGTCAACATTGCTTATTAATTGAATGTAATAAAATCACACAACAATTAGTGTAGAAGAATTTAAAATTATATTTCACGATTTGTAATATTTGAAAAATTCTACTTAATATCTAAGCCTAAAATTTTATAAGTGTGTATAATATTAAAATTTAAATATATAATATAAGTTGTTTTTAATTGTTAATTAGTTATGAACTCATTCTTCTTTTATTTTCATGAAATTTGAATGAATTTTAAAACTTTTTGTCTCCCAATGATTTCTACATTAATTAATTTTGTAGAATGCCATTTTGAAATCACTATAAATAGAAGCACCCTGCAGTGTTTCTCATATGGTACTCGATATTTCAGCAACCAGTCTAGGACAATGGTTACTAGCCACTGTAGGACAGTGGTGATCCGGTTAGGGGGGGTTAGGGGGGTATAATTTTAATACTGGCGGAAACCAAGTAAAAAAAAATGGATGTAATGAACATAAATTTAGTAATAGATTGATTATTGAACTTTTAAGAGCTTTAAAATTACTGTTTTTTTCGGATGTCAAATTGTATTTAAAAAAAAGTACTCGCAGAATCATGTTAGCGTAAAATTAAAAATAAATATCATTCATTTGTATAGGATGATACATTTGGTAGATAACCTAAAAACACGTATAACTCAAAAAAGCCTTTTTTTCTTTTCGAGGAGGATCTAGTAGATGGTTAAAAGGCGATGGGAGAAGTGGATGTTCATTAAGTTTCGCAAGGGGTTAGGAACAGAAAAATGTTGAGAAACACTTGTCTAGGGCATGGCCTGATTCTGAACTTTCGCGTCGACCTCGCTAGTAAACACTGAAAGGAGAAAAATATAGAAAAGATGAAAAAGAGAAACGCTACTTGGGCAAGAGAGAAAATGCAATAACTGACATGAGTAAATGTCCTAGGCATTAGTTATATGATACCTACTGATTTCATACAATTTTAGAGCGATCGTGGACTCGAAATTCTATTTCTGTTTTAGTTACATATAGTTTATTATGATTTTCCCCTAAAATGATGGACTGATTTTGCATAGCAGTAATTATAAAATTTTTTTGATTTAAAATTTATAAATATAGGTATATTTAAGTTTTAATAGCTTTCGATCGAAAGGCTGTTTAGATTATTTTCCCCTTTTCTTTGAAGGAATACTTAAAATTAATTTACCTTTTTAGGTTTGGGAAAATATGGTTTGATATATTTTTAAACATTTAAAAGTAAACTTAAAAATTTTTAGAGCAATCTTTTGATGAGATGAATATTTTTATAATTTATCCTTGTAATAAAAAAAAATACCGAAATCATTTCAAAGATAATACATGAAAAATATTGTACGAAATTTGATAGAAGTAAACAGGAATAAAATTTAAGATTAATCAATTTCAAGGAGACAGCTCTTTAAAAAAAAAAAAAAAAAAAAAAAAAAAAAAAAGAGCAGTCATTTTGAGGTAATGCGAACTGAAATAAAGGAAGCAATGAGTAAACTAATATCTAAATAGAACGTTATTTGTTCCATTTGTATCTACAAAAATCTGAAAACGTTAACAGTGGACTATATCGGTTTCTGAGAGATTCATATGTTAATAAATTTTAGTCCCATTTAATGAGATTTATATTAAAAAAGAAGGTAAATTTTAAATTTAAACCATTAACATAGGTGCCAACTTCCAAAAGATCTGTAGTTTATCGCAGTAACGACATTTTTTAGTATATAGATAAAAATATAAATTTTAAAAAGAAAAAAAATGGCAAGGTTTATTTAATTTATGAAAGATATATTAATTTAGTATTCACAAATGCTTTAAAAGTAAAAAATACCGTTTACTGCAATAACAATTTTTAGTCTATATATAAAACATAATTAAAAAGCTGAAAAGTGTAATACTGTTTATCTAATATATAAAAGAAATAATTAAACTTTAGCATTTCCAAATGTTGTTCTAAGAGATTTTACTATTTTCAAAAATTGTTTGTCAAATTCATTTTACAAAACATTTTAAGTTTTTACTGCTTTTTACAATTAGTAACTGTTCTAATGTTTTATTAGACAGAGATTGTCTAAAATCAGTTTTGATTTCTTTTTATTTGGCTGAATATTCGCATTTACTTTTTGATGGAATACAGAATTATCGACAGAGGGAAGAACAAAACGAGAACGGGAATTTTTAGGGATTTTAGACTATATCACTGAAAATCGGAAAAATTAGTTTTCCGATCGGAAGATCTGAAACACATCGAAAAATCGGGAAACTTCCGAATGTATCGAAAGCATTGGCACCTATGCATTAAGCTAAAATGCAAGTATTGATATTTATTGAGAATTTTTCCATTGTGAGGATTATAAAATTTTTTACAAAACTTTTTTCGACGTTGGGTATGAAGGTAAAAAATATACTTTTTTCAAAACATTAGATGTCAAATGTCAAAAGTTATCAAATCATACGATTTAATATATCAACCACATCAGATTAGGTTGCAGTTGATAAAACAGTCATCCTGAGGTAATTTGATCTGAAAAAAAAGGAAGCAATGAGTAAACTAATATGTAAATAGAATGGTATTTGTTCCCTTTGTATCTACAAAAATCTGAAAACGTCAACAGTGTACTATATTAGTTTCTGAGACACTCATATGTTAATAAATTTTAGTCACATTTAATAATTATATTAAAAAAGAAGGTGAATTTTCCATTTAAATCATTACTAACTAAATTAAGAATTTTTCCATTGTGAGGAATATAAAATATTTTAAAGAATTTTTTTTTCGACATTGGGTATGAAGGCAAAAAGTATACTTTTTTCAAAATGTCAGATGCCCCTCATGAAAGTTATTAATCATACGTTTTAAATATATCAACCGCATCAGTATAAGGTTGCAGTTAATGTTAAGTTTGCAAATGTAATATAGTTTTGATACTTTAAATTGTAGGTGAGGCTGCATGATGATAGACGCTTGGATCGAATTCGGCAAGTGCCGCTAAATGGGGGCGAAGATTCGGGCTCTTTTTTTTTTGTTCCCTGCGTGCTGTACGCCTGCGATAAAGCCGCCATGGATATCATAACTTCGCCTCAAACTAAGTGAGGAAAAAAAAATCCCTCCGAAAAATAAAAATGTGCTACGTAAAGCCAAGCAAACGAAACAAGCACGGCTCGAATCTCCTGGGGCGTCTTAAACGCAAAAAAGATGGAGTCGCTTTTATTGTCAGAGGGATCCGCTCTCTGCGTAACGAGCATTTAGCGTCCTCACAAATTGTTCCAATTTTGAAACATTTGGGCCTGTAAAAAGGGGAGAAACGCTAGAAATTTATTCCCGCAGGGATTTCGCTACCCCACCCCTTTCTCCCTCCTTCTCGCTGCTGAAGTTTTTATAGAAGAAAAACGGTTGGAATAAGGGAGCTTGTTTGCGAGCTCTTCAGAATTTGAGACAGAAAAGAAGGGAAGGCAACAAAATGCAGGGAATGTTTTATTTATTTATTTTTTAGATCTTTTATCTCGTTTGGTAAAGAATTTCAAGGCAAATAAAGGTTTAAAAATAAGGAAAAAGAATATATATATATATATATATATATATATATATATATATATATATATATATATATATATATATATATATATATATATATATATATATATATATATATATATATATATGAGAGAGAGAGAGCCTTTTTATGCGAATAAATATATTACCGACTTTGTACAGTTTTGATGATAAAAGCACATAAAATTACATATAGAAGCAGGCTTTAAGGCATTTATTTTATACAAACTTATTATCAAAACAATGCTTAAAATGCTTTCAGTATGGGATAATTTGTCCTTAGTGACGATTAATAAATAAAAGGAAAGAAACAATTATATCAAACAAAGTATTTTTACTTGTTGTACATAAAGTGACGCTTGAATTATACGGATAGGGCTAATATTTCAAGTTTTCCATACTGTAATTTAACAAACAAATACTTTCATGTATATACCTTACAAATGTTTTCTGCAAACATCTTAACTCCTCATATAAATTTTTTTCACCTCTGTACCTTTTCTCCGTCTTTCTCCTCTCCCTTTCTCCCTCCCTCTCTCCCTTCCTTCATTCATTCTCTACTCTTCCTTCTTTTACACTCTTCTCTCTCTCTGTCCTTTCCTGCCCCTTTTTTACTTAATATGTATGTATGTATGTATGCAGTCAAATCCCATTATGATTAACCACTTACAAACCTAATAAACATCTCGGTGTAACCGTAGGTTCAGTTCGCTATATTCCAACTTTTTCCAAATCTTAAAATTTCTTATCATTTATAGGTAACCACCTATAAATGCTAAGAAATTTTAAGATGTCAAGAAAATTGGAATATAGTAAACCTTTGGTTACACTTTCGGTTACACATATATTACTTTAATAGGTATTTTATCATGTTATTAGAAGTTAAAAGTAATGTATATACTATTATTTTTTTTATAATATGGGGAAAAATGTAATATTTGATGAGTGCTCGAGACTTAGAGTTATTGTCCATAGACAGTAACTCTAAGTCTCAAATCTTTCAGCAAGTGC
>CM063501.1:164763671-164786171 GCA_032207245.1 Pardosa pseudoannulata
TATCTTCACTTAAAGATATGAACAGTATTTATTTTTAAATTATTTGGGATACATTTGGATAAGTATTTCTTTTTGAATGCAAATAATGATTTTTCATAAACCGAAAATGTATGAAGGAAAGTAATAATGACATAAAAAAATGTTTGAATTATCAGAAAACTTAATTTTGTGCAATCGGAAACCGTTTCAAAGTCGTAAAATGTGGACAAACGTATTTAATAAATATCTCCAGAAAAAAAATCTCGTTCTGTTTATTTTTTTTTCTGTTTCATGGAGTTAGAGAGATGTTAGGTTATCGACTCTGAATTCTTCCCAAACTGCTCAGGACACTATGTTTATGCATTTGCCCTCAAACTTCGTCTGAGCTTATTCACTCGTCGAGGCACTTCGAAAGATTTCTGCGGCGTGGAGTGTTCCGAGTATTTACAATCAATGCACCTTGCCGGTAATAAATCTGAAAGGCTCTAGCAAGCATATTAAACCCCGAAATAGTGTGTGAATGAATGGGTGTCTGAAGGCTGCTTGAAACCGAATCTCTTTGACAATCAGAATTCCACAGAGCTAAAACTAATTTTTCTTTCCAGAAGAAGCATTTTAAAATAAAGTCATAAACGGAAAAATCTTTACTGATATCTTAGAGGGTTTATATTGTTTGTTTTTCTGTAGCATTGCAGCGAGTTTGTATATAAAAAATACAAGGAAAGAGGCATGACACTAGAACTTATTACTTAAAGCCAATTTCTGACCGCTACAAACTTCCATAGTAATCGTGAGATTCGAACACATGGACTCCTATACCAAAGGGTATTTCATTTACGAATATATTTAATACTTTAGAGAAAATTATCAAAGTTTGTAGAAGAACACAGTGGATTCATTGAAGTACTTTATGATGATTCAGGGAGAGGAGGGTGTTTGTTTATTTGAAGAGCTGAGGCGATTTCGAATGGCTGCAAACAACCAGAGAAATTGTGGGTTTGGTTTGGTTTAGAGATCTACAGTCGACTTTTTTTGCTACATGAGGGATAATGAGACCGGAACCTACTGCTTAAAGCCGATTCTGGGAGAACCTAGAAAGGGATTCTAACCCACGAACTTCGTTACCGAAAAGCAGTGCTCTACCAATTCAACAATCGTTCGGCTTCGTAATTGTGAGATTCAAATTTACAAACTTTAATACCAAAAGATATTTTAAATATGAATGTTTAATATTACTTTCAAAATATTGAACTAGGTTGCAGTCAGTGCAAACTCATTTCGTGCTCTAGGCGAGATTTTAATACCTTTTCTATCCTCATCTGCTAAGAAGAATCCATTTTGGTTCTCTCTTGGCGACGTCCAAAGGTATTAAAGAAAGAAAATAAAGAGTCTCCAGTATTCTCTTTGAGATTTTAAAGACACTTTATGGCAGAAGGACAATCAAAGGAAAATCAAAGCCATTGGGCGAAAATAAAAAGCCATTCAATAGGGGTACTGGGACATCCGACTTTACACCGTTAGAGGGGGCACATAAAAGGTGGAAGGGGGAGCCATAAAAATAAATGAAATAAAACCAAGGGGTGGGAGGAGGAGCAGGAGAATGTTAAGGTGGGTGGGTGTGGAACAGAAAAGAACAAATTCGATAGAGCTATCTTGAACGGGGAGGATTCTCTCTTGAATTTCAAGCAGAAATCGATTTTCTTTGAAAAGCGGGAGTTCACGACGTGGCGGGGAATAATGATTGAAAAAAAATAATAAAAAGTGAAAGTGAGACACATCGTCGGCCCATCATTATAAACGTCATTTTACAGCCGGAGCTATGAACGGAAAATATATAAATCTAAAAGATCAGTTTTGATGGAGGAGGAAAAGGGAGAGAAAAAAAGTAAAGAAGAATTTCGGTGATAATGCGAGGAATTTTTTGATGCATTGTGCCCTGAGGGAAGGGTGGGGAGAAACATAAATTTAATTCTGACTCCGTTATTTCTTTCAACGCGTGACTGTTGGTAATATTAGGAATATAACAAAAGTATAAACGCTAAAACAGCAATAAACATAAATTAATTATTGAAGTCATGATAATCGGAAAACTGCTAAATTACCGAATTAAGTTATAAGTATGATCGTCTTCCTGCTAAATGGACTGCCTTTAAGCATCACTCCCTGGATTCTATGCCCAATGGGTAAAGAACATAGCTGTAGACATGGATGTTCTCGCTCGTTTAGAGTTAGCTTTAAGGAGTAAGTCCCAATCTAATTAGGCCGAACGCTGGCCGATTGGTTAAGGCGCTGATCGTCGTTACCGGAGTTCGTGGGTACGAATCCAACTATGGCATGGATGTTCATACCCATTCGGAATTGGCTTTAAGCAGTAGGTCCCGGTATCATTAGACCTCGTGTGCAAAACAGTAGATCGTAGCACTCAAAAAAAAAAAAGTCTGATTAGATTTTATGTAACGAAAAGTTTACTGTAACTCTCCAAACCAAATCAATCTTTCTGAAAATTGCTATTTCTTATTTTAATGAAAATATTACAGACATCGAGCATTCAAATTCAAAACGGTCAGCTTTTGTCAGTTTATAATTTGATTTAAATTAATTTGAAAGTATTTTCTGATACCAGTCGCTTATTCATAGAAAAATCTTTCTTCGATATGTCAGCTTGAAACTTAGAACTGGATTCAGCTTGTGTGATATGCTCCGGTGCGTAATAACTTCCTGTAAAATTTCTAAATAATGAATCTAATGAATTGTGCATGAGTTTTAAACCCACAATCTACTATTTTTATTGACTTCTTAAACAGATACTCATTGAAGTCTAATTGGTGCGTTTACAGTTAAAAAGGTAACTTACCATTTGCTTAAAACGAATCCCCAGAAAGACAGTTTCACTTTAATACATGGGGAGAGTACTGCGAATAGGGGCAGGAAGGAAATTATCACTTGCTCGCTGCACGTCACCTACACATTCTACAATCTTTTTCTATTTCAAAAGGACAAAAATGAGCTTGATTTTGATCACATGACTTATAATGATAAATGATTTTGAATGAATCTGAATGATTTTAAATGAATGGTTTTTGAATCATTTTGAATGAAAATGATTTTGATTCCATGTTTGGTGTCTTGAAGTCTATAATGACCCAATTACAAACACTGATAAAAAGTTGTGTTAAATAGAATACTCCCAATCAACTTCTGTTAGATTGCCCTTTGATTAGATGCATAGACTACGACTTATTGCTTGAAACTAAAACTGAAATGGCTACGTCCATTCCTGCCTGTAGTGGAAAGGAACCCATTCGGGAATTAATCTGTATAAATTATTATGGATAAATCCTATACAATTCTTTGTTTTTTTACATTTACGCATTGAATACTTATCAGAAGCTATTGCATTAAATACTTGTCAGTAGCTTGTGGCGACAAAGCTACTGTCGTTAATCAGGTTTATTGACTTGTTGCTTTCGTTTGGGGTCGGGACTTATAAAGAGTACCAATGTGACGACTTTGCAAATCTATAATGAAGCCTTACAAATACATAATGACAACTTTACAAATGACATACTTTGTCTTTAAAGAGAACGTTCTACGCCCTTTCGAATCCCACCAAGGATCAAAAAGAAAAGAATAAAAAAAGAAAAGCTCATTATGGCAGTTCGTTGTGACGGTTCGCAGGTTGAGGAGAAGGTACGATTTGGAAGCGTGATTAGCTAACCATCCTCCCTTCTCTAACATCATTTAAGCCACCCAGGTAGATGAGAACCACCTGTCGTCGGCAACCCGCCTAACGAAGTGTAACGGCGTCATTGTTTATCGGGGAGGCCCAATTTCTCCCTCTCCAAAATTAATTTCAATCGCCGGTGCAAAAATGCGGACGCGGTGAATGGGACCTCGTTCGTAAAAGAATGCCTCTGGAGCTGAATATTTTTATTTGAAGTTAAGCATTCGACTGCAAGAGTACTTGATTTAGGAAAGCTTTTCGGAAATTGTGTTTTAACTATTTGACATTTCCCATAGATGCATATTTATATATATGTATAAACCTATAACCTTTATTTACAACATATATAATACTTGTATAGCACACACATAGTAGTATCATAATAAGTGTATAGTCAAATTTTGTTAAACTGCCTCCATCCGTTCGGATCAAAATTTGGAGCTATAAATGATAAATTATTGATTAAATAAAATTATAAATAATTTAAATAATTATTAAATTATTCGTAAATTGTGTGTTATCCGAATGATTGTTGTTAACGTAACCACCATTTATACATGGCATGCGAGTACACTTCACCACCAACTTACGCGTGCAGCGGGCGATTTTTCGGGAATCGCGTGAAAGTTTAGTTATTCAGAAAAATCGCAGTAAATCGAAAACTACTTTGTTTTTATGAACGAAACTTTTTTTTATTTTACACTTTAATATATACTGTATAATTATTTAGCAAAAAAAAAGAAAAAAAAAAAAAAAAAAAAAAAGGACGAAATCTCAAAAATAAATGATTTTTAAAATTAAAGTCAGACAATCTGTCAGCGTATATTTCTTCATCACTATCTTTGTCACAACGTCTCATTTTATCAATTTTGTATTCAACAATAAAAAACCAAGCTTCAAATTGACAAAACACGACTTGTACGTTCTGGAGCTAGGAATTCGATTGAAGACGAAATAACGCAACAAAAGACCGAGTAACTCGACAATCATAACTTGTGGAAAGAAAAAATGCAAAGCGTTGCATAGCAACGCAAACAACACGCATATAATGTCACACATACATATAATTATACGTATTTAGTAGATTTGTGGTGGTTAGCGGGTATCCACCACAAATCTACTAAATACGTATTTTTACGTGACCCGCGCTCCAGTGACAGACTGCAAAAAACGTAAAAATACGTTGCCCGCACGCGAAGTGTTAAGAGCTTAGAAATTTCAGTGCTTCTACAAAATTAAATATAGTAAACTTTTTGTTAAAGTGAGCTTTTTTTTAATTAAATTTATGACAGCGCCTCCATTTGCTCGGATAACAATTTAGCACTATAACGAATTTGTTGGTATATCGAGTTAGATCTTATGTTTATCGGTAATATTCAGGCAAATATTTATACACATTTAAAAATTCAGGCGGTCAAAAATTAGATATAAACATAAATCTATAAACAAATATTTTAAAATATTAACAAAATTTATTTTATTTGATATATTTTCAAATCGAAGATATTAAGTACTAGCTTGAGTTTTGTTTTCCTAAATCCCTTTTTTTTTTGGTATAATCTTTTACTGATTAAATTCCTATTTTTATTTTGTCAAAAATATTTAATAATTTATAATAATTTAGTAACAGAAGATTTTGCTTACTCTGATTTATATATCATAGCTTAAAATGTTTCAACTTAAAAGTTTGTCTACCTGCATTGTTACTTTCAGTTGTCGAGAATGTAAGCCAAAAATCAGTTAATTTTTTTAATGGAGTTTTAATCGAAACTTAATACTTCCTACCCCATTGATAGAAAAAGACTAGCGATTTAAATTTTAAATCAGTTAATGAAAGTAATTCTAATTAATATTGTAATCTAAATAGGGTCCAAGAAATTTCCAAAAATAGTAGGTTTCTGATCACTAAAGGGAGGTTTCAGCCTCATGATAACCATCAGCATCCGTTCGTTGGTTTTACCTCTTATATCCAAACATGCACTACCCCTAGTACACATTTTTAAATAGAAAAAAAAAATAGATCCAATTTGGTAAATTTACAATATTGAAGCATTTGTAGGCAAATAGGACTAAGAAATAGATAGATTGATTAGAACTTCAAATGATTGTAGAGAGTTCGGAAGTAGGGTAACCAAAACAGATATAAAAGCTTATGTTATAATGAATTATAATAACCAAATTATTAACAATTATTATCAGGCATGTAGTATCAAGCTACCAATTAACTGTCGTTAAGGGTACCCAGAAAATTGGAGTTTTTAAATTTCCAGTGCATGTAGCATTCCAGTGCAACCACATAAATTCCTCTTTTAATGCTCCTTCTCGAAGCTCGAAGAACCATCATGGAATACCGAATTCAGAAAACCTTTCCTTGGAAATTCTGAAGGGCATAAATAGTTTACAATATTACCCAAATATTTGTTTAAAGTGCTACGTTCTACTTTTTTGCTATACGTGGCTAAAGAGACTGGGGCTTACTGTTTAAAGCAGTACCTAAACTGCTAGGAAATTTTCCATGTGAGCAGTGGGATTCGAAAGCATGAATTTCTTATTAAATAACAGTTATTAAAACTTATTAGAACTTCTTCTTCAAAGAGTAGCTCCCTACCTATTCGGCCCTCGTTCGGTTGATCGAAATATTAAATAAATATTAGAAAATAGAAGTGAACAGCTCAGAGAAATAAAAGTACTAATTTTAGAAAAAGTCCCAACTACTATTTCAGACTAGATGATATCTCTTTTTCTCGGATTTTTAACATTGTTAGTCCTATATGGAAGGTTTGTTCGAACAGACATGTGTCACTGTAACGAAGTAAATAGGGGTGGCACTAAATGGTGTTGGATTGTACATAAATACACACACACACACACACACACATATATATATACACAATATTTACAAACATACATATACATATGCGTAGATCAAGTGCTATATCATACCAGTCAGTTAAATCCTTTTTACTAGTAATTAAAAAAATGTATTTTAAACTTTTATGTACAATATTTGTATTGTATACAACCACCCGATCAACAAGTGTGAAATACGAGAGATTGCTTAAAACAAAAATTTAGCCTTCATTAAGGCTTTGGACAGATTAACAATTTTACGATCATACTTTAAAAAATGTTAAGCTACAAAAATTATGCATTACATCTATATCATACTTTGCATGGCTACGTTTCACTTACAGCGTCTTTTAATATTTCAATAATATTTAAATATATTTATTAGTTATTGATTTTATTGTTGAATATTATATTGAGTTCACAGACCAAAATATATGTATTTAGTACCTGCTGCCTTCTTTTATGTTACTTTAAAAAAATTACCGTCATTAATCAGTTAACCGGTATTAATTGTGTGCAGATTTTAATTTACGGAATTAACGAAAAATGAAATAGTCGCAAATTTATAAGCCATACACATTGTTTTGAATATATTATATTCGCGAAATGCCTTGTATCTGATTGCCAGAGAATGTTAAAACCTTTCCTGAAGCATGTCATATGCTGTACAGTTTTCTTTTTCCCTTAAAAATATACAAATGAAAGTGAATGAGTCAAGACTTACATGTGGAAGGGATCAGTCGAATAATGCTCTAAAAGGGAAGACAGAGAAGGGGATTAGGGGCTACTCAAAATCCTGATCTATCCAAATAGCCAAAAACCTCGCCATCTGCTGTCGATGCCTTGAACAGCGCTTGTCGAAATTCGAAATCAGATGCAAAACATCGTCAACAACTTTCTGGGGGCGGACACAAGAGGGGGGGAGGCGGGTTTTGAATCAGGGCCACATGGGGGCGGCACCACTCTCACCGATCATCCCTCCCCCGCCTGAATCATTCGAATCTGTTTTGAATAAAAGATTCTGAATTTCACCAACCCCTAAGAATCAGAACAAATATTTTTTTTATCTTTATATTGTGCTTATATTAAAAAAAAAAGAAAGCCGAAATCAAAATTAAATTGACCCAAACTGTTCCCAATACCAAAAGCCTTCTTTTTGGTAATCAAATGTTTATTTATTGAGATGCAAATGTGAAATTTCATTTAATTTTATTTTTCTAATCTTCCTTTATTTTATTAAACTTTATTTTGGTGCTAAATTAATAAAATATACTTTCCGAATGCACATACAGATGCTGTTTTAATATTAGACGAAATCTAAACAATGACTACACGAAATTTAGGCAAATAATACCCAAGTTTCTTTATGGTGTCGAAAAGTCTGAGAGCTGCAAAAATTATTAAACTGTCGCATTTACCAAACCTCTTACAGTCACCGAAAACATTCCTTCTTGTCGCAGAATAAGGAGATTCAGGAAATAAATATGCCAGATTCACGAGAAGAGATTAATTTAACCAACTGGATGAATCAAATCTGTAATAATCGAGTTGGCATTAGAGCTGCAAATTTTTCCTGAGGAGATTTACCAGAAATACGGGGAAAGAAAAACTACTACATTCTTTCTCTGTTTGCGTTCCGTAATAATTGCTATCATAAACTTTGGTTAGTATTTTATGTATACATCTTCTCATGTATTATCTAAAATGTAGATTGTTTTGCAATGTATTAAGTTTTTTGAAAAAGAAATTTGTACTTAAAATTGTTTTAGAAATTATAACTATAGTTCCAAACACATTTGTAATAAGCGGTAAAATGTAACTTATAATGTATAATTTTGATAATAATTTAACCTGTTTAACTCTTTATTATTAGCAAATGTAAATTATTAGCAGTATTATTAGCAATTGAAAATTATGTAAACTTTTGAATTATCAGGTATTATTGATGAATTGACAAATAAAGGAAGCAAAAATAACCAATAACTAAAAATTACCAGAAATAAGGAGAAAGAAAACTACTACTTTCTTTCTCTGTTTGCTTTTCGTAATAATTACTGTCAAAAACTTTGGTTAGTGTTTTATGTACACTTCTTCACATATGTTATCTAAAAATAGAATGTTTTCTAATGTATTAAGTTTTTTAAAAAAGAAATTGGTATTTAAAATTGTTTTACAAATTATAACTACAGTTCCAAATAGATTGGTAATAAGCTGTAAAATGTAAGTCATAATGTATAATTTTGATACTAATTTAAACTGTAACTCTTTAGATAGTATTATTAGCAATTGAAATTTATGCAAAACTTTAGAATTATCAGGTATTATTGATGAATTGACAAATAAAGGAAGCAAAAATAACCAATAACCAAAAATTACCAGAAATAAGGGGAAAGGAAAACTTCTTCTTTCTCTGTTTGCGTTTCGTAATAATTGCTATCATAAACTCTGGTTAGTGTTTTATGTATATACCTTCACATATATTATCTAAAAATAGATTGTTTTGCAATGTATTAAGTTTCTTTAAACAAAATTTGACTTAATTTTTTTTTTACAAGTTATAACTATAGTTCCAAACAGATTTGTAATAACCGGTAAAATGTAAGTCATAATGTATAATTTTGATACTAATTTAAACTGTAACTCTTTACATAGTATTACTAGCAAGTGAAAAGTATGTAAACTTTAGAATTATCAGGTATTATTGATGAATTGACAAATAAAGGAAGCAAAAATAACCAATAACCAAAAATTACCAGAAATACCGGGAAAGAAAAACTACTACTTTCTTTCTCTGTTTGCTTTTCGTAATAATTACTGTCAAAAACTTTGGTGAGGGTTTTGTGTATACTTCATCCCATATATTATCTAAAAATAGATTGTTTTGCAATGTATTAAGTTTTTTTAAGTAGAAATTTGTATTTAAATTTTTTTTACAAACTATAACTATAGTTCCAAACAGATTTGTAATCAGCGGTAAAATGTAAGTTATAATGTATAATTTTGATATCAATTTAACCTAACTCTTTATTATTAGCAATTTTTAATTATTAGCAGTATTATTAGCAATTGAAAATTATGTAAACTTTTTAATTATCAGGTATTATTGATGAATTGACAAATAAAGGAAGCAAAAATAACCAATAACCAAAAATTACCAGAAATACGGGGAAAGAAAAACTACTACTTTCTTTCTCAGTTTGCGTTTCGTAATAATTGCTATCATAAATTTTGGTTAGTGTTTTATGTATACTCCTTCACATATATTATCTAAAAATAGATTGTTTTGCAATGTATTAAGTTTTTTTAAATAGAAATTTGTATTTACTTTTTTTTTTACAAATTATAACTATAGTTCCAAACATATTTGTAATCAGCGGTAAAATGTAAGTTATAATGTATAATTTGGATATCAATTTAACCTAACTCTTTATTATTAGCAATACTGTAACTCTTTAGATAGTATTATTAGCAATTGAAAAATTATGCAAAACTTTAGAATTATCAGGTATTATTGATGAATTGACAAATAAAGGAAGCAAAAATAACCAATAACCAAAAATTACCAGAAATACGGGGAAAGAAAAACTACTACTTTCTTTCTCAGTTTGCGTTTCGTAATAATTGCTATCATAAATTTTGGTTAGTGTTTTATGTATACTCCTTCACATATATTATCTAAAAATAGATTGTTTTGCAATGTATTAAGTTTTTTAAAAAAGAAGTTTGTACTTAATTTTTTTTACAAATCATAACTACAGTTCCAAACAGATTGGCAATAAGCGGTAAAATGTAAGTTATTATGTATAATTTTAATTTTTAAGCTGTAACTCTTTACATAGTATTATTAGCAATTGAAAATTATCTAAAACTTTTGAATTATCAGGTATTATTAATAAATTGAAAAATAAACGAAGCAAAAATAATAATTTTGATACCAATTTAACCTGTCTAACTCTTTACATAGTATTATTAGCAATTGAAAATTAAGTAAAACTTATGAATTATCAGGTATTATTGATGAATTGTCAAATAAACGAGCCCAAACTTATAATTTTGATACCAATTTTTCCTAACTCTTTAGATAGTATTATTAGCAATTGAATATAATGTAAAACTTTAAAATTATGATGTATCATTGATGAATTGACAAATAAAGGAAGCAAAAATAATGCAGTTTATACCTGCATTTTGTTGTTTTTTTCAGATATACTTTTTACTAGACAAAATAAATGTATAATGTATACATTTTTCATTTTATATTGTTCATCCTAAGTCAATCATATGAATCAGACAAATGTAATATTAAACTTCTATACATTGATCCAAGTTATGAATGTATTAGCAATCCGTACTGGTAAGGAGCGGTCAAATAATATCTTGGCAACTAATAGCCCAGAACCAGCCCTACGTATGTATTTGTTTATATACAAACATTTCAGACGTTTAAATATACGCATGTATTTGTATATATGTACGTACTCTTACAGAAGTGTTTCCTTTCCTCGCAGCGCCTCCAACCAGGGAGTGAAAGTTGCACGTTAGACAGACATCCATGCCTGCAATGCCTGCAACCCAGCTAATCTCCGGCCTCACGTTCCCTGTCACCCGAAGCGTGCCTGCACTCCCCCTGATGCACTATTAAATTTTTTTGCTTCTTTTGAGCTGCTTACACTCACTCCCTCCTGCTTGTCAAAAAAAAGTGGGGGGGGGAGGAGCACGTAATAGAAAGTAATAGCATCTCCTGCAACCCCCCTCCGTATGGAGATGTAGACAGGTGTGCCCTTGTGCCTTCCCATAAAGATGAAGAAAGATTAAAAAAATATACGCTGCTTCGGAATAATACAGGATAAGAATATATTAAAAGCGAGTGTGGTAGCAGGTGTCAGTATGTTTTTCATTTATAGTGAGCAGCGCCGACGTTTGGAAGACGGTTCTACAGGTGTGCGGTTCGAAAATCCCTGGTGTTTATTAGAATTGCAGTTTTCCTTGAAGAAAGCACACATAACATTGCAAATAGAATTAAGGGGATTTAAGGGAACTGGAACTTTATATACAAAGCAGAACATTAAAATCGTGAAATCTTTAAAAACTCAATATTTTTAAGATAATGTGGTTATTTACGAAATGTAAACTAATATCAGCTTACCGTATATATTTTTCTTCCAATCATAAAATGTAATAGAACTTATGAGCATTGTAGAACATAATGCGCTCTTTATCCTCGACTAATTATAAATTTAAAAATGTGAGAGCAATTACATTCCTCAACTTTAGCCAACATTGTACTGTGAAGACTCCCCTTTGTCCGAGCACGCGCCAAAACAGCTAGCTGGTCGTAGTGCACCTGTTTACCTGGACAATACCGTGGCGTCGCAGAGTCTGAGATCTTGACAATCGGACTGAATAGACGAATACGCCCCTGATGGATCTCGTTAATGAATGCTCGGAAATTACGTGAAGGGACAGCCAGCGAATGAGAATTCAGCTAAAAAATATAACTGTAACTTTAGCTGGAGTTCTCAAATAACTGGGATCTTAACTGACCCCAAAAAACAATTGGCGGAACCTTAACTGACCCCCCCAGTTATAAAAAGCCTACAATTTTGCGACTCAGGGCTTTTCGTCATTTTTTACGTAGGTGTGTTAACCTCGTGTGGAGGCTTTCGCGTTTGTTACCGGAGCAAGCTTGCTAGTTCAGGAGATTCGCAAAGTCCGCTCATATAGAGAGCGGCAGAGTCTCGGATACCGAACGGGGGATAAAGTGGGTTTAATTGCACCCTGAAAAGCCTCCCCATTTGTAAGAGATTATTAAATCTCTTGTTTTCTTTCCACTGTGATCGTCGTGAGGAAGTTTTACCGGCAACCATCATTTGCAGTTCTACATGATTTGGGAATTAACATTCCTTTGTAAATAGCCGTATTTAATCAAGAATAAAAGTAAATTTCCAATTTTATCTTTGACTGTGATCAATTCTTCAAGTTACCTCTCATTTGAGAATATTGAAGGCGTCACAGTACACAATAGAATCCTAATATCCTAGATTTTTATAAAGAAGTTTCCATAAATTAATAAAAACTACAAGTACAAACAGACAAAAAAGTAAAAGTTCCTGAAAAAAGAAAAAGAAACTGTAGCTAGTATGGCATTGGTTTAATAATTGGTGATATGGTTACAGTTGATCTAGGCCAGGGGTGCCCAACCCAATTCGGTTGATGGGCCAAAAATCAATTTACTGAACTGAGGTGGGTCACACATATAAAAATAAAATGTGTCTTGTTTACCTGACAAATATGAACAGATACTTTTGTAAGCAACAAAAACGTATAATTTGAGTTACAAAATTATTATACTATTTTATACATCAAATTAAACATTTTGGAGATTAGAATTTCAAACACATCGACAGCTTGCGTTTTCTAAATAAACAATAATTTAATTATTCCTTTACAATTAATGATACTTTTCCTATAGCCATAAATATAATTTATAACTTTCTATCCATACAACTTCCACTGACTCGTCGGATAGAGCACGTGCACGTAACTCGAGTCATCTAGTTGTATAAGTAATAGCCGATTGACAGACTATTCTAGAACACTCAAATTTTAACGTAACCTGTCCAACCCTACTCAAAAACCAGGTTTACGTTGGTTACTATCAAGTCCTAACGTACATAATATGTGATATTTATTATTGAAAACATTAACAGCTAAAATTCTATGTTTCAACTGTATATAGCCAAAATGACTAAAACTATATAGACAATTGAAAACTTCAATTGGGAAGCAAAAAGCTTTTAAATGGGCAGCGGGTTGGGAATGCTTGATATGGGTCTTCCTGGAGGTTTGTAATTTCTTGGCAAAATGTAGCCATACTTTTATTATATAATTTTGTAGCAAATACTGCAATGCAAATTATAAAAACGTTCAAGTGTATATATGTATTATTTAAATTTAAAAATTGTGTTATTGTGAGCCGAATTTCAGTCGCTCTATGAAACTAGTTGGAGTCTTTCACAAATATCCAAAATAAATTTTTGAAAGCCATTGGAAATTTTTTTTAAAAATTTTATACATTTAATTAATAATTTTTTTTTTACAATGGAAACTTGAAATCTTGCGATCACCGGTTTTGACTTTTTAGTGTTACATATTACACACACAAAAATATCTAAAATTGTATTTTTATCTGTAATAGGTATTAAATACTGGTACAATTTCAAAAATATAAATCAATAAAGTAGTATATAATTAAGAATCGAGAATATTTAATTCGTATAATTTAAAAAAAATATTATATTGAGTTGTTTTGATGTCATACTTTTAATTTCCCTTTCTGAGATCACGTGATCTGCTTTGGTGTATTTTGTAGTTCCAAAATAAAATAATTTCAAATGCACTAAAAATATATGACATCACCGGAATCATGTACATGATACTAAATAATGCCTGCTAAAAAAAAAAAAATAAAAAAATAAATAAATAAATAAATAAAATCCCGTATTGAATAAATGTCCAAACCATTTTACAGTCAAAAATTCATTTAAAATCACGTAATAGTTATGTTTTGATAGATTTTTTTAAAGAGGGTGCGTACGTCAGTATTTACCGTCTTTAAATTTCAAAAGATTATTATAAAAGTATTTCAATAACGCAATTTAAAAATGAATTATTGACTCCTGGGCCAAAAGTATATTTCGCTTTAGATTAAGTCGGCGATAACCTTTACAAATTTCAAAATGCAATTATTTAAAAGGTAATTTTCTGAGCTTCAAAATGACTTGTAAGTCTGAAGCATAGAATTAATTGTTTGATTCCGACAAAAAAGGTTTGGGATAAAACACATGAAACATTGCTTCATTATAACAGCCTTTTCAGAGTCATCATAAAATAAAATACCACTCAAGCTTTAAAGTAAATTTTTAGTTCTGACAATATATTTTTAAAATAGCATAGTAGATATGCACTAAATAAAAAAAATGAAATAATCTTTCCCACAAGATAATGTTTAAAATAAGTACATTAGAAACTGAATTTTTATATCAAATTGAAGTAAACTTTTACTCTGCAAACTTAAAACTTTGAAAATATTTTGCATAGGTTGGTTGGTGACGAATGTTTCTGTCTATTATTTTGCCACGATTTCTAACGAAACCGGGACCTTCTTTTAAAGCAGATTATGAATGGCTATAAACATCCGTGCTGGTAGGCGATTCAATAGTGCGAACTTATGTCCCGAAGAGCAGTGCCCTTGTTCGGAAGAGATCTGACCCTTGTTCGGTATTTTAATTAAAAAAGCTATAGAGAAGAGGAAAATTAAGAAAAAATATCCTTTATTATGCAATTAATAAAATATATTGATCGTATTAAAAATAATTGAGGTTCACAGAATATAAGAGATAATTAGTTTAATTTTTATATAAATTTTTTTTATTCTCTGCTTTTAAAAATGATTTTAAATGTAAGTAGATTTCTACTTTTTTCCCTTGGTGTACATAACTTTCTAATGTATTGATTCATATAATGAATCTAAATAGTTTTTATTAATTTTGAAGTTTATGATCTAGGATAAATTTCATTCTAAATTGAACGATATTTTTTAGTTTTATATTGAGTCAAAAATAGGCTATCACAACCAATATTATTTAATTAAAAAGTTACTCTCTCCCATTAAACATAAAGCAATTAAAAAACTTGTGAGAATTATTGCGTTACTGCAATTATCAGACATAAAATAGGTGATATTAAACTAAGTAAAATATGTTTTATGTAAGAAATGCTCGCCAAAGTCTTTCCAATTTTACGTTAGGCACATACGCATTTGAATCAGTACAAAGTTTTAAATACTTGTGATGGGAAATTAATAGTAAACATAATATCTTGCCAGATATTAAAAACAGAATTGTTGCCAATAAAGCTTTCTATGGACTAAAACCCTTTCTCAGGTCACAGTTTAATTCTAAAAAAGCAAAATACTTGCTATGCAAAGCCCTCATTAGATGAGTTTTGGAACACGAATGTTGACAAAATCAAATAAAACCCGCTTGGATATTTTTGAAAGGAAAATTTTAAGATAAATTCTTTGGGGCATTTAAGAAAATGAAGTTTGGAATTGTAAAGTACCCTATGAGACAAAGAAAAAAATGGTTTGTTTTTTGGCTGAAAATTAACGGGTACACGCTCAATAATTTGTTTATATTTATTGATCGCATGTTAGTTGCAAACTTTAATTTGTCTTGTCATATTACGTGATAGGATGAACTGCAGATGTTTTAATAATCACAGTAATTATTTGGTGGTATATATATGAATGATATCCAAAATTGAGCGAATCGTTTGCAAACCGTGTGGTTATGTATACAAAACAAACACACAAACGAACAAACTTCTTCATTTACAAACATATATAACTTAAACGCTAGATATCTATTAGTCCCTGAAATAGACTCCTAAACATTTATGAAAATAATTTGTTGTTAATACCGATGATATAATTTACATTGTAACAAAAAGAATCGATGATTAAATTTAAAATTATCACATGTGTACCTAATCTATTATTTAAGCTAAATATAAAAGAAAATTATTTAGGTAATATTTGTGGCTACATGGCTTAGGCTAGGTCAGCGAAGGAATTCCATTACGTAATATCTAAATTCAGTAATGAAATATATGAAAATAATGCAGACTATATTTAAATAATTTAAAATAAAAAATAGTTAAATGAGATCGTTAAAGAAATGACGTCATAATGCTGAAAAAAATGTTATTTTCATCTACTTATAATGTGATAAATTGATGAATTTAATCATCGCCTGCTCTTGACTGGGAAAAATATGGCTTGAAATAATGACATTAACCCCTTCCGGTACGATTTAATAATGAAAAACTGTGAAGTAACCATTTATTTTGTATTTAAAAAACTTGTTTTATTTTACAATTTTTACATATTCTTAATTAAAATCCACTTTTTACATAGTGTTAAGTATCAGAAACGGTAAAATTAAGATAATAGTCTTGAAGCTAGTGGTACTTTTCAAAACAAAGTGCAAAGGAATTCTGATTTGTTTACATCGCCAGGGAGTCTCACTTCTAATTTGATTCTTGTAACACACACGGCATTTCTTAGTAGGTTTTCTTTTATTCTGACTCATCAATTTGGAATAAACAATATGTAATAGTGACCTGGGATTTCCACAAGTAACAAAAGTGTTGCTAAATTCAGTACACTAGAAATTTTAAACTAAATTATCATATTTATCAGTAACTTTAGTCGCATGATGAGTGTAGCTCGTCATTGTGCGGTATGGAATGAAAAACCAATGACGAGCTAGACTCGTCATTTTACCGAAAGGGGTTAAACAATCGAAAAGAGGGGAAGGGGAGAATTCCGAAAGTTTTCGAACTCGGTACCATATGAATTTAGCTAACCTTAACTCATCAAAAATCGAATATGGATGTCTCTATCCATTCCAGGTCTAACCATTTCATAAATTCGAGGCCAGATGGACAGATAACTTAGGCTATTATTATATAGGGGATAAGGACCCAGACATAATTAAATATTTAAAAATCAATAGATTTAAATGGACTGCTTATGTTTATAAATGAATGACTAAAAAAAGTGTTTTTGTCTAAGCCACAAGGATCGAGAAAAAGAGAACAACTAAAGATAAAATAGGAGGATGCGGTAAATAAGGATCTCGGGTTGTTGAAGTTCCATAACTAGTTAGCATCAACAAGACTGCTAAGATGTCTCTTTAAAGGTAAGCCTTGCTATACACTGGGCTGTCGAGTCACTGTTGATGCTGATAAAACATAAAAAAAGATAAAAATCTGCTTTGATAGCTGTGAAAAAAGTATTAAACACATAAATAAAAATATTGCTTCAACTTTTATTTTTATTCGGAAGTTTTTACACGTCTGTCTTATTTCTATATATTACCTTGAGAAAAATAGCCGAGCGTATAACTTATAACTGTCATTTAAAGATGAGCCACAATATCTCGCTTAAAATTTTGACATTACGTAAAAGTCGACTTCACGATGCAGCGGGTGAAGAGTTTATGAAATGCGCACTTTAAATAATGGTTCATAAATACTCACGTGTTACTGGGGTGAATGCGATTTGGGGGGAAACATTTGCGAGAAAGAGAGGAAAAAAACGTCTTTTTTCGCCTAAATATATAACCATAAAGTAAACACAGAGGATGGGAGGCAAAAATGCTTCTGCGATTACTCTTGTAAACTCAAAACGTTATTTGAAAGAAGGCGGGAAAAATATATATATATATTCACGTTGTATTTACGTTTTTATCCCAAAAAATGAAGTTCTGTAAATATATCTGACGTCGCCAAGAGTTGGCATATGACGCGTAGAAAAACTCATATTCTATAAGTAGCCCGAAACAATATGGAGTCTATCGCAGTCGAGTTATTTTTGATGTTAATACCTGAGCTTGAGGTAAAAAATAGAGAGTCGTATATGTAAACAGCCGACGAACGGGTATTAAGAGGAGAGGAGAGAGAGAGAGAACAGGGGAAGGGAGAAAAGAGCGGAGAACACACACACACACAGACAAAAAAAAATGGTATAAGTAAATGCTGCCATCTTTGTGACAAATGAGCGCCGTTCTCTGGGACTTGTTAAAAAAGAATTTACCTGTTGCTACTGCAGAACGGATGCGAAACCAATGATATCAGATTTGAGGGAGAAAGTAGTTAATATTTAAACGAAAAATATATTTTTTTGCTGTAACGCTTTTATTTTCTCGCAAATCATCGCATTTTCACACTGATTATTGAATAAACACATTGACGTTTAACTTTAAAATAGGTCATTTTTTTCGCACTATAGAATCCTGTTATTGTATAGAACTAAAAAAATTGGTGAAATGTCTTATTAATTCCTTCCCAGGGCAGGATTTTGTTTGGTAGAGGATCTTTTATAACATCGTATATATATTTAATTAAAACATTCCGATTTACTAAATGAAATCATTTAAACAAATATTAACTCCTTCCAGGTTTTTCCCTAGCTGAACTCTGGCAGGCGGAATGCACCATCCTGGATCATCCCGAATGTAGCTCGGGCACTGTGAAATTTTACACTGTGCAATTAGTCTTTTCCGAATTATTTCACATGCGATTTTTATGGTTTCGATTTCTTTTGTTTACTTTTCTGGCTACTAGATTATTTGCTGCTCAAAGAGAGACAGTAGAGAGAAGAAGGTAAGGAGAGAAACAAGGTTCTACTGTCCAGATTACGATGTTGGACTCTGTGCAGTACCGTGTTTTCCATTGTATCATATACGACCAAATTTTGATTAATAATTTCATAATCATTTATGTAAATGCATGGGATATAAATAAAATTTAATTCAAGATAAATGCTAGGTATTCCAAGCTTTATATTTATAGTTAGTGTGAATTGACTCCAAACTCTAATGATTTCTGCCGTACAAGCCAACTATATATGTAAATTACTAATTTATTTAAATTGATTTTTTTACATTAATTTTTAGGAATTTTTGTATGGGAATGATGCTATTACGTTTAAAAAGCTATGTATGTATGAAAATGAGATAAAAAAAATGACATTTTTTGACTCATAATCCTGAAATAAAATGAACCTGGAAGGGGTTAAAAGGGAGTTCCATTATTATTCTTTATTTTATTCAAGATAAAATTAATAATTCATTTTTTACCAGATGAAACATTTCTTTTGACAGATGTATATTTTCATCCGTTTAAAAATATTTCTAGGAAAATACGGGTCACCCAGAAAATAAATTTCCCACGGTCTGTAAAAACATAAAACATTACCTGTAAAAACTGGTAAACATTACTTGTTTTATGTATTTATAAATACATTTCATCTACCTCAAAGTAATAACCACTGGATCCATGGTACTTGTCAAATCGTGGGATAATTTTTGTAGTGCAGTGTCATAAAAGTTTGCGTTTGGGAATGGTTTGGTTTGGTTTGTTTTGGTGTGCTACGGTCTACTTCTTTTGCAACACGAGGACTAATGAGACCGGGACCTACTGCTTAAAGCCGATTCCGAACGGCTACGAACATCCATGCCACTGTGGGATTCGAACCCACGAACTCTGGTACCGAAGGCCAGCACCCTAACCAATCGGCCATCGTTCGTGTTTGGGAATGGAGTCAGCGAGTTACAATTGTCTGCATATCTGTCTGTAAAGACAATTTATGAGTTTTTCAGGTTGAAGGACAAGAAGTCGCTGGAAGCCAGATCTGGACTGTAGGTTTAAAGATCATCATGACAAACCGCCGACCGTAGTGCTGGTTACTTCGCTTACCTTGGGAATTGGAACCATCGCTATCTTCTGTGGATTAAACTGTCGGTTTGAGGAGAAAGGCGAACTGACGTTTTGCGCTGTAACGGCGTTAATATGAGCAGTCGGAATTTAAAACTGCCTTTTAAGACAATGACACCCATAATCTACCTGCCTTGTGCTACCTTAATTTGTGCGTTTTGCAGCTTTTGTAAGTTTCCCACATCGGCCAAAGTTTCCCACAAAGTCTTTTGGCGATGTGGGAAACTTACATTTTAGATGTCCCTCGTATTTAGCGGATCTATAATTTAAAATACTATCAGTTTATTATAATTTATAAAAGGTAAACTGCTTGATAGATAGTTCAAGTTCATACAAACTGAAAATATAAAATCTGAAGTATAGCATGTATTAACGTGACATATGCAAATAATTTGATTTACTATAAATGTTGCTTCATTTGAGTGATGTCAAAATGAATGTTATGCAAACGTACAAATATATATAGTTTAACTCAAAATTTCTGTGCTGATTCCAACAGTCCTACTATTCAACTTATGATCATACACAACACTTAAGTGTTTTTAGTCAAATATTTAATTGAAATACTGATAAATTTATGATAAACTATTTAAAAATTTAAATTTTGTTCAATTTTTAAATTTGCAAAATTTTTATTGACGATGTCATACTTTTATATTATAGACATTATAAGTCAATCAGAAAAGCCGTTATAACCCCTGATTCCAGAGGAGATATTTTCAGTAATTAATTTGAATTTTTTATTAGCCAAGAAATTATTTTTAACTTTAATTTTTTTTATTTGTTTACCAACTAGAAATGTAAATTTAAAATATATACATACATTATTTTTACTTTTAAAAAAATTTGATTAAAAAGTGAAATCTCGTAGTCAAAAATTTTTAATGTTATTGTAGATATAATTTTAGTTTATTAATGCCAGAAAGATTTTATTATTGATAGGGATAGCTAATAGATAACGAAGTTTTTTAAAATTATACATTTTTATAAATTATACTAATTATAAATATATAATTAGTTTATCCATAAAGACATATTACTTAATATTGGGTCATCTCTTGTTATCGAATATATATTAATATACAAAATTTCAAGGCTCTAGCTTACCGGGAAGTGGGTGAAAAATTAGTTAAAATATTTTTGCTAAGCTTATGTAATGTGCAGAGTAATAAAAATGATAGTAAAAACAATTTTTAAATCAGAAACAAAGCATAAAATCAAATTAAAACTTTATTAGAATTAAAAACAAGAAATGAAATTTTGTTGGTACTATATTGGTAAAGGAAGTATCGGGTGAGTAATACTCTTGACTACCATGGAAGGCAATTTCTTAACCCTGCAGAGTATAATGGGATTATAATTTGTTTATAAACTGATATTTTACCGCTTGCCTGATTATCCTGAGAAAACTTGGGTGAAGCAGAATTTGTCAGTACGATTTGTTTTATCACGGTTTTATCACGGTTTCACGGAGGAAATAAAACTAAATATTCAGCTTTGATTGGCAGCTTGTTAAATTTTGTTGGTTACGCTGTTCTTTTGGCAGGATTGATCAGGTGTTTTCCACAGATTGAAAAATTTCAGCAAACCTTTGTGTTTTCTGCTACACCAGGAAGACCCAGCATTAGTCTTTAACTACTCAAGTTAACCTAAAAGCATTTTCCAGATGTTATTCCTGCTACTGAAAAAAAAAATCAAATCCAACAAGACAGTGTACTCTGTGCTCCCGTAAAACAAATTCCAGAGGTAAGCAAGTAAGAAAAGAGATCAGATACCAGTGTACAGAATGTCAGGTATCACTTTGTGTTGTCCCTTGTTTCAAAAACTATCATGCAAAGACTAATATTTAACGTTTTCCATTTGCTCAAGATAACTCGGGATACTAAACTAATACTAAAACTAAATGCTTTTATAGCTGTAAAAAATTAAAAAGTCAATTTAAAACCTACATATTTTGTTTTGTTTCATTGCCTTGTATTTAATAATAAAATAAAAAATATGATGATTTTTTACAATTTTTTTCAAAGAAATTTGTAAGGGAAGCGGTTAAAATGATTTAATCAATTACACGTTCAAGAAAATGTGGCATATTAAATTCTAAAGAAGATGCAGTTCCCCAATTTACGTTGAAGAATCACACGCTTTATATATCATAGATGATAAAAAAATACCTATAAAAAAGGATTTAAATAGTTGGAGACTTTCTAGTAAATATTTGAATTTTTTTCTGTCAATTATTTTGCACTTTCAAATTACGGCAGACCGTTTTATAAACACTATAAGCTAACATTTAAGTAATAAAAAGAAATAACTGTCTGGAATTCAAGGAGTGTCAAATCGTAAATATTATCAAATTAATTTAAATTGATATTAACAAAACAGAAATGTTGTAAAAATGTATATTGTCTAAATGAAAGAAATATAATAGCTTTTATAATACTTTAAGCATAATGGAATACTAAAACTCAAGTTAATACTTCCTTCGCGCCTCCAGGCAACGACTATTAATCTTGGTTATGTAGAAAAGTGGCACATAATCAGCAAAACAAATCGAATTTTATTATTTTCTCTAAGGAAATTACGAAGAACAGAACCCTCCTAAT
>CM063501.1:164791171-164843671 GCA_032207245.1 Pardosa pseudoannulata
AAAATACTAATTGGTCTGATTATTTTAATGCTAAATTGAATGCATTTTTTGGCGACAATTTGTAGCATCCAATCAGTAAGGGTCTTACATTTTAGCAAACCTGACGAATAAGCACGTTGACAAATTAGTTATCACCATTACCACTACTTACTATTTCTTAAGCTGAGAAATTGCCAGTTTTTTAGTTTTATATTATTATTCATGCTTTATGTTTTGTATCGTAGATTCTTCAGCAGAATTTGACCGAAACAAGAGAAGACATAATGACTCCATATCTATAGGAGGCAATGGATGACCTCTATTTCTTCTGAGGTTCATTAGCTAAGTTGGTTAAAATGTGCTAGCTAATAACGCGGGGGTCGTGGGTTCAATTCTCCCCAAGGCAAATTAATCTTTTATTACTATTTTTATATTCTATACATATATATAGTTATAGTTAATTTTAATTTTAAATTCTAGAAATCGGTAAGCAAAAAAAAAATTTTTTTTTAGTTGGCTTTATATTTTTAAACTGTACAGTTTAAAACATTGTATGCGGGACACGTACTAGTACGTTTTCTGACGATTGATACTTGAGGGAAGGTCACGTACTAGTACGGGTTAGTGCAACAACATGGTTTGTTTGTGGGTACAAAAATAACAGTATATATAGGAAAACGAATCCGAATGTTCTTGTCTACTACATAGATTCTGGAATGTAAAATGTTTATAGATAACATAATTCGAAAAAATTAAAACTGTT
Organism: Pardosa pseudoannulata; assembly: GCA_032207245.1. NCBI lineage: Eukaryota > Metazoa > Arthropoda > Arachnida > Araneae > Lycosidae > Pardosa > Pardosa pseudoannulata. Next base: position 164,791,914 of record CM063501.1, read on the forward strand.
TACTACTATTTCTATTTGATTTTTTATATTTACTATACTATTATAAATTTATCCACTAAAAATTATATTTTTTGTTTACTAAAATCTTATGATTGTTACTTATATATTTCTATTTATATATTTGCTTATATATTTCAATATAAAATACGAAAAGGTGGTTAAAAAATTAAATAATTTTGATCTATTGTGATTTAACTGAATAACTAAATTTACTTGCAAAACGCCCGCTCCCGGTAAAATTCGGCTGCAAAATGTGCCCGCACACAATGTGTTAATAACACCAATTGCATTAATATATTAATGAACATTTATCTATTGCGTCAATATTTAAATTTGTTTTCTGTACTTTACACTTAGTTTATATAGTAGTTTTTGAGGTAAAGCACACGTAAAGTAACTTACTATTTATGTGAATGAGTAACTTTGTTGAAATTCCATGCTCCCTGCCTAGGACCGCACCTAGGCGGTAGGCACAGTAGGCAGCTACCTAATTAGGCAGAATTTAGGAGCGGTAAAAATCGCCTAAACTAGAGCGAAAAATAATTAAATAAAAATCACCCACAAATTATATTGCGTTTAGTAACCTACTATTCATGTGAATGAGTAACTTTGTTGAGATTCCATACTCTCTAACTAGGGCTGCACCTAGACGGTAGGCACAGTAGGCAACTGCTTAAGGCGGCAGATTTTAGGAGAGGTAAAAATCGTCTAAACTAATGCGCAAAATAATTAAATAAAAATAACCCACAAAATATGTTGCGTTTTGTAACCTACTATTCATGTGAATGAGTAACTTTGTTGAGATTCCATGCTCTCTAACTAGGGCTGCACCTAGACGGAAGGCACAGTAGGCAACTGCCTACGGACGGCAGAATTTAGAAGAGGTAAAAATCGTCTAAACTAATGCGCAGTAGTAAATCAGTAGTATAGTAATGTTCTCCGAGAAGTTAGGGAGGGCGACATGTTTTGCATTTGCAGAAAATTACTTGGCCGTAACAAATCGCCCGTGTGTCGTAATATTGTAATAAGGTTGTCAACTGTTTTCGGTTGGTTCTAACTGGTGACAAGTGAATTTGAAAATGTTCACCGTTTCCCTAAGTTACGCCGGCGAGAAGCAAAGAGCCGTCACATCTCCGACAGACACGCGGGGGGGATATTAATAGCGGCAAAGAAACGGAGCGAGTTATGCATACGGAAGACGCGCAAAAGCTTTTGGCAGCTCGCGAGCGGAAAGATGAATTTCTCCAGCTGAAATGGCGACTGGAGGACTTCGGATTGTTACATTCCATTCTGCCAAAGGAAAAACCATGTGGGGAGCGAGCAAAACAGCTCCTAGCAGCCCTCAACTTGTACTTGGAAGGGAAAAGAAGTTGGAGTAAGTTCTCAAGAGGAGTGTATACTATACAATGATACCCATTTAAGACATTTCTGTTGTCTCAGGTTTTACCGTATGCTTATATTAAAAAAATGAGTGTTTTAACCTTTTAACTAAGTGTAACACTATAGATGTATATGATACTATAAAAGCCGATCTTAACTTATTTTTATAAATTAGTAAAATAATTAAAACTATCTTTTTGAATAGCAGTTTCCAACCTTTATGGGCCTCCCTACGTTTATTTATTTTTTTTTGTACATATAATAAATATTGACCCCTTTTAAACAATACTAACCTTATTATAAGAAAGAAATACTGAAAACTACAATTAACAGAGCAACAACAAGATTACCATGAGATTAACATACCCCAAGATTAACATAGTCAACCATGCAAATTTATTTTATATTAACACATTGTGTACGGGTACATTTCGCAGCGGAATTGTACCGGGAGCTGGCATTTTACACTCAAATTTAGTTATTCAGTTAAATCTCAATAGATCGAAAATTATTTAATTTTTTAACCAACGTTTAGTATTTTATATTGAAATATATAAACAAATATGTATACATAAGCACAAATATATATATATATATATATATATATATATATATATATATATACAATATATAAATATACATATATATAATATCATTTTCGCAAGGATAAATAAAAATTTAATTTTAAGTCTAAATTGATTTTTTTTAATCAACCTTCCCGTTTTGTGGTTCCTCATCGACTGATGTAAAAACTAGTTTTTAATTTGTCTAAATTTTTCCAGAATCTATGTAGTAGTCAAGCACTTTCGTTTCCTGTACATACCGTTATTTTTGTATTCACAAACAAACCATGTTGTTACACTAACCCGTACTAGTAAGTGACCGGGCTGAAGTATCAATCGTCAGAAAACATACTAGTACGTGTCCCGGGTACAACGTGTTAAGACATTTCTGGTGTCTCAAGTTTTACAGTATGCTTATAATATTAAAAAAAATTAGTGTTTTAACCCTTTAACTAAGTGTAACACTATAGATGTATATGGCACTATAAAAGTCGATTTTAAATTATTTTTATAAATTAGTGAAATAATTAAAACTATCTTTTTGAATAGCAGTTTCCAACCTTTATGCGCTCCCTAAACAATACAAACTTTATGATAAAAAAGAAATAATGAAAACTACAATTAACAGAGCAAGAAGATTATAACATACTCAACCATATAAATTTATTTTATATTAACACATTTTGTGCATGTACATTTCACAGCACAGTACCTGGAGAGGGCGTTTTGTGGGTAAATTTAGTTACTCAGTTAAATCTCAATAGATCGAAAATTATTTAATTTTTAAACAACTTTTCTTATTTTATATTGAAATATATAAACCTACTACAGCTATTTATAAGACTCCTTGATTTGTTTTTAATAATGGGACTCAACAAAAGCAGTACAAATTTTCATTATCTGCTTTTAACAGTGCTATAGATAAAACACTGGAGAATCTGAAATTCTAATGGCCTTATAAACTGGAAAAAGTAAATGATTGAATGAATAGGTTGAAATATTTATGGTGACAACCACGGTGAAAGAACTCTCAAAAGTTACAGATTCACGCCTCTGTATTCTGAAGGCAATATTTGACAGTTCAAAGAATTTTTTTCCTTTCAATCCACGAAGCATGTTTGTACGGGGCAAAAATATACCGGAAAAGGGGTGTTCAAGTCAAGTCACCACCCTTCCGGAAGCAAAGAAGAAAAAATAAAAATAAAAAATAAAAAAGAGGACGGACCACGAAGTGGTTGCATTTGAGAGTAAGGTGGTGTAGGTGACGTACGTCTCCTACGCCTCCAATGCGTTGCCCCAAACGCCGAAAGCGTGTCTTCTGGCACGATTATCGCACGGGCATTCGAAGCACAAAAACTTCAAACAGTTTTGTTTAAAAGTTTAAAAAGGATGAAATATTTTATATCATTGGTATTTGGGCTTGACTATGTTTTCCTCACAAATTCACTAAACATTTTGAGGAAAGAGGCTGATATATCATAATTTTGTTGATATTTTGCATTCTTTTGACGTCAAATCAATAAATGTATTTTTACTTATATTTGTTTTGTGTTGTGTTTATTTACTTTTTAATTTAATAAAGGGTTTTATATTTGTAAATAAGGAAGAAAGTTGAGATAAAACATAAAAAATCTGTTAACAAATTTAATATCATTATTTTTCTATGAATGAGATCTTACTATTAGCTCGGCAGTAAATTGGGAAAGAGAGGCGAGCATAAAAATTTGATTGTGCCCGAAAGTATCTTGGTGGGAAACTAGTAATTTTAGCTGCTACTGGTACAAACATCCATTTTAACGATTATTTAATTGCAGCTTGTTTTGTGAAATCGTCAATCCAGAAACTGAAATTATGCTTTTACATAAAAAGATACCTCATGAGGGAAAATGTCATACCAGTCGCCAAAACTATCTATCATAAACTGGCGATATGAACAAAAAAATGTTTCTTCATGCCATGATACTCGTATAAAATACTGAAGTCTTTTAGATATGTTAGTAGCCACTCCACATTTACACAACTATGCAAAATCCTTTATAGACTCGACATGGTGACTAACATTCTGGACTGAAATGCAGTAACCATCGGAAGGAATATATGTTTCTGTCAGTTTTTAAACAAAATGTGGGGTTTTTCTCATAATGTGTTCCGTACTATTTACTGTTACGTCAGAAAATGAAATTTAACCTTAATCTGAGCAGTAAAGTACAGATCACACTAGTAAAACGCCCTTGGAATACCGTAGTAAACAGATCCTGTGCCAGAAATATTGATTAAATCATGTTGGAAATTGAAGCATTATGAGATCACGATGTGATACACATACATACATATATATGTATGCCATCACAGAAAAGATCAAAATTTGAAATAAAAATAATACAGTTTATTGAGACATTTATTCTGTAGCTCTTCTGTCCCTTCAACGGGTAACAAGGAGTTTTACAGTGGTGTGGAGCTTTAATAAGCCATCGAATGAGAATGTTCAGAATTAGTTCCATGATGACTCGTAAAAAATTAAATTAAATTTTGCTAAGGAATTAAATCATAATAGTTGAGCTAAACTGGAATTAATTTTGGTGTACGTGGAATCGCCAAGTTTATTAGAATCAGAAAAGAAGTAAAGATATCTCGCTAAATGTTGTAATTTTAGGGAAAAAAAATTATCTCTCTTAGAGTACCATTACAATTAAGTTAGCTGTATGTGTGTGTATACACAAAGATATAAACCCAATCTTCTCATAATGTATATTATTAAAAGATATGAGAGAAATAATTCCAAATTAAAAATTTCAAGTCTTCATCCTTTAAATCATTTCTGAAAAAGGTATAACTACCTGAAATTGCGAGAAGGTGACAAAAAGGCCTTTGTGCCATGTAAAAAGAAAATGATTTTCGATTAACTCAAAACAGATCATTTGATGTCAGTTAACGAATAATTTCATAAGATAAGAGAACTACAAACTGAAAAATTCCCCAGTATTAAGGTATATTTCATAAAATGAAGTTCATCCACTAACTAGAATTTATTTTAGTTTGCGCAGTACTAAACCAATTTCTAACTTTGGCTGTCCAAGGACTTTTTTTCATAAATTCCAAGCCGAAAAGAATATGTCAAAATTTATAACACAAAACCGATATTTATGTAAACTATTTAAATGTTTAAATGTTTATGTAAAAAGTTATTTTATAATACAAAAGACCGTAGGCTACTATACCAAACCTTGATATTATTCTACTGTAAAAAAAGTGGATGTAATGTGTTTTCATGTAGAATTTTAACTTTTTACCTTTTAAAACAGCTCAAAAATTCTTATTTTATAAATAATTCTTTCCAAATCCAAAAAGTAAAGTTTTAATGAAGTGAGGTAATCGAGTACGAATTTTCTTGACTGAAATTTTACATTTTGATTCCAAAATTTTAGTGAAATAAGAATTATGAAAAAGTTTTTAAAATAAGTAAGGCCACAGTAAAATAATTTTATAGCGGAATTTTGAATTTTTTTAAACCACAGGTCTTGCGAATATATTAATCATATGTGTTGCCTATTATTCATCAATATAATGCATTTGAGTATATATTCATCACTATAATTCGAAATATTTCCATTTCTTCTATCATACAGAATATTGTTCAAAGAAAATTATTTAGAAAGCAGATGATGTTGTTGAAAAAGGTTTATTAAAGAACTCAATAGCTATTAAATTTATTTAAAGCTTTTATTAATCTTTTAAAACCCCATAAAATGTATATGAAAATCAAGTTTCATATTAACAGCTTGATTAAATCGATGTACGTACTGCCATCGAGAATTGTTAAAATGCAATGTGGCTATGTATAAAATATATTTTTTAAAACAACATATAGTTATCTTTCAAATTTTTTTCTTGAAATTACAGTAAGAAAATAGAATTGATAACACTTGTGAAATTCAGCTTGTTGCATATTTACTACCGAAAAAAAAAGAAGTGTTTTGGTTGCGATCGTCGTCGACAGATGGCGCTAAGTCACGTCACAGTGATCTGCTGGGAAAAGGAGCCAAAATATTATCAAGAGGAGGGATGTGATGCTACAATGTTTGTGAGAGAAAAAAAAAAGGGTGGGGGGACTATTAGATACGGAGCAGGGGAGAGTTAAAAAAATGATATTTCAGTGGGAAAAATATATAGTTTAAAGCTTTAATGACTTAAATAATGTTTCATCATCAGTAGTAAATGTAGTAAACACAAAAATGAAAAATACAGTTTGAAATATTAAGCTGGGCCATCATCTTTAAAACTTTTAAAAGCAATGTCTATCCCTGATTTCGTAAACATTATATATCTATTCAGTTAAATACACTGCATTTTGATATTTACAGGACGTTAAATTCGTTAATGGGTGTGAAACCTTCCAAGTGACAAAAATCTGAAAATACTAGTTTTTCAGATTTTAGATTAAAATATTCCTTCCCACTTCTAGTATAACTGGCAAAAATTGTGAAATGATTCATTACTTTTCAGTTTTTGGGCTGCTAAAGTATTACACTCAATTTTCATGAAATGTGTTCAAATACTAGCTTATAGATTTATTTTATGCCTTCAAAATGAAGTCCATTTGAATTGATTAATTATATCCGTGGACTCCGCTTAATGTGATAAGTTTGGTACACCGTGATTTTGATAACAATAACCTATTGATAACAATAAACGATATGCAAAGTTAGATAAATTTACCCACCCCCTTTATTTCACACTCAGTAAATTTCAAAATAAAATGGTTAAATTCACCTTACATTTATGTACTGTATATCATCCTTTAAAACATAAGAATTGTATACATAATTAAAAAAAATTGATCGTTGACTGTCTATAATTTTTTCTAAGAAGATGATAAATTGTTCGTAATCATAATGTTTTATAAAGTCATCAGAGCGATGTTGTGCTCCACATTTCAGCACTTTCAATGCGATTCAGAGGCTGAGAAATGTTTAACTGCTCTTCAACATTGCACAGACTCATTTTTGATAACCTGTCATAATGATTTAAAATGTCGTTTTTTTGTTTTAATATTAAATCATTTTGCTTTCTGGCTTTTATTAGCTGCATGAAAGCGAGCAAGGCACAAAATTTGAATACGCTTCTCAGTTCCAATAAGAATATGTTGTATTCTGCTTATCTGACAACCATTGACCACTTACTAGCAGGGTGTGCCTATTTCTGAAAAATTCCAGGAACGTGTAAAACCCCACTCCTTTGATCATTCCCCATTTCTCTAGGTGGAAGAGGGAGAATTCTCGGAAATTGAAACACCAGCGAAGGAAAAAAAGAATGTGTTTCTTATGAATACATTGTGAATATTCCTTTGGTAATTAAAATGAGGTTCGAAAATTGATAACATTAACCGATGTAATAACCACATAAAGCGATAATTTCAACATACAAATGAATAGAGAAAATCGGGACCAAGTGATTTCGATAATAATAAGCGATTGATAGCATTGACCACGATCACATTAAGCAGAGTCCACTGTATATACGCCAACGAAAAACTCTGTATTGTAAGAAGTTAAAAGACTTTTGATATTTTTAAAAAATTGCAAACCTTTGTGCTTTCTCAACTTTAAAATCTTGGTTTTTATATTGAAGCTTCAGCTAATACATATTAATTGACGAAACCAATTTTTTTTTGCCATCACTATGATGCAATTAATTGTCGTTAATGTAATTGAAGATGGATTTTGCAATACTTTTAAAAGAAATTATTTAAAATGAAAATGTAGCAGAAATTATGCTCTTTTTTTATTAATTTTCATGTAGATGCTTAGATTTGAATCTTGTACTTGAAAACTATTTCATTAATTGCAAAATCAGTCTCTAAATTTATCAATAACATTATTGTGCATATAGAAAATTGATCAGACCATAGAAAATTGGAATTGAAGAAAAGATTTAAAAATCGTTAAATAAAATAATTAAATTGTAAAATTAATATAAAAGTTATTCTTGATTTTGCTAAAATTAATTAGTTTAATAATAATAATAATAAATAGCAATATGCATATATAGGGGAGGGCATATATATAAATAGGGAAAATTTGTCAAAAGGTGTAGATTCGCTTTAATGTAATAATATGATTATAGAAAATTCAGTAAATTCTAAAATAATTTCACTAGAATTATGTTAACAAAACTACAATATTGTTAAAAGCGAAAAATTCAAGTACTGTCTTTACATGTATTATGTTTGCACAAGATAACACATGACTGATAAATATTTCCCAGAAACAAAACTACTTTAAAATTTGTTTTATATATATCTTTTCATCTTACATATGCTTATGTTTCTGAATCATTCGTAATTCTTGATCACGCGAAAAAAACTTTCAAGTATGATGTGTGTGATAAAATATTTATGTCAATATCTATGATAAAACACTTTTTTACAGAAAATTAATTTTAATTATAGCAAATAACTAAAGGTAGCATTGAATAAACTGTAGCAAAGATATTGATAAGGTTCATTTAGCTGGAACGAATTTAGCACTACATAACAAGAGGATGTGACAAAGATAGAGTCTTCAAATGACTAAAATTAATGTAAAAGTTCTGCTGTATTACAAGCATTTCAAAATCAAATCGACTTTTATTAATTTCTCAGTGAGTATACCACTATGGTATACCTTAAGTCTAAACACAGGTTCTATGTCCATATTTAAGACTGGATATTTATGGGCTGTTGGGGTGATATATATATATATATATATATATATATATATATATATATATATATATATATATATATATATATATATATATATGCAATATATCAAAACTAATCACAATATATCTCTTAAAAATTCTTCTCTTCCCATTCTCATTCTTTCATATATATTTTCCCTCTACAAAATATCTTATAACGCATTTACCCATGTCTGACACAGGCGAAATTGAAAATAAACATCTAATTAAATTCTATAGACTGTTTGTAAAACAACTTTTACCCCTTTTCCACTCCCTAGTCACCTCCTGAACTGAAATTACAAAAAATAACTTACACTATACCTATATATTCATTTTCTGTTAAAAAAAACAAAACTATCATTATTTACTAGTTTTTCCGACTAAAAGTCGAGCTTTAAAGAGTTAAAGGAGTGTTCGATGATTTAAACATTTTTTAGAAGTCTCTCAAATCTAACTGTGAAATAAATGCTAATTTTCTATCCACTCACCACATTTCCCAGCTGTCTCAGTAAAATGGTTCACTTTTCGAATGAACTAAGTTCTTGTTTGAACGTTAATAACGCTAACTAAGCTACCTTATCTTGGGAAAAGAATTTGTCTCGTCTCTCACTGTGGGGCCAACTTTGAAATAGGAAAGTGTTTTTACATCTCTTGTCAGAGAAAGATGTCTTATCGCAGTCTCGAAGAAAGTTCCACGGTGGACTGCTGCTTTCTTGTAATGGTGCACGACTGCAAATTATTAATTTTTTTTTTCTCATTGCCAAAAAAGACCTGGCAATTAAAAATAATACGGAATTAAATTAAATTGTACCCGGATTAATTTCGCCTTGTTACACACATATGTAAAGACACACTAATGCAATTTATTAAATATTATTTAAATAATTTGACCTCTACCCAGCCTCATACGTCCAAACTTGACACTGAATATTTAAGTGCAGGATATTTATGACAAGAAATACACATTTATATTTAATATATTAATATATTACCTGAATAACTACTAAATTATATTCCCTAGTTTGAAGTATCATTTCTTATTACCACCAAAGCCTCTCTCGAGAGTGCTGTAACCTGTCTTTCCCTTAAAACGAAATCGACTTGCCTATTGTACTCTTCGAAGGATTTTCACGAGTACATCCAAAATATTATTGTCTTGTTCATTTGCAAGTTAAGGGTTCCTATTTTTAATAAAGAGTGACTTAATTTTCCCGTTTCGTTGAGCTCACTCTAGTGTGACTACTGAAACCTTAGAAAAAACCTCAAATGCTGAACAGTGGCCGAATGGTAGAGAGCTGCTCTTCGGTACTGGAGTTCGCGGTTTCGAATCCCATTACTGGCATGGATGTTCGTAGCCGTTCGGAATCTGCTCTAAACAGTAGGTCCCGGTCTCATTATGCTTCGTGAGCAGAACAGTAGACCGTAACGCTCCAAACCAAACTACCTTTCAAATTTTTGTACTTCACTAAGATGGATGTCTTACGTCCTAATTCTCCGATGATTGGTTAAAATTTTATAAATTTTCATAAGGGTTCTAGATACCAACAGCCTTTTATTGGATTCATTCTTTTTCTATGTGATGAGCGGTTTCTTGCTGATAATAGTATCGGTAAATCAAATATGTATTGTAATTATCCAAGAATATGTGTCTGAAATTTTCATATATGTAATATATCAAAATTATTGCACTTAAAATATTTCTCTAATATTCTCATTTTTTCATTCTTATTCTTTCCTATCTATTTTCTCAGCCAAAAAAATCTCTGAATTTAAAGAAACGTTCGCATCTCGAATTCTTTTAACCCATTTCCCATAGCTAACTCTGAAATAAAGGCTCATATTCTGTTCATTCAGCCCATTTTCCAGCAATTTAAATAAAATGATTCACTTTTCCAATGATTTAAGATTCTTTCAGACTGTTAATATTTCTGATTAAGTCTCATTTCTCGCTGTGAGGCTAACTTTGTAAAAGGAAAGTGTTTTTTATGTGTCGTTCCATGTTCTGCTCAGAGAAAAGTGTCTTTTCTCAGTGTGGAATAAACTTGAAATTCCTCGATGGACACTCTGCTTTCTTATAATAGAGCCGCTATTACTTATAAATTAAGCTTCTTATTGCCCAGTAAGCCCGGGAAATTAAAAATAATAAGGACTAAATTTAAATTTACCCGGCAGATTAATTTCGCCCCCCCACTCACTTACTCACACACACACACACACACGCTCATTTTATCGCTCTACCCGGCTGATTAATTTCCCTCTCTCACTCACTGACACACACATTCACACACACACTCTCTCTTTCTCCTCCATCTCTCTCTCTCACACACACAGAATGTGAGTGAGTGAGTGAGAGGGCGAAATTAATCAGCCGGGTAAATTTAAATTCCGTCCCTATTATTTTTAATTGTCCGGGCTTACACTCTCCCTTTCTCCCTCTCTCTCACACACACGCAGAGATGGAGAGAGAGCTGTTTTAATATTTTGAAATTTTTATGAGTTATTGAAATTCATAAAAATCTCTCCCTTCCCCCTTTTCTTCCTCTTTAAAAAAATAATCTATCAAAAAAATATCAGTACGGGATTTTTTATAATGAATTTGTAGTTGTAAAACATCTGTATTTATTTGATACGGGTTTTCTCCATAGCAGGTGGAATTATTCAGTACCGGAGAATGAGTCCAATGATGCCATCTTTTATAGTACGCATACTTTTGAAACTACTTGAACTACAAGATAGACTAATATAGAGCGCGCGTAATTAAAATTAAAATTGTAGCATCAACAATTCTTTTAATAATAAATGTTGGAAATTTAAACGAATGAAAGATTCTCAAATACTTAATTACTTACTTGAGTCATTAAGTTTTGGTTTTAGCACAATATTTTAGCTTGTTTTTACAGGCTTTTTATGTAGTATTAGGTAATTCCATCTAGAGGACTGTTGTCTTATTTGTTCCGAGTTTAGATTTAACTTTACCACAACTCCTGTGCTATAAAATAGGCAGCGTATATTCTGCAGCAGAAAATAGGATTTATCGACTTATTTGAGTGAGAATGCATTACTTGGCAACAGTTATTGAGCAGGTGTTTACATTTAGGTATCGCCAAGTAAATACTTTATTAAAGACTAGTCCTTGCATTTTTTAAAATAAAGAGAAAAATTTCATATTCTAAGAGATTAACCCCTTGCTTGTGACTCCCCAATTCAGTTCGGACAACGCAAATGCACCAAATTTGAAATATAAGACCTGAGTTCCGACAAGAAAAATAAACGGTATTTCAATTATGTGAAGCTCGAAATCGGTTCGTCCAATGCATAATATTTAATTTGCTATTTTCCCAATAGATAGGGATACTTTCCCGCGAAAAATTTGGCAGTTTCGTTCCATTTGTAGCTATTTTTCGGATACTATAAAGTATTTGTAAAATTTAAGGGAATCTGAGGAAATGGAATTCTTAACAGTTGATATAGATAATAATATTGTTGAATTAGTTCATTATATTTATCTAAAAAATTATGTCATTTGATTTATTTTGCTGTCATCTGAAAACAAATTACTGTAAACCATTAACATTTCCTATATATGTGAAAATATTGAAAATAGTAGGTATTTCGTTTAAAATTTTGTTTCTTTCAAAAATAATCTATTTTTAACATTTCGATGATAATAAAGAAAAAAATTAAAGAGAAAAAGAATTTTCTATTTTGGGTACATTTTTCTCAAATATATTCCACAGGCAAGGGGTTAAATGTTTTATCACATGTCAACATGTACGTATGTTCGTATTGAAACATAACAAATTTACTTTACTATTCTTTTCCGCGATAAGAAGTCCTGGTATTTCTCGCGTGATAACTAAAAATTTTCAACCGATTTATTTTGGTTCAGATTGACTTGTGATAAGGCCTTTAATGGGTAGAAAATATTTCGCTGTCACACGAGAAATCCACGCATTCTTCACGAAGGAAAGGAATCGTAAACTGAATGTTTGCTTTTTCAGCAAGTACATACTGACATGTCATAAAGCCTTTATTCATTGTAGCAGATAATATTCCAGCATAGAAAGAAACACCGAAATGTATATATCATTACTGCAGTGGTCTCGATTAGAATCATGAATCCAGATTAGATGTATATAATTTATTTCCTACTTTAAATAAATTAAACTTCAAGATGGTTTTTAGTCATTTTAGTTTTGGCTCACACTCGGACAAGGAGGTGTGTTTACGTCGATAGCCGGCATAGGAGAAAAAACTGATAATTTCTACATGGTTTTTAGCCATTTTAGTTTTAGCTGACACTCGGACAAGGAGGTGTGTTTACGTCGATAGCTGGCATGGGAGAAGAACCAGACAATTTAAACATGGTTTTTAGTCAATTTGGTTTTGGCTCACACTCGGAAAAGGAGATGTGTTTATGTCGATAGCCGCCGGCATAGGAGAAGAAACAGACAATTTCAACATGGTTTCTATTCAATTTGGTTTTGGATCACACTCGGACAAGGAGGTGTGTTTAAGTCGATAGCCGGCATAGGAGGAAAAACTGACAATTTCTGCATGGTTTTTAGCCATTTTGGTTTTGGCTGACACTCGGACAAGGAGATGTGTTTACGTCGATAGCCGGCATAGGAGAAGAAACAAACAATTTCAACATAATTTTTAGTCAATTTGGTTTTGGCTCATACTCGGACAAGGAGATGTGTTTGCAGCGATAGCCAGCATAGGAAAATAAACAAATGATTTCAACATGTCACGCATTTTAAGTCAAGATGGCATAGCCGAATAATACAGTCGCTTGGCCTATACTTTTTTCTTTACGGGTAAAATGGTAAAATCAGTGTTCTAAACACTCATGCTGTCTACGTTTATTTTTCATACACAGTAACCTTGAAAGCATTACAACCATACAAGCATCCTTCTCGCGCTGTAAGTGGTTATAATATTGGATCTAATGATTTTATATGATATGAAATTTAAATTCAAAAATAAGATAAATCGTAATAGCTTCGTACAGAATTTTCTATGATTTTTTTTACTTTTGAAGACATTAGTAAGCACGTATAAAAAAGTCAGTTTTTCACCTGAAATATAAAAAAAAATTACCAAGCTCACAATATCAGCTACAGTTCCACTTCAGAGTCCTCTATAGGATACATTTTCACCTCTTAATTGTACTATTTATATTAATTAGCACACATCTTGATTGTACCATTTCATTAATTAGTACACCTCTTAAATTTACAATGTCAAGACTTACATAAAAACAAATCAAGTGTACGCAGAAAAAACAATTTGAAAAAAAATATGGAATAGAAAAATAAAAGAAACAATTTTAAGGAAGGAATTTTATACTAACAATATAATCTACAGATATGAATTTTGGTACAGAAACACTTAACCCTCTCGCTGCGCATCCCGCGATTTCCACGGGCAAAATAGATGTAGCAAAATTTGCGCAACTCGCGATTTCCGCGGACATGCAGTTTAGCCGTCTATTTAACTGTATAGCTCACTCTTTCCCTGTTTATTCTTTCATTTTGGCTTTACTGTGATTTTTAATTGTTTATTTAGCTGTAAACTAGCAGATGGCTTTAATTGCCCACATTTCTGCGAAACATAGAAGACATTTTTGTAGCATTTTGAGCTCGCTTTTGGTAGCTGAAAGATGTCTGGCAGGAAGCGTTTCGCGAGTTATTTAACTTATACTCCTGAAGATATTTCTGACACTGATAACTCTGATTTCAAGTATATTGAAGATAGTTATAGCGAAACTGATGAGAATTTCTTGAATTTCTCTGAGGATAGTGATGAATCTGAAAATTCATTTTCTATTCAAAATGTTCGACAGTGGTGCAAAATTGATAAGCAAAATAGTCCACCAGCTCCTGCTTCATTTCCGTTCATTGGAAATCCCAGACTAAATTTTACTTTGAAATCTATTTTGAACTTTATTTTAACGATGTTATGTTGCAAATAATAGTAAAAGAGGAAAACAGTACATGACAGTAATAGAACCATGAGACTAACTGCTCGAAACTTTGCAAGCCATTTGCACCCAAATACTATCAAGAAAGAGCCCCGTAGATAGTGTGCTGTCTGTTGTTAAAAAAAAAAAAAAAAAAAAAAAAAAAAAAAAAAAAAAAAAAAAAAAAAACTGAAGGGGGAAAAAAAACTTTTGGTACAAGATTGGGTAGGACTTTGCATCGAGCCTTGTTTCGAAATTTATCATACAAGACTTCCTTTCTAATAAATGTTTTCTAAGTCTTTTGCATTTTTTAATTAGTATATATGTTTTCTCTTATATTTTATAAAGTAAATGATAATTTAACCAAGATTAAGTTTCAAAATTTAGCTTTTATATAATTGTTCTTCAATCTCATTATTCTGAACACCATATATTTAGAACCTAATTCTATATTAAAAAAAAACTTTTTTGCGAAAATTTTTTGTATATTTTAACTCTAAAATGTATATAGATTTCAAATATGTAATAACAAAATACGCAATTTTTGAACCTATTTTGATAAAAAAAAATACGCAGCGAGAGGGTTAATATCGAGTGAAATGTAGGAATTTCAGATGAAAAAACTTAATTACGTATTTTTCTTCCATTACAATTAAATTTCACTTTAGGGTGGTGTGTGTAATGGGAAAGGAAAAAAAAGGACTATTGCAGAAGGGGGAAATTTCGACTCGGTCATCAGAAGAAAAACCTACTCGCTACAGAATCAGTTGAATAATTTATTGTCTTACATTACCTGTCGTGGCTACTGAAGCGTCCATAAAAATGAGCCCCAAAAAATGGTACTCAAAGTGTACAAAGGGAAAAAAAATCGAAAATATTAATCAGGTCCTACTTATTTTAACGACGTTTTAATCGATGGAACCCCATGAATGCTTGATGCCAAGGCGATTTTAATTTTTTCGAACCTAATTAACCATTCTCGGACCATGCCTAAGGTTAAATGAACCTTTTTGCGGATGAAAAAGTACTTTTTGAACGGCACGTGACTGTTTTAGAGTTCATTTGGAACAGGAAAAAAAAATGGTGAAGGGGTGGAGAGGAGGTTTGCTAAATGATGAAATACGCGTCTGACTTTTTCTTTCCCCCACTTGTAACAAAATTCTCATTTTCGGTAAATGATACGAAATACCAGGAATTTTCTAAAAGAAATAAGGTCTGAAGTCTGCGCATGTGAATGCAAATAAGGCATTACTGCGATTTCCATTAAAAGTAATAGGCATGTAGACTGCTGGCATGTAAATGAAGACTACACAGCCACATATACAATCCTCTGCTTGATTTGTTTTATTTTTTATACACTCTTCTCGTATCATAAATGAAGAGAAAAAGATGAATATTGATATGTTAAAATCCCCTCGTTAAGTGAACTATTTTTGGAATTCCGTTACAGAACAATCATTTCCTTAGTATCAAATACACTATCATCTCCCAAAACAAAGCCCCTGATACGCTTTCTCGAAAACAATTATTTTTTAAAGCGTTGCAATAAATCAAAAATCAGCATATTTTTTAGCTCAAAATCTTGAATCTTTCTATCTGACTTTCTAACTTCTTGACTTTCTATCTTTCTAACTTCAATTCCAAAAATATTTTTTCAAATGTTAAAATGCATTTTTCAAGTCTGTAATTTTTTATCATATAATTTTTTAAATAACTGCCAAAAAATGTGCCTACAGCAAACAAAATTCACAGATTTCTTATAAATTTTGTAAAATTTTTAAATAATAAATGTTTTCCATAATGATTTTGAACCTTTCCAAATTTTCTACTTCTAGACGTCTATGGCCTTTTCAAATATGAATAATCCAACGTTTGTATTTCATAAACAATCATATGAAATTAGTCAATTGATAAAGGAATTCGAATTTTTCTTGTTTTAGAACCGTGAATGTACGTTTGAGTGCAAGATCATTCGTAAACACAAACCGAAAATGTAACAAATTAGATAATTGTAATTCGGTACATGGAATTTACTCAAAAGGAATTTATGATATCATATTTGTGAACCTAAACAGCCAACAATAATTTAAAATATTTGATTCGATTAAAAATGAGTTAAAATTTAATACCTTTGAATTAAGCTTGAGGAGTTTGGAGACTTATTGAAAATTATTGTAGTGACCTTAAAAATAACAACGAATGATGCAATGGGCAATTTTTAATTCTTTTTGGTGTGATTTAAAAGTATACTTTAAAATAACAGGGGTAGAATTTTTCGCACATTTGACATCCTACGTGGGCATAGAAGAGAAAGGAAGATTGCACGGAGAACTGTAGTGATTATTGATATTAATATTTATTATTATCGTGAAAGAAGACGTTTCTATATTTTTCGCAGATACGAGGAAGCAATATGGATTTCCCCCGTTCATGATATTTACGCGTGTGCATCTCGACAATGGGAAACCCTAAATCAAATTCGACAGAACAGTGGAACGATTGGGCTCATCCCTGGACTGAGCACAAAGAGGAGCACGCATCGCATCCTATTGTTGGTTTTTTGGCAGCCGCTCCCCGAGCACCCCCGCACCCAACAACAGATGCGCGTCAACAGTAAACAAGGGCATAAAAACCTCTCGCGGCTGTTCGCAGCTGCTGTCCGACAAAGGGGGGAAAGCAACCCGTCTGAGGAGCAGCCATGACGCTAATCGGGAAAGCAGTTTGTGTTTGTGCTCCACTGAAAAGGAAGATGTACCCCCGCGACAGGCGGAAAAATGCCGTAACGGCAGACAGTGTCGTCATAACGAGACTTGTCACTCCGGGAATTGTCCTCTGCGGAGGTGGAGAAGGATTTTCGGATCCTATCGCTGCTACCTCGAAGGAGAAAAGTTTCATAAAGCGCACGACCCGTGGATCAGTTCGTTCTCGAGGGGGGGAGGAGGCTCAAACGCATTCATCCTAATAGTGAAAGCAGTTGACGATGATGCAGTTTATTAAACGGAAAATTATTCGGTTGGTTTGGGATCGCTACGGTCCACCTTTTTTCACGAAACCATGGTTGATGAGACTGAAAATTTACCTACTTCAAGACTACGGCTAACGGCTACGAATATCTACTGTTTGTTGTAAAGATATTGAAACCCGCATTTCTGGTTTCTAGAGATAACTCTCTACCAGACCGATTATCCTTCTAAATCAAAACTTTTGACTGAGGACTTCAAACGGATGCATACTTTCTTCAGTAAAAGAGCAATTCATTTCAAATAATTTTGGTTGCACTGATGACAGGCTCGGTATTGATGGTATGTTGTTAACCTTCCAGTTAAGGTAAAAGGAAGTAAAATGGAATGTTACAAAATTTAAAATAGAAATCCTTGCTGAGTTAGGATGACTCAGTAGAAAACTTGTTATCTTATGAGAGTCATAACGATAAGGTCAGATATTAAAAAATATTTTAATAGTAAGAGAAGAAAAAAATAGATATCAACAATAAAGTAAGAAGAAAGTAATTTAAAAAGTAATCGCATCAATAGCCTTGGAAGCTAGTACGCCAGTACAAAGCAAGTTCTTTAGTTTTCAGAGTGACCTATAACGATAGAGGTAGGTTCTATTTATAAGTTTCGTCTTATTGCAAAGAAAGCAGAAAGCTAGGTTCTATGTACCAACAACTTAAACGTGTTCTCCAGGAAGGCCTATCGGAATTCGCAAGAAGTTATAACTTTCCAACGTGAATCAAGAATATTTAGATCTTCGATACTCCACTATTTCACAGTTAGACAATGGTCCAAACGGTATGGTGTTCTTCGGTACCACGGATTCGAAATCTATTGTCCGTTTATATAGTGGTAGCTATGGGAAAACAGCTTTAAGCAGTAGGTCTTGGTCTAATCATCCTTCGTGTAACAAAATTTCTTCCATAATGGTCCAAAGTGAACCGAACCATATTATTACATTTATTCTGATCTTTAATCGTATTTTATAACTGTTGATCTCGATCTATTTAACATACAGCTTTACTGAATAAGATAATACAAACTTCCTAATCGGAGCTACCTCAAGTCCGTTGGAGCAAGAACATTTTTAAAATCGTTGTAAGTAGAACAAAATCCAATGAAACAAAGGTTTGTCTGACCGTAATGCCTCTTGGGCAGAACGCAAAGTGTTCAAGAGTGTTCCTCATCCGCCTGGATTTCAATCCGGATATTTTTAGGCAAAACTAGAAGCTAGATTAAAAAATCTCGAACCAGAATGCAGTTAGGTTGATTTTATACAGTTGATTTATTAATATAAGAAATTTTGTAGGAATTTTCCTCTTTAGTCAACATAATACGTTGGTCATTATTAGTATATGATTTCCTACTGGGTTACACTTGTTCTCTAGTTTAAAAATCTATTGTTAGAAGCAATGAATTCTAATTCATTAGAATGTTTTTTTTAATTCTCAAAAATTTTTCTCTCAGATGGTTACTATAAGAACAATATAGGAGACGGTTTTTAGGTACAGAAGTTCGAATCTCATAACCAATAAGAATGTTAAAAAATTTCCAGTTTTAAATAGTAGTTTGGAGTATTACGCTTTTAGTCTCAGGTTTAAATCTCATTAGCCATTTTGTTTTTTAAAAATTGACCACAGTATTCTATCAAACAAAAATATTACTAAATACTGTTTCTGGACAATAAACAAAGGAAAATTTTCAGAAAAACCTTGGTTTTGAAATGCATTGTCAAATGTTGCCAATTCAATTACAAATCAATTGTTAAAGTATTTCTTTTATATAACCTATTGTTTAAAAATGTAAACTAGAATTTCGGTTAGAAAGAAAAAAAATCTATCAGGAATGTATACTTTTGTTAGCCAGTCTCATATCCCGTGCATGATGATGACTACTACATTCATACACTACATCAGAGGAATGATATACATGAACTTAAAGAATATTACACAGGTTCTATTTATAAGCTGTGAAAACTCAATATTCGATGTGATTTTTTGTCAATTTCCGCTACTAGAACGATAGTTAAGCAGTATAGCAAATAAGAAGAGTCGCCTAATTGCTTTCTTTCCAGAAACAATTTCGAAATTTTCTAAGAATGAATGAAAAATTTCTTTTCTGGGTAAGATAAATTCTTTTTAATCAATTATACTCTAGGAAAAGTGAATCAGCAAGCCATTTCACTGCAATGGGGAACACAGAACGCTGCTGACATATGCTGTCGCTACATATCTTTTCGAATCGAAATCCTGTGAAACTAAGCATAAATGCTTCGTCATCTGATTCTCTAGTTGCAGGGGGGTACCAAAAGCATTAATTGTAAATACTTCATCTATCTTTATCTCACATATTAATTTGTCTTCTTTGCCTCCCCCCCATCTATATATCTATCCATCTATCTCTGTGTATGTGTAAAACATATCGGAAATTGAGCCGATTTACCGAACTATTATTAAATCCTGAAGGCAAAGATAAATGGTAATCCAAAACACAAAGATCTAACATTTTTCAACTGACGTTATCATTTTATTTAAGATGATGATCAGCTTAAGGGTTAATGGTACAAACAGAGTCACGGGAAGTTTTCTACGACGAGTCCTAATACTATAGATTACAAAAGCAATTATATGGTACATTTCTTTTCCTTCTACAGTACTATATTTGTAATATGAAGTCTATGAATGACTCTTGAAGCTTTCCGCATTCCATGTTTAGATCATGAATAAATTTAATCTCCCAACCAGAGAAAATTGAGTTTTAAATTAAATAACTGAACTTCTGGTGTTTTATAGACCTATATATATACAGATTATTTATTTACACATAGTGATGATGCGAAATGAAAACAAGAAATTTAAGCAAAGAAAAATGTTTTTGATTGGAAGTTGCTTAATGGCGGAGATTTGAAGCGCATCTGTTGAAGTACGATACTGGGGCATCGCGTCATTCGTTTATAATCCGACCGTATGGCTTGCTGTTTTATTCCATAATTCCTTTCACAAGATCCCTCTTTTCATGTGGGTGGGAAGCGAAATAGTGGTCTCGTATCGATAGAGGGGGAATGATTGGCACGCCAGATAAACATTGGTTTCGAGGGGTGCGTTAACAAATGATAATTTAAAGGGAAATGGAATTTCCGTAAGACAACGCATGAAATCTTGGAGTTTATCCGTTTTGAGGCATTTTATTGAGGGTTTTGGTAGTGAAAAGAATCCCTATACAAACTGCGATTAAATTCTAGTACAACTGCAGTTACAGCTGAGGAAGACGAAAATTTACCCACAATGAAGTATCAGGTTGGTCATCGTTTCAGGTTGAAGTGTCAATGGGCTCAAACCCGTCAGCTGACATGAATATCTTTAGCCATTCAGACTCTTGTATTGCGCAGACTAAAAAATGAAACCTGAATCATTCGGTGCAGGTTTGACTCAAAGCACTGAAAGCATCTGGAAAGCAAAATTTGATTGAAATATGTTTAATATGTTATTATGACATAATCTAGAAATCAATGAAGTCAATTGGAGATATATAAGGGGAAGGACAATTGTTTCTGAATTTTGGACTAACTGCTTGGCTGTACTGTATACAATTTAATAATTTGGAGGCTTGCCTGTTTGGGAGAGCTTTAGTCAACTTTATATTGAACGAGGGATCACGAAGGTAAGACTTCAGTTTAAAGAGAGTTTTAAAATTTTATGACTACTGTTAAATTTGAATCTCGGGACTCTGATATCGAAAGATAGTCATATGATGCTTGTGATTTTGCATTCTGATGACAGCCTAAATGAATACGTCATAGTAGAATTTTACAATGTTAACACACTGAATATTTTGTAATTGTTGTATACTCTTGCAGATAGGTATTCCATTATAATTTGGGGGGTCAGATATTCAAAAATTATGTATGCATGTATAAAAGACCTTAAAACAGTTTGAAGTCACCAGATTTATGTGTACCGGAGAAAAAAAGAAAGTTGATTTTTGATCGCCGGTTTTGGCCTGAATGTAGCCGTTTTAAATAGCCTAAGTGGCACATTCTGTTCAATAAGCCCTCTTGAGGCAAAAGCTTGACCGCAGCATTCCCAACAGAACCAGCCAAATTAACCCGCATATATCCGGATATATCCCCTCGAAATCGTATTATTTAGGGGTAAACTACTGTTTTGATACCTTAAGGGAAGACTCGAGCACCTTTGCTTCCCTTTCTGCTTCCGCACTACCCCGAGGATTGTCAATTAACTTATTCTATCATTTCATTTTACCTTCCTAATGCTTTGTTGATTTTCGTTCATTTTTCTCTAATGAGTACCAGTTCTCATGAAGACAACAGAAGCTGATTTAATCGCATTTTAAGTGATAAAAATATGTATTGAATGTTTAATTTTTTCTATACATTGATTGTAATGTTTGATATTTTAAGAATATCTTCCATTATTAGACTTTTATTACATTGGCAACAACAGTGATTGAAAATGACAGGAATTATACAAAGTATTTTATGAATAATAAAAACATGTTATTTAAAACTTAAATATCTATTTTTGATCTTTTATTATGTACAGAACTATCATATAGTAACACTTATTCTGTATTTTTATGTGCAACCGAACTGAACTTCCCGATATCTAATTACTTATTGAAATCATTTGGATAATCAGAACAACGAAAATGTACATAAAATAACAACTTGACATATAACTTTGATTGGTTCTGTGACCAAGATTTTAAGTCGTAAGTCAACCAAATAATCCATCATTTAAATTAACTGAAGTAAGATTTGTGAATACCAGCCTTTCAAAAAAAAAGTCCCCTTTGTTTGTTGAGTTTTTAATGTTAGCGAAGTGCATTTACAAAGAATAAGTGTCATACACAAGTTTGATAAAATGTAATAAAAAAGAATGTGAAGAAATAAACTAGTTCATAAGATGTATTTAGTACTGTATTTGCTCAGACACATTATTCAAGATCAGTTTCTACCTCTGATTTTGGTTCGCAATTTGAGGCAAAAACTAATCAGTTTTAGAACTCCCAGCTTGATCAGTAGTAAATCAAGCTTTCCTGAAACAATCCAAAATATTCTAACGATTAATTTGACTTATGTAATTTACTCACGTGGAATATATTTTATAACTTTGTCATATCCCCTTTATAATAATAGCCTAAGTTATCTGTCCGTCTGTCCTCGAATTCATGAAGCGGTTGGACTTCGAATGGATAGAGACATCCATATTGGATTCTTGATGAGTTTTGGTTAGCAAAATTAAAAACGCTTTGAAAACGTTTTAAATGTCTTTAAACCGCTTAAAATGCACCACATTTCCCCTTTTCGAGCTTTTCATGCCATTATTTCAAGCCCTATTTTTCCCGGTTAAGAACAGGTGATTAAATTTATCAATTTATAACATTATGTATAGGTAAAAATAACATTTTTTTCTAGTATTATGACGTCATTCCTTTAACTATCTCATTTAATCATTTCTTATTTCAAATTATTTAAATATCGTCTGCATTATTTTAAAACTTTTTAACACTGAACTTAGATATTACGTAAATAATTTTCTTTTATATTTGGCTTAAATAGTAGATTTGGTACATATGTGATAAGTTTAAATTTAATCATCGATTATTTTTGGTTGCAATGAAAATTTTATCACCCGTATTAACGACAAATTATTTTCATAAAAGTCGTTTAAGTTATATATCTTTGAAAATTAAGAAGTTTGTTTATTTGTGTGTTTGTTTTTATACATAACCACACGGTTTGACTAAATAAATTCAATGTGATTCTAAACTGCATTCACAGTATCTGGAGACTTTAGAGGAGTATGAATATAAGCAAATTATTGAGCATGTACCAGATAATTCTCAGCCAAAAATTAAACTATTTTTTTACCTACCTCATAGGTTACTTTACAATTCTGGAAAATTAAAAATTTTATTAATTCCGTCATATGATGGGCTATATGATAGTACATTTATAATAAAGTAAGTTTTAGTTTACGAGTAACAAAGTAATTTAAAAGAACGTATTTACTTAAAGCTGATATTTGTAAGGTGAAATTTGTTAGTTTAAGATTTTGATTTTATTAAATAATCTTAGGGTCATTCTTTCGCCTTGCTCTCTTGAGAACCAATAAGCATTCTTTCCCTGCTTGCTCGCTACAGTGAGAGCCCAGTACAGTTATAAGTCAAGTTTCCAAAGTATCAGTTAAAGAAGCAACTATTAGTTTAGATTTTCGTCATTTATTTAACAGTTTGCAGTAATTTCGATGTTTCACTACTTAGACCTAGCAAGGCTATGAGATTTTCCCCCGCTACCGGCGGCCAATTCGAAAGATTTGGATTTGGAGAGCTACGGTCTACAGTTTTGCTCACGATGGCTGATGAGACCGGAACCTATTGCTTAAAGCCGATTTGAACGGCTACGAATTTCCATGCAAGCAGCGGGATCCAAAACCGCGAAGTCTGGTGACGAGGATCAACGGCCTAATCATTGGGCAATTGCCTGGCTTAATGAGAACGGACATACTTAAAGAAGCCGATTTCGAATAACAACTAAGATCTCGTTTACATATAATCACAGGGAGGAATATAATACTACAAGCGTGTTTTAGTGCATGTCTGTCAGTTAAAAAACAATTTTCAAGGCTGAATAGTCTAGACTTCCAGTTAAGGCATCTGTACACCTTTAAAACATGAATTTCGACCAAAATATCAATTTTTATATTTTATTATATTATTAAAATCCAATATGTTATCTATACATAACCACTTGAACTGTGTCTCCATCTCATTTAGAACCAGAGTTACAGCATTTTTAATGAAAGTCCAAAGTCAATTTTAATACCGGAAGTGCTCTTTTGTAAACCGGAAGTCGCTTGAAAACTTTTATTCTCTTGTCAATTTCAACAAATCTTTTGATATACTTAAGATATTATTAAATTTGGATTAAATAATTCATGCTTAAAGGTATTATTGTTTTTTAAAGAATCTGGTAACAGCATTTTCTTGAATTTAGCATCTGAATCTCGCAATGAATTTAGGGATACATTGTCAAATTTTCTTCTGCTTCCGAGATTTTACAGTTACATTGCTCTTATTTTTATGCGTATTTCAAATGAAAAGTTTTATTTTAATACTTTAAAATGCCTAATTCTGCATGCAGAATACCTCAAATAAAGTTTTACGACAATAAATTTATCAAAGCCGGTCAATCTAACAATACTATTGAAAATTACAGTTAGCTAGCTAGCTCCTTAGACTATGATGACTGTATCCAATTTAATAATGGCTTTAAACCCTGCTTTATCAGTTTTAACTATAGAGTTCGTTTCTGATCCTGTGCACGTAACTTTGAAATGGTATAACCACTTAGATCATATGATCATATGATCATAAAATATATGATGCTATCCTCCACTTCACCCCGAAACTTACTAAAGTACTAAAGAACACTTAGAAATAAAAAAATATATTGAATTTCAAACTAGAGGGGTTAAGGTTCATAAACCTGGTGTTTTTTGTATATCAACATACATATTTTAAAATTCTGGCATAAAACATTCTGACTTTTCTCGAAATAGCATTTTTTGTCCATTTTGTCACTCATCATAACATGACATATCTTAATAAATTAAAACTCATAGGATTTGAAATTTTAAATGTATATTACATAAATATGTAGAAATGGAACACATAGCTATCAAGATTCATTACAGACTAATTGTGAATTTCAGCCGTTGAATTCATAGAACGCATGAAATGTTCGGGAGCTTTCGTAAGGTGTACTCAAATTCCCATAGATTTTCAGATATGTTTATGATCACAATAATAAAAGTCCATTACATAAAGAATATACTTTGAAACATTAAATAAGTTATAAAATAATGATATAATTATTCATTTTGGAATTATAGTGATTTTCATAAGGTCTAATATATATTACCTACTTAAAAACATCAGTCTACTCTTTGCAAAATAAAGCCCAAGAATATATTAAAAGCATTCAGAAAGAAAATAACCAGTATCTTACAAAGAAAAAAAGGAGGGCTTTAAATAATAGGTATATTTTAAGGCATTATAAGTGTTTACATACAGTTTTTCTAATATATTAAGTTGTTTTTTCATTTTTTTCAAAATTCATTTTTTCGGGATTTTGCTTACCGCAAAACATGATAACTCAAAAATATTTAGCCCAAATGCTTAGATATTTTAAGTGTGTGTTATATAATTATATATTCAGGGAATAGACTACAATTGTAATTCCAGATTAATTACTTTGGGATTTACAGCCGTTTAATTCTTGACTTGCTTGAAAATTTTGAGAAATTTTCAATGATATTCTACCCAAGTTCCTATAACTTCACAAATATATTTGCGATCACCATGATTGTAGTCTATTCCCTGAAATATTATTAGAAACATTATCAAATTTACAAAACAGTGATTACATAATTTAATTTGGAGTTATGGTGTTTTGCGTAATGCCTAATTTTAGGGCAAATTTCCCTCTATTTTTCTCTATAAAATATGAAAATATTATTCAAAAACTATATAGAATGCATTTTTCATAGTTTTAAGTTATGTTTCATCTTAAAATTAACATTAAAAATAAAAATTTCAAATATTTCGAAAAATCACCTCCAAAGGTGTACAGATGCCTTAACATTGTTTTCTCAGAACAACATCCAGATTTAGAAGATGGTATTGCTTGTTACTTTATAAATATAGAGGTAATTAAAAACACACACCTTAATTTATAACTTTCTCAAAAGTTATAGAGACAAAAAACTTATTGTAATTGGAAAAAAATTCAGATTTCAAAGTGTAGATGACCACCAATATTTGCACTGATTATATCCCCCTCCCATCACACAAACCGAAAAGTATCATGGATATTTCTGAACAACGTTACTGAACAATAAATTTGATTTGGTTTGGAGTACTATGGTCTACAGTTTTTCTACACGAGGGATAATGAGACTGGTACCTACTGCTTAAAGCCGATTCCGAACGCTACAAACATCCATGCCATCAGCGGGATTCGAGCCCATGAACTCCGATATCGAAGATCATCGCTTTACCATTTGGCTATCGTTCGGCTAAAGAACAAGGAAAGAAATCCAGATAGTTTAAATTTAATTTACAGTTATGATTTTTTAGTTCTTGTTCCGAAAAGGTGAAAATTCGAAGGGAAGTATTTTTCCCCTTCGAATTTATTCCTAAAAGTCGGTTTGGGTGCTTCTAATGATTTTCATGTTTGCAAATTGAAATCATTTGGCTGATGAATAGGCATAAACTCCTTTTACCTGCTACAAAACCAACCTTTTTTTTGAACTTCTATAATTTAAAGATACAAATTATAAAAAATAAAATAAAATACTTTTAGTGACTTAAGATAGGTTTCAATTTAAACCTCTTGACATCAAAATTGTTTTATTTTCTTTACAGAAAAGTTATTGAATATCAAAATTGTAATGGTATTTTATTAGAATTATCTGATTATGTAAATTTATTCCTGTGCATATACTCAATATTTTAAAGTTAAATAAATATAACATGCCTTTAAGGGGATGAAATATGAAATTAATATATATTCTTTAGAAAAAATGAATATTAATTTCTATCCTTCCTTACATATACACACTCAGATAAAAACAATATATATATATTAAATAAATGTTGTAAAATTATATTAAAATTATAGATTAAAAATTTCATATGCATATAATGTTAATCCTTGTATATTATTATTGGAAAGTTAAATATTAAAACACTTACTAATAAATAGCAAAATTTAATAATAGTATAATAAGAAAAATATTCAATTCTAAGATGTAGAATTATCCAGCATAACAACATAAATCTGCATATAGACGAAACTAATCGTTTATTTCTTTCATACTACAAACATTAAAAAATTTCATTTTATCTTTATATTTCAGTACTCACAATCGTGCACATATTTTAAAATAATTGTATATTAATAAAATAAAGTAACAGATTAAAATTAAAACAAAAACAAATAAAAAACTAATTTTTCCTCGAATACTGATTTTACTAATTACATTTTTAAAATACTGACTAATACTGAGCTACCTGAAAATTACTAATAAATGAAAAAACTAATTTTTCCTTGAATACTGACTTTACTAATTACCTTTTGAAAATACTGACTAATACTGAGCTACCTAAGAAATACTAATAAATGAAAAATACTAATTTTTTCTCGAATACTGACTTTACTAATTACATTTTGAAAATACTGACTAATACTGAGCTACCTGAGAAATACTAATAAATGAGAAACTAATTTTTTCTCGAATACTGACTTTACTAATTATATTTTGAAAATACTGACTAATACTGAGCTACCTGAGAAATACTAATAAATGAGAAACTAATTTTTTCTCGAATACTGACTTTACTAATTATATTTTGAAAATACTGACTAATACTGAGCTATTTGAGAAACACTAATAAATAAAAAAAGTAATTTTTTCTCGAATACTGACTTTACTAATTACATTTTAAAAATACTAATAGTGAGCAACCTGAGAAATACTAATAAATGAAAAAACTAATTTTTTCTTGAATACTGACTTTTACTAATTACAAAGTGAAAATACTAACTAATACTGAGTTACCTGAGAAATACTAATAAATGAGAAACTAATTTTTTCACGAATACTGACTTTACTAATTACATTTTGAAAATTTACTAATACTATTGAGAAATACTAATAAATGAGAAACTAATTTTTTCTCGAATACTGAATGTACTAATTATATTTTGAAAATATGGACTAATACTGAGCTACCTGAGAAATACTAATAAATAAAAATCTAATTTTTTCTCGAATACTGACTTTACTAATTACATTTTAAAAACACTGACTTATACTGAGCTACCTGAGAAATACCTGCTTTTACTATTTTTCATCTCCAAAATATTCATAGCAGCTGTAGGTTGGAACCCAGGGTCATACCAAAAGGTAACGTATGTTTGATTCTGATCCGATATACTAAGTTTAAGAGCCTTTCTTTATACAGTAAATTTAAAAAGTTGCGAGAAAAAATAGTTCCAATATTTTAATAGCTCTAAACTGACAAAGAAAATAATTGAAAGCAAAGATACTATTTATATAAGCAAATTCGATCTAACTTTAACCTACGCAATGCCTACTGCTATTTAAAACGCATCAAAAACAAATCTACGGTTACTGGAACAAAAGATGAAAAAAAAAATCCAATTAGTTAGCAGAATTGCGAGTGTCTAAAAAATAACCATCATCGCTAAAAATCTCTCATCAATGGAGCGAAATCGATATATTGATTAGTAGAGGCATACTTAAAAGCATTCACTTTTCTGCAAAAAAGGAAAAAAAATGATAGAGCAAAAAAAAAAAAATCGCAGCCGAGAAGATCTTAAACAAACGGAATTAATAAATTACTTTCACAGAATGAGAGCGGTTAATCCCCTGGAAAAGTCTAAAATAAAATCAATTCCGGAAACAGTTGCAGTTCAAACAACGTGTCTGGAAAACTGGAGTCCCCGAGGGTTTAGGGTCTGAAATAGAAGAAAAGTCCCCCTAGGATACGGGGGCGTCTCATTTTGTTTGAATTACAGTTAGAGAGAAGAAAATATAGAATGTTCAATAATTTATAGACATATAGGATGCTTTATAGCTGGAGCTGTTCTACACATTCGTTTATCAATTGATGTGATTTAACTTTGCATGGATTGTCGGAAATGCGTTAACTAATGAAACACCAATATTTTTTCTTAACTGCTGTCGAAGATTGTGGAAATCTTTAAATCTGCCGGAAAAATCTGAAAACTCAATATTAGATATTGATGATTATGATTGGATATTATTTAACGCTATCCGAATATAGCTTGTTTATAACTTTTTTTTTTGCAAAGTTAAAAATATATTCAAATGTAAATGAAACTGATAAGTAACTTTGTCCACTTACCCATAAACACATTTTATATATATTATACATCCACACACACTCTCCTTCCCCCCCTTGATATAATTATTCATTTTGGAATTATAGTGATTTTCATAAGGTCTAATATATATTACCTACTTAAAAACATCAGTCTACTCTTTGCAAAATAAAGCCCAAGAATATATTAAAAGCATTCAGAAAGAAAATAACCAGTATCTTACAAAGAAAAAGAGGTGGGTTTTAAATAATAGGTATATATTAAGGCATTATAAGTGTTTACATACAGTTTTTCTAATATATTAGGTTGTATAATTGATTTTTTCGGGATTTTGCTTACCGCAAAACATGATAACTCAAAAATATTTAGCCCAAATGCTTAGATATTTTAAGTGTGTGTTATATAATTATATATTCAGGGAATAGACTACAATTGTAACTCCAGATTAATTACTTTGGGATTTACAGCCATTTAATTCTTGACTTGCTTGAAAATTTTGAGAAATTTTCAATGATATTCTACCCAAGTTCCTATAACTTCACAAATATATTTGCGATCACCATGATTGTAGTCTATTCCCTGAAATATTATTAGAAACATTATCAAATTTACAAAACAGTGATTACATAATTTAATTTGGAGTTATGGTGTTTTGCGTAATGCCTAATTTTAGGGCAAATTTCACCCTATTTTTCTCTATAAAATATGAAAATATTATTCAAAAACTATATAGAATACATTTTTCATAGTTTTAAGTTATGTTTTATCTTAAAATTAACATTAAAAATAAAAATTTCAAATATTTCGAAAAATCACCTCCAAAGGTGTACAGATGCCTTAACATTGTTTTCTCAGAACAACATCCAGATTTAGAAGATGGTATTGCTTGTTAATTTATAAATATAAAGGTAATTAAAAACACACACTTTAATTTATAACTTTCTCAAAAGTTATAGAGACAAAGAACTTATAGTAATTGGAAAAAAATTCAGATTTCAAACTGTAGATGACCACCAATATTTGCACTGATTATATCCCTCGCCCATCACACACACCGAAAAGTATCATATATATTTCTGAACAACGTTATTAAACAATAAATTTGATTTGGTTTGGAGTACTATGGTCTACAGTTTTTCTACACGAGGGATAATGAGACTGGTACCTACTGCTTAAAGCCGATTCCGAACGCTACAAACATCCATGCCATCAGCGGGATTCGAACCCATGAACTCTGATATCGAAGATCATCGCTTTACCATTTGGCTATCGTTCGGCTACTGAACAAGGAAAGAAATCCAGATAGTTTAAATTTAATTTACAGTTATGATTTTTTAGTTCTTGTTCCGAAAAGGTGAAAATTCGAAGGGAAGTATTTTTCCCCTTTGAATTTATTCCTAAAAGTCAGTTTGGGTGCTTCCAATGATTTTCATGCTTGCAAATTCAAATCATTCGGCTGATGAATAGGCATAAACTCCTTTTACCTGCTACAAAACCAACCTTGTTTTTGAACTTTTATAATTTAAAGATACAAATTATAAAAAATAAAATAAAATACTTTTAGTGACTTAAGATAGGTTTCAATTTAAACCTCGTGACATCAAAATTGTTTTATTTTCTTTACAGAAAAGTTATTGAATATCAAAATTTTAATGGTATTTTATTAGAATTATCTGATTAGGTAAATTTATTCCTGTGCATATACTCAATATTTTAAAGTTTAATAAATATAACATGCCTTTAAAGGGATAAAAAAGTAAATTAATATATATATATATATATATATTTTAGAAAAAAATG
Organism: Pardosa pseudoannulata; assembly: GCA_032207245.1. Lineage (NCBI taxonomy): Eukaryota > Metazoa > Arthropoda > Arachnida > Araneae > Lycosidae > Pardosa > Pardosa pseudoannulata. The sequence continues at coordinate 164,823,294 of CM063501.1, forward strand.
AATATTAATTTCTATCCTTCCTTACATATACACACTCAGACAAAAACAATATATATATAATAAATAAATGTTGTAAGATTATATTAAAATTATACATTAAAAATTTCATATGCATATAATGTTAATTCTTGTATATTATTATTGGAAAGTTAAATATTATAAAACAACTTACTAATAATAGCCAAAATTTAATAAATAGTATAATAAGAAAAATATTCAATTCTAAGATGTAACATTATCCAGCTTAACAACATAAATCTGCATATAGACGAAACAATCGTTTATTTCTTTCATCCTACAAACATTAAAAAATTTCATTTTATCAGATATATTTCAGTTACTCACAATCGTGCACATATTTTAAAATAATTGTATATTAATAAAATAAAGTTAAAAGATTAAAATTAAAACAAAAACAAATAAAAAACTAATTTTTCCTCGAATACTGATTTTACTAATTACATTTTTAAAATACTGACTAATACTGAGCTACCTAAGAAATACTAATAAATGAAAAAAAAGTAATTTTTCTTCGAATACTGACTTTACTAATTACATTTTGAAAAAACTGACTAATACTGAGCTACCTAAGAAATACTAATAAATGAAAAATACTAATTTTTTCTCGAATACTGACTTTGACTAATTACATTTTGAAAATACTGACTAATACTGAGCTACCTGAGAAATACTAATAAATAAAAAAACTAATTTTTTCTCGAATACTGACTTTACTAATTACATTTTGAAAACACTAATACTGAGCTACCTGAGAAATACTAATAAATGAGAAACTAATTTTTTAATCAAATACTGACTTTGCTAATTATATTTTGAAAATACTGACTAATACTGAGCTACCTGAGAAATACTAATAAATGAGAAACTAATTTTTTCTCAAATACTGACTTTACTAATTATATTTTGAAAATACTGACTAATACTGAGCTAACTGAGAAATACTAATAAATGAGAAACTAATTTTTTCTCGAATACGGACTTTATTAATTCTATTTTGAAAATATAAACTAATACTGAGCTACCTGAGAAATACTAATAAATAAAAACACTAATTTTTATAATTTATTTATTTACTATTTATTTATTTATAATTTATTAATTTATTAATTTTTTCTCGAATACTGACTGTACTAATTATATTTTGAAAATATGGACTAATACTGAGCTACCTGAGAAATACTAATAAATAAAAAAACTAATTTTTCTCGAATACTGACTTTACTAATTATATTTTAAAAACACTAACTTATACTGAGCTACCTGAGAAATACCGACTTTTACTATTTTTCATCTCCAAAACATTCATAGCATTTGTAGGTTCGAGCCCATGGCCATATCAAAAGGTAATGTCTGTTTTATTTTCATCCGATATACTAAGTTTAAGAGCCTTTCTTTATACAGTAAATTTAAAAAGTTGCGAGAAAAAGTAGTTCCAATATTTTAATAATTCTAAAGTGTCAAAGAAAATAATTGAAAGCAAAGATACTATTTATATAAGCAAAATCGATCTAACTTTAACCTACGCATTGCCTACTGCTATTTAAAACGCATCAAAAACAAATCTACGGTTACTGGAACAAAAGATGAAAAAAAATCCAATTAGTTAGCAGAATTGCGAGTGTCTAAAAAATAACCATCATCGCTAAAAATCTCTCATCAATGGAGCGAAATCGATATATTGATTAGTGGAGGCATACTTAAAAGCATTCACTTTTCTGCAAAAAAAGGAAAAAAAAATGATAGAGGAAAAAAAATCGCAGCCGAGAAGATCTTAAACAAACGGAATTAATAAATTACTTTCACAGAATGAGAGCGGTTAATCCCCTAGAAAAGTCTAAAATAAAATCAATTCCGGAAACAGTTGCAGTTCAAACAACGTGTCTGGAAAACTGGAGTCCCCGAGGGTTTAGGGTCTGAAATAGAAGAAAAGTCCCCCTAGGATACGGGGGCGTCTCATTTTGTTTGAATTACAGTTAGAGAGAAGAAAATATAGAATGTTCAATAATTTATAGACATATAGGCTGCTTTATAGCTGGAGCTGTTCTGCACATTCGTTTATCAATTGATGTGATTTAACTTTGCATGGATTGTCGGAAATGAGTTAACTAATGAAACACCAATAGTTTCTCTCAACTGCTGTCGATGAATATGGAAATGGTTAAATCTGCCGTTAAAAACTGAAATCTCAATATTAGATCTTGATGATTATGATTGGATATTATTTAATGCTATTCCAATACAGCTTGTTTATAACTTTTTTTTGCAAAGTTTAAAAAAAATATTCAAATGTAAATGAAACTGATAAGTAACTTTGTCCACTTACCCATAAACACATTTTATATATATTATACATCCACACACACCCTCCTTCCCCCTCTCTCTCTCTCTCTCTCTCTCTCTCTATATATATATATATATATATATATATATATATATATATATATATATATATATGTGTATATATATGTATATATAGATGTATATATATGTATATATATATACATATATATTTACACACACACACACACACATATATATATATATATATATTTATGTATATATATATATATATATTTATGTATATATATATAGATATATGCATATGTATGTATATATATATATATATATATATATATATATATATATATATATATATATATATATATATATATATATATATATATATATATATATATATATATATATATATATATGACATGGACGAGTGGTTAAGGCAGGGAAGATACATTTCATTTCATATATAATAACTCCTTTATTATAATCTTTCTGTCCATGACTATGCTTTTTAGAAATCCTTTGGTCTCATACTTTGCCATGACAAGCGTGGAGGATGTTATCAACCCGAGTTCCCGCTCAGAACTGACTCTTTTGGCGTTGCTACCTAAGAAAAATTCCTATGTGTACTTCCGCGTCGGCTTCTTCACTCTGTATAGTTCCGCTCGAGGGTGTGTCTCCCTCTTATTATGTTACCGTTAATAAGTTCCAACTATTTTTAATTATAACCCCTTTATTCTTAACCCTCATTTTTAAACCTGACATATATATATGCATATATATGGAGTGTATATGTATGTGTGTGTGATATTAAAAATTATCTTAAGATGTGTCAAAATTATTATTTCCCACTTTATGATGGAAAAGTGCCTCAATTCAGAGATCGCAATAGGTTCCATTTCCCACAAATAAAATCGCTAACTTTTAAATTTCTCAATATTCTTGATGTGGTTCTAGCGAGAGTTCAGTGATTCGTATTGGTTTTCAAATCTCATTTCTAACAACTATATTTAAACCATTCACGATAATCTAAGATAATTTTCCATGAAAATGACACTAGATGATTCGAAACTGATTGGATGGAGTTTAAAATGACTTTTGGCCAAAAAAAAGGGGAGTTAAACGTCATAAAAATTAAACAGAATAAATATCATACATAAACTTTATATTATATTTAAAAACATAATATCTTTTAGAATACTTCTCCATGAGGAAATTGAATCATTATATGCTGCTAAAAAAACTTTATATATCGTATACTAAAGTTTTTATAATTATACCAAGAATTGAAAATTACAGAAGTTTCCAAAAATAATTTTTAGCTTTTACTATGCCGGAAACAATAAAAATTTATTTACTAAATGTATTTTTTAAAGAATAAGCAGAAAATGCAAAAGACAAACTTAAATGTTTAGCAAAAAATTTAAAAAGCATGACCGATTCTTTCAGCTAACAAGATTTTTAAAACTTTAATTTTTTAATAAATCTGTTTGTAAATTTAAATATATTTTTATAAAAGTGGCTAACATTAAGTTATTAATTATTGTTTATTGGGTTTTGATTTGTTTTTGTCAATTATTAACTAAGATTTGCACTAGTTTGTACACACAAGCGCATATATGGATATTATATATATATATATATATACACACATACATACATTAATATGTATATATACACATGCATACACATACATACACAGCTTATATATACATACACACATACACATGTATGTAAGTTTATTTTTATGTGTGTTGATATTGAAGTATTACAAAATATCCTGTTTTTAAAATTTAAAATTTTTGTTAACCTTTAAAATGTTTCTTTTGTCTAAATTTTTCACAGATTTCTAAATTTACGTCGGATGCTTCTAATAAACATTAAAGTAAATCTATGTATCCTTTAAGTCTCAACTTCGTTTAGAGGATTGAAACTCAGTTTGAACTTCTCTTGGAAATCTAGACGTTATTTTAAGTTATCCATAACTGTGTTATATTTCACAATAATAAGTATTTTATAGGTTGAGGAAAACGTTCAACTTATACCTTTTTTATCTATAAGTATTGATTATAGAATAGAACCAATTTTCAGTCAAACTTCGCCAGCTGAAATTCCACTGTCATTTAATAGAAGTCATCCTTAAAATCATATTTGTCCGTTTTCTCTATTCGAAGCGAACGTTTTTTTCAAAATGTGTACATCCCCTATATAATAATAGTTTAAGTCCGTCAGTCTTCGAATTTATGAAGCGGTTGTACCTGGAGTAGATAGAGGCATCCATATTTAGATTCTTGATGATTTAGGGTTAGCTTAAGGTTAAATTTATTTGTCACATAAATAAGTAAAAATAACATTTTTTCTAGCGTTTTGACGTCATTCCTTTAACCACCTCATTTAATCATTTCTTATTTTAAATTACTTAAATATAGTCTCACTGTTTTCATCCGTTTTATTGCTGAAATTAGATATTACGTAAATAATTTTGTTTTATATATTTGGCTTAAATAATAGATTAAGTACATATGTGAAAATTTAAAATTTAATCATCGATTATTTTTTGTTGCAATGAAAATTTATCTCCGGTATTTACAACAAGCTATCTACCTCCGGTGTGTAGTGGAAATGATAGTTTCATTCTTTTACTTCCATTAATTACTGTGGCAAAAAAATTAGGAAGAACTTAACGATAATTTCTACATAGCCAAGAAAACTTTGAATTATCTAAATGAATTCAACGTGATTCTAAACTGCATTAAAGCCTCTAAAGTCTCTAAAATTAAATCCTCTAAATCTTCTTTAAATGCCTCTAAAATCTCCCGATACTGTGAAGTATCGGGAGACTTTAGAGGAGTAAAAAGATAAACAAATTATTGAGCGTGTACCAGACAATACTAAAAAAAAAAAGCATTTTTTACCAGTGTCACGGATTACTTTACAATTCTGGAAATTTAAAAATTTTACAGATCTCGTCATATTACTGGCTATATGCTAGTTGTTATATAGCAGCAATAGAGTGAGATAATGATAAAATGGTTTATAGCGTTATTTATCAATTGCAGTAAGGGCATTATCTTGGTATTCAAAACAATCACACTGTGCTATTCGTTTAACTAAAAAAAAAAAAAATCCTTCTAAAACGAAAACATGTGAAAATATCCTCTCCACAAATGAAAAATTTAAAAATTTCTGATAGACTATCGGCTGATCAATAATATTATTCCGTCGCAAGACGAGAGGGGATGAGAAGAGGCGGAAAGGCATCTTCTCTATCATCAGGTGGTGAAATTCAATGGCAGCGTCATCAGCTCCAACGTGAGGTCATTCCACGGATCATAAACGGACCCCTTCGGCCAATTTAGGGAGCGCAGTGGCCAAAACAAATTCGTCGAAATCACTCCAAGATCTCTGGGCTTTTAATCCTCGTAAGTACAACATCTGAAAACTATTTCGTTAGATTAACTTATTTGTTTTTCGATTCAGAAGATTTTTTTTTCACGGAAGCATCTCACACGATGTGAGACAATTTCTTGGGAGATCGTAATATGTTAAATAATGTCGATAAGTTGACATTTGCAAGTACTACATTTTATCTAAGATTTTAACACTAATAATGAGCAAATAAAGAGCTACGCATTTAATTTGTATATTGTGAAATAGTTTAAATTTTTAACCGTATAGCTGATGTATGATCTTCCCAATTTTTCCATAGCTATTAAGGTATAGTTAATACATTTTTTAATGAGACTTCTAAGGAATCAAACATCTTATTAACCGCTTAATGTACAGTTCTTTTTGAAAAAGACCGGCAAAAAAAATCAATTTTTTAATGTAAAAAACATAATTTAGAAGGTTGTCCTGCCAAAAAAGTTATAAAAATACGAAAATAATCAAATTTTTTATTGCAATTTTTGATTTTGATAACTTTGCAGAAAATAGTAGAATATTGTAATATTACATGCATATCGACTTTTTGCCTACCTTTTCGAATTCCCATTTCAGAATAAATATTATTATCAGTAAAAATACTTATTTATACTTTTAAAACACAAATAATAACATACTAGCACTTATAAAATTAATCAAAATTTTATTTTGTGTGATATATTTCGAAACAAGGTGCAGCACATCGCCCAACATTGCAACTATTACACATTTAATGATTTTTTTTTCTTTCACATTGTTATTTTCAATTCTCTATTGCATTCGAGTGTGAAAAATTATAGCAACATAAAGTACAACGCCGCTCGAGTTAACTCGAGCGTGCACGTTAAGGGGTTAAACAGTAACACTTGCGTTAATATAAGGTGTTCTTTAACATTTTAATTCCTTAAATGTCTAGCATCCCCCTTTTAGTAACGTTTTGGTTTGGAACGCTACAGTTTTTTTTGTTGGGGGGAGGGGGTTCACGAAGGCTAATGAAAGACTACAAACATATGTTAGGAATGGGATTCGAACTCACGCACTCCGGTATCTTAGAACAGCTCTCTACACACTCGGCAACCATGCGGCTTTAAGTGATAGTTAAAAAATAGTTTGTGGAAATTTTATGCTTTCTCGGAACGGTTATTCCTTTTTAGCGAGAGGTAGATGTCAATTTTATAAACAATTTAAAAAATTTCCGAATATCTCCTTTTATTTATAATCATTTCCATCTAGATCGATATCTTATAACCTTTTTCGTTGCACAAGTGAATTTAATTTTTCTACGGTGCATAAACTAAAATCGTAACGATTGCTACATTTATTATGAAACTTCCTTTACAGTGATGTGCTTACATGTGATACGAAATAAACCTTATTAGTTATTTTTTTTATAAATGACAGCCTATGATGATAAATAACAAAGATAGGTTATAACATTCAAAGTTGCTTAAATTTCTCATTTATAATAAGTTAGGTTTAAGATATTGTTCCATATATATTATGCATAAGTCATTAGGGCAATAGTGGATTAAAATAGGCTGTAAACGAAGAAGTCTATTACATTGGGTTAAGGCAAAAATTATAATACTTCTTTTAAATTTAAACAAGTTATTTAAACGCAATAAAATATATCATTCCTTCAAATGGTATTTTCTAACATTTCACATAGGATAACATTTTAATTATTCAATATAAATTCAAGAAATTATATTCAATGTATATTTGTCTTTAAAGCTTGAAATTTCATGATTTCTCAAAAATGTTTTTGTATTAGAATGTGTATTCCAAAAATTTTCAAAATTTTTAAAACTAGTTATAAGTTTGTTTTAACGAGAGAAATATATTTTTAGAGTAAAATGATTTCGGTTTAAGAATATTTTTATATAGAGCAATTTCAAGCAACCTCACCAACTATTTTAATGCCCTTTTCATTCGCTTTCATGTTTACGACAGCCAATAGGGAAACAATAAGCTGAACTTCCGTTTGAAAGAAAAGACAGAATCATCCCAAGTTGAGATGTGCCCTGCTGCGTGAAATCGTCTTATAGTAAATCTAACACATTGTGTGTGGGTACATATTGCAGCGGAATTGTACCGGGAGCGAGCATTTTGCTCGTATATTTAGTTATTCAGTTAAATCTCAATAGATCGAAAATTATTTAATTTTTTAACCAACTTTTAGTATTTTATATTGAATAATATAAATAAATATATAAACAGAAATACATAAATAACAACCATAGGATTTTTGTAAAAAAAAATGTATTTTTTAGTGAATAAATTTTTATAGTATCGTAAATATGAAAAATCAAATAGAAATAGTAATATATAGTTTTAATTTTTTCGAATTATGTTATATATAAACATTTTTACATTCCAGAGTCTATGTAGTGGACAAGAACATTCGGCTTCGTTTTCCTGTATATACCGTTATTTTTGTACCCACACACAAACCATGTTGTTGCACTAACCCGTACTAGTACGTGACCCGCGCTTAAGTATCAGTCGTCAGAAAACGTACTAGTAGCATACAGTGTGTTAAAAATAGATACGGTAAATATAAATTTCTAGAGTCATCATCATCACAAGTATCACTATTTTTCTATATTCCGTATGGTACACAATGAACTATATTTTATATACAAGCTTTTATAGATTTTAGATCTTTGTGAATCACAAGTGATATATAAGCGTATTAAGCATTAGATGTGTACATCATATAAAATGCACAATACCGGCAAAGGGCTAAAGGTGTTATTTTAACGAAACCAGTATAGACGCATAGAATTTTCCATTATTTCATGGGTTCGTTAAAAAATATTTCTTTAATCTAGAACTTATCTCCCATATCAGGATCAATCTTGGCGTTATAACCCATACGTGCGAAAGTAAAAATTTACGGCCCCTGGAACTACAATATAAGCATTCTTATATATATATATATATATATATATATATATATATATATATATATATATATATATATATATATATATATATATATATATATATATATATATATATATATATATATATATATATATATATATATATATATATATATATATATATATATATATATATATATATAGCATTTTGAATAAAACCCCTAAGACACCCCGAGAAAATTCACATGGGTGTTATTCAAAATGCCTACACTAGTTTCCCGATCCAGTTTATTTTTCCTTATATGTATATATGTATGTATGTATATATATATACATACACACATGTATATTTGTGCGTGTGTGGTTTTATTTTACACACTTTTTCATTTCGCTTTGAAAATTAATGTCCTACAATATATTTTTACTGGGACATGGGCTAATGGAGTGATCACCCGATTTCCATTAGTTAACCGAGGTATAACGGAAACCAATAATCAGATACCTAGTCCAACGGTTTTCAAATTTCATTCACCACCTCATCTTTGTCAGGCTGAAAATAATTTTAGCTACTCAAAAAGATGAATACAAAGGAAAAAAAAAAAGAAAAAACAGTGTGCATTTAATGCTGATTTCGCTTTGATGAGGTGTGTAAACTTCTAAGGATGAATTTTTTAAATATTTTTTTAGTTATTTATCGTCTTCGAACCCTGGCATATGCTTCTGCCACCCAGTTTAAGAATCGCGCGCTCAAGGGCATGCATAGCAAAAAATGGTTCAAAAATTTTTAACTTGAATCATGGGAAAACTATACAGTTAAATTGAAATGGTTTTAAAGTTATCATTTTCGGAAAGATTTCAAAAGTAGAAGTACTCAAGATAAAGTGTATGTGGGAGTGTAATTTTTAATGGTTAAAAAACAAGATTAAAGTGTAGTTTAAACAATTGTTGAAAGTATAAAAAGATAATTTTTCTCTGTCGAAAAAACTAGTTTCTATAATAATATCAAAGTATCGATGCTTTAATAAAGAAACTGTGGATATTTCAAAGAATTTTCGTATATTATGAATCTTACAAGTTAGAAAGATTTCTGAACATATGCAATCAAGTTTTACTACAATAATCCCATTAAAAAATCAAATTTTGGGGAATTTGTGCGTTTATAAGACTATCTCCGTATTAGAAAAGAAAACTTTTTTTAATTACACTGTAATATAAATAGTGGGAAATAATTTGAAACTTTTAGATAGCATTTATCTGATTACTGGCACTCTTTGTAGGAGTTTTTGGAAACGCAGCTGATATATAAAAAAAGATATATATTTCTTTAAAACATCGCAATTTCTTTTAAAAGATTTTTTCACTTAATTTCCAAAGTTTATACCATGAGCTTACAACAATTACCGAAAAGATGCAGTTTTGTAAAAGGAATATTATAGTGCAAATTAGGTTTAAAAAATTTGAATTGATGATGAGATACGAGAATATACACTACTTACTCTTTTACTTTGTATCCAAGAAATATACCCATACTATTATTATATACTTTGGTAAGTAATAATACTGGACAGTTTATCAAAAAAGAAAAGGGGCAAGTGCATATTATGAAAAAATTTAAAAATATGCTTGCATTATATTGAGCAGTATTTCATATCGTCTCTTCAAGTAGCTGGGAAAAAATTGGAGTTTTTAACAAGTTGCTAAAATAATGTTTGAAAACCATCGATAAATTAATTTTTATTACTTAAAACTGGTCATCACAAGGTTTCGACTTTTTGGTGTATAAGACTTAAACGAGTTTTTTAAATCTAAAATTACTTTCTTATTGAATTTTAGGCCTTTTATTTCAGAAATTTGTGAAAGACTTCATTTTTATCCCAGATTCTATAGGAAGTTTTCAAAGTTGAGGCTACGAAGGTCATAGTACAGCCGAAGCCCAGAGACTAAGGATTACTGGAAGCGTTCAAGAAACTTCGAAAAAGTCTTTTAGACTATATCGTCAAATTTCTGACTGTAGACTGATACATAGCCTGCGTTGTAATTGTGTTTTGTCAAATAAATATTTTCTACTTCTTATTGTTCCTTTTTGTCCCACTCTCCTTCAAACATTTCATAATTATTATGCGATTTTCAGAGACTAAAGGTGATTTGAGCCTCCATGTTTTATGATAATTTTTCATCCTTTTGTCGTATGCTATCTAAGAATGGTCAGTCGCATTTGTCAATTGCATGCATATATGTATGAACACACACACGCCTGTATCTGGATCAGAACCCCAAATCACCTGTAAAAAGAGAACATTGATCATGCTAAACGCAAAATTCTTACCTGGTGTACAAAGACGTCTGGACCGCCGTCGTTTGGGGTTATGAAACCCCATCCTTTGGCTACGTTGAACCATTTGCATTTGCCTCGACGCCTGCCCACGATGGAGTCACCGCTGCCACCGCCTGAAAACAAAACAAGCGTTTAAGTAAATGATCAAGGGGGAAACTTAAATATAAGAATGGGTTTAAATAGTCTGGAAAAATCCTACTAAAAAAAGCCTAAAAATATTTCATTTGAAATTCACATCTCGACATATGGTCAAATGGTAAAATGGCCTGTGCTTCATTCGGAAGAATACTATCCTTCCGAATGGTGGACAGCTTAGGTAGGGATATGTGTTTATTAAATTGTGTCACAGACTTTAAAGTAGTTGGAAAATACAGCGTAATCATTCCCATAAAACGTTTTGGTTTATCCTTGTATTGCTCAAAGATTACTTTTAGATAAATAAAATAAAACCAACAGATATTAATTTATACAAAAAGTGTGATCTATTAATTTTTTAATATTTAGTATTTATAATTAGAAATCTGTTTTATGCACGAAAGGTAAATGAACTTTATCTAACAAATTTCTATCTCTATGTAATGAACTTTTTTTAAGGAATTTATCGACTTCGTTAATTAGAAGACCGACTGCATTGCAGCCGATGATGACCGAATGGTAGAGTGCTGCTCTTCAGTACCGGAGTTCGCAGATTCGAATCCCTCTGGTGGCGTGGATGTTCGTAGCTGTTCGGAATCAGCTTTAACTCCATGGGGACGATCCCGGCCCATACCGGCCGAAGTACTGACAGACGGTCTTGGCCGGAATTAAGAAAAATAGGGGTGAGAGGTATGTGTAGCGGGGGTCTTCTTTTTGTCTTTTGACCAATTGACAGTTTGGTTGATTATTCCCTACATCAAAACTTTGCCATATTTTGAGGTGTTTTCCTTAGCAATGAGTTTTTACTTTCTTTTTGTTCTCTAAGATAATTCTAAAATTATTTTATGTTGCGATATATATTTTGAAGTTTAGTTTAAAGCTATTTTATATAAACATAAGCTACTTAAAAATTATAGATATTTAGTTAAAAAATTTTGTTTTTATTATTGATTCAATGCATAATTTTTCTCTTAAATGAATTTTATTCATAACGTGGGGAAAATAAAAAACCATAAACTCAATTTGTCATTAATTGGACGAGACAGAGGAAATGAATTATACTGTATGATTTATTTCTTTTATTTTTAGAATGCTCACTATTTAATAATCATTATTTTTTTTTTGGAATTTCTGTGTTGTAGAGCTATTAATGTTTTATACGAAAAATGTTTTAGTAAGTTTGCAGTTCTTAATTTAAAAATTACTCTTATTTATTAACTTCTTCAAAAACTTATAAAATATGAGCTTAAATTTTGTATACTTTCGAAATAAGTGTGTATGTTTATATTATTGCTTGAACTCATAGACTAAATTTATGTTTAAATCATGTTTGGTAGGTAGACTGCTGATATAGTATATAGTAGCTCCGAAGAGCATTTTCTGGGAAGAAGGGAGAAGGGTGGGGAGAATGGGACAGTCCATTTTACATTTTCACCTGCTGGAAACATTAGGACTTATGGGTAGTAAAATTATCAGCTCCCGTCGTCTTTAAAGAGTTAAACAGTAGGTCCAGGTCTCATCAGTCATCGTGTAGCAAAACAGTAAATGATAGAGCTCCAAACCAAACTCACACCGAACCCGACTGTATTGCGAAGCAGTTTCTATATCATCAGCTTAAACTGAGGAGACATAATATGCTATCGATAATAACAAAGATAAGAACAGGGCTGCTTGATAAAAGCGTAGATTACTTGTTTTATATATATATTTCTCATAGTAAATAATTAATATATTTTATTTGTATTTTACGGCTTAATATATAAAGTAGTATAATTTTCGGAAATTATAGATTTAGACAGAAAGAGAATGAAGAAACTGGCCTGACATAAAAACTCAAAGGTCCACTCATAAGAGAATAAGTTGCAAAGAAGAATAATTGTGATTTAATAATGAAAAACTGTGCATGAAATAACCATTCAATTTTTATTTAAAAAACTTGTTTCATTTTGCAATTCTTACATAGTCTTAATTAAAATCCACTTTTTACATACTGTTAAATAATATCAGAAACAAGTAAAATTAAGAAAATATCAAAGCAAAACATTAATAAGGTATACAGATAATTGTCTTCAAGCTAGTGGTACTTTTCAAAACTAAGTGAAAAGGAATTCTTAATTGTTTACACCGCCAAGTAGTCTCACTTTTAATTTGATTCTTGTAACACACACGGCATTTCTTAGTAGGTTTTCTTTTATTCTGACTCATTAATTTGGCAATGACTTGTACCAAGAAATTCTAAGTAAACAATATGCAATAGTGACTTGTGATTTTCACAAGTGATAAAAGTGTTGCCAAATTCAGTACACTAGAAATTTTAAACTAAATTAATTATCATATTTAACAGTAACTTTAATCGCATGACGAGCTACACTCGTCATTGTGCGGTAGGGAATGAAAAACTAATGACGAGCTAGACTCGTCATTTTACCGGAAGGGGTTAATAGCTCCATTTACAATATCAAACTTCTATTAATGAAAATTTCAATATACAGTTCCTTTTGCAGTTTGTTGTATTTATAAATTATGCTTTAGAATATAAAAACATCAAAGTGCTATAGTACCTTTTTAACTGAAATTTTTTCACTATAAAAGCCTGTATTTGATTCAATATAAAATCACCTGATCTGTGTCGAATAAATTTTTTTCGATATTACTAATAAGAGTGCAACTTTATAAAAAATATTTAGTTTTCTTATGTGAAGTAATACTTGGAAACAAAACGCTAAGTAAAATAGAAATCCACTTATTGGTAAAATGACTGTTGAAAAGCCGTCATAGCTCATTGAGTAAAGACAACACTCTCGTTACTATAGGGTTGCGGGTTCGGAGCCCGAGCAGCTGAAGATAAGCCGCGTTCGTTAATGGTGACTGGGGAACTTAAAATAATTTCGTGGTCGCAATGTGCTCTAAGTTCTCAATTGATACCTCTGAGGGTGGCAGGCCAAGCCTAGGGGTCTTCTGCTCGGTCATTGCTTGCAAATTACGTGGACTCACTTGAGCATAAGTCGTACTTTCACCCTAGTGGTGTTCGTTAAAACGAATAGAGCAACCTTTTGCCTTAATTTCAAGTAGCGTGCGGTTAACCCCTGCTTGGTTTGACCAAGGGGCAACAGAAACAACAAGAACAAGTCGTACTTTCACCCTAGTGGTGTTCGTTAAAACGAATAGAGCAACCTTTTGCTTTAATTTCAAGTAGCGTGCGGTTCAACCTTGCTTGGTTTGACCAAGGGGCAACAGAAACAACAAGAACAAGTCGTACTTTCACCCTAGTGGTGTTCGTTTAAAACGAATAGAGCAACCTTTTGCTTTAATTTCAAGTAGCGTGCGGTTCAACCTTGCTTGGTTTGACCAAGGGGCAACAGAAACAACAAGAACAAGTCGTACTTTCACCCTAGTGGTGTTCGTTAAAACGAATAGAGCAACCTTTTGCTTTAATTTCAAGTAGCGTGCGGTTCAACCTTGCTTGGTTTGACCAAGGGGCAACAGAAACAACAAGAACAAGTCGTACTTTCACCCTAGTGGTGTTCGTTAAAACGAATAGAGCAACCTTTTGCTTTAATTTCAAGTAGCGTGCGGTTCAACCTTGCTTGGTTTGACCAAGGGGCAACAGAAACAACAAGAACAAGTCGTACTTTCACCCTAGTGGTGTTCGTTAAAACGAATAGAGCAACCTTTTGCTTTAATTTCAAGTAGCGTGCGGTTCAACCCTGCTTGGTTTGACCAAGGGGCAACAGAAACAACAAGAACAAGTCGTACTTTCACCCTAGTGGTGTTCGTTAAAACGAATAGAGCAACCTTTAGCCTTAATTTCAAGTAGCGTGCGGTTCAACCCTGCTTGGTTTGACCAAGGGGCAACAGAAACAATAAGAACAATAACAGTCGGAACCTCTAAAGTAGAAGTAAAATTTTCATACCAAATATAAGATAATTATTATGTGAACCTAAATTATATTAATACGAGTGATATATTTTATATAGCATAATCAAAACTAATTTTAAATTTCGTTAAAGTTCATCATTTTTATTAATCGACCACGTTAGAGACATATAAATTTTTAAGTTCACGGAATAAAGAGAATGTTATTAATTGCAATTTGATATAAAAATACAGTTTTTATAATACATATTTCACAAGATGTCTTGTGGTATTTGAATTTAATTTTTCTACATATTTTATGTTCTTTAAAATTTAGTACTTAAAATGATGTACTAAATCATTTCTTAAGTGTTATTTAATAATCTGTAAAAATTCATTCTAAAAGGAGCAGAACCCTTTATGATGAATAGAAAAAAGAGTGTTAAATAGAAATTTTAAAATTAGAAAAGTAATATGCCTTTTTTAGTTTTGAGATGCCTCCGATAGACGGACGTTATTCACCATTTATTAGTAATTTATTTTTATCTAATAAGCTCAATGCATTTATTTTGTAAAATCAATATCAATCCAAAAATTATTTTCATATACCATTACTAGAAATAAATGCACCATTCAAGAAATTTGAGTTTGTATTTTCTAAACGAAATACAGCTTATATAACGTCTTTAAACAATCCCAATAGCAGTAATTTACAGTATTAAGTCAATAAAAATTTCCATTATTATAATAATCCTTTTGCCCAATAAATTTTTTCAATGAAGTGATTTTACGTTATAAAAATATCAGATAAAAATTAAAAACATTTATTTAAAGACGCTTCTAAAAAATAAATATGTCTGTATTGATGAGAACGTTACCTCCGAATCCTGTTTTCTAAAGACGAGCCACTTGACTAAGTATCGGAGAGGGGCAATCTATGTGAGGGAAGCAAAGTCATCTTGAGACATTACCTTCCCGAAGCAAGTACATAAATCCCCAGATTAAACCCAAAGTAAATCGAGATACACCAAGATTCGACTCTTACACAAGTAGCCTTCGAAAATAACAGCACAATAGCTACTGCCGACATAAATTTCCGGCCAGTTCCTTATAACGAGGATCAAGGCGTAAAAAATGACCGCTATAAAGAAGGAGAAGGTACAAAAAAATTAACAAGCGTTGGAGGGGGGATATAGCAGCCAAAATGGCACGTCTAAGAGGTGACAAGTATACAGGTAAAGCAAAAATAAAAAAAGAGGTCCGCCCACTTATTTCGTGCTCTAACAACCTGCTCGCGTTTATCTTAAAAAATACGCGCGAACGTAAACACGCCGTGAGATATTTAGGTGTAAACTAATTAGCAAAACACGCTCTGTAAAAAACATAAAGCAAGTACTTGTGAGCAGGTTTTGGACAAGTGTTTTTCTTACCATAAGATTCTCAACGTCTTATTTGACTCTTGCGGGAGAGATTTATTCTTGTAATGAAAAGGAAAAAAATATCTATTTTTTATAATGTCCATATTTATTACTTCTGTATACTCAGAAATATACATACGTGTAACACGGCGAAATTAATCAGCCCGTCTCAAAAGAAAATTAGCCCTATTATTTTTATTGCCCTGGCTTAACCCTTAAATGCACGGTTTTTTTGAAAAAGGTCGGCCAAAAAAAATGAATTTTTTTAATGTAAAAAACACAATTTAGAAAGTTGAATTTAGAATATATATATATATATATATATATATATATATATATATATATATATATATATATATATATATATATTATACTTGAATAAGTAAGTGTTCTAGCTTACAATTCCATCTAAATGATAAATATCAATAAAACGATTTTTTTTTGCTTTCCCATTGTTAGTTTCAATTTCTCGATTGCATTCAAATGTGAAAAATTATAGCAACATAAAGTACAACGCCGCTCGAATTATCTCGAGTGTGCACAGTTTGGCCAGTTTAGCACGCTCGAGTTAACTCGAGCGTGCTAGTTAAGGGGTTAATGGGAAATGAGTGAGCCATGTATATTGCTCTCATGCTTAAATTGAACTAGTATTGAAGTCAATGGTGAAACTTTACTTAAGACTAAATAAAAGACAAGCTTCTCTGACAAGAGCAGAGCAATTAATGATCACAAAACACTTTACTATATAGTACAAAGTCGGCCCCAAGGCGAGAGATGACAGGAGGTATTCCAAAGAAAGAGCATCTTAGGCAGCTATATTAAAGGATCATACGCCTCTTAAAAGTCGAAAAAATGTAAGAAAATTATTATTTTTGATTTATCATACCTTGAAAACTACCAGTTCTACAAACATAATTTTTTAATATAGTTAGTAAAATCTTTACACACGTATCTCATTATCTTTGACACATAAAAAAATATTTTTCTAAGAAAGTTTTAAATAAGAGACACTTTGTTGTTAACAAAATGATATGAAGGCTAACGCTCATGATTACTAAAAATATAATTAAGTTTAAGACAAACTTATTGTTTTAAAACATACTACAATATCTCAAAATAAATTAGAACTTAGCCTTGTATATATTTAAGATACATATTTTTTAAAAAATGAATTTCTTTGTCTTAAAAATTAAAAATTTTGCAATGATAAAAAAAGCATATTTTGGGAATTATATAAGAAAATTTAGGTTCAATCGGATGAAAATTATATTGTATACTTTCCTGTAAGAATTTCACGAAAAAATATTTAAAAGGTTTCGAGATAACAGGAAAAAAATCAATTTGAGAAAAATCAAGTTAAAGTTTTACGTTTAAATTTGTTTAGAGTAAACAGCTGACACGTTTTTATTCATAACTTCTCTCAATAGTGGAATTTTCTTTAAGCGGATTCATTTAAAATGTCAAGAACTGAATTCCTTTTCACATACATTTTCTTCTAAAAAATCAAATTTTTTGCCAATTAAAGAGTTACATGACCCCTTAACCGTCAAAATAGAATTTAGATAACTGGAAAAGCGAACCATTTTATTGAATCAGCTGGAAAATATGATGAGTGGAAAGATAATAAGCATTTATTTCAGGGTTTGCTTTGGGAGAGTGGTTTGAAAGAATTTAAGCAGAGAAAACTCGTTTTAATTAAGAGATCTTGTGTCTTGGAAAATAGATATGAAAATGCGAATGGGAAGAGGAGAATCTTAAAGAGATATTTTAGGTGTAAATTTTTGGCACATTATTTATATACATACATACATACGCACACATATGTGTGTGCATATATGTAATAAGACGGACTTCACGATGGGTGGTTGAAGTCAAGCCCATAAAAATGACACCGTTTTAATTAAAGACCTTTATTAACAGATCGTTCGAGCACGGGTTCCCACTTCATTATAGGCACAGGACATACTGAGGGGTTAGCTAGCCTGAAGTTATAAGTAAAAAGCCCTTAACTGGGTCAACCGCTATGTCAACATCTCAGTCAAAATCTGTGGGAAAATCTCTAGGAAAATCTGCCTCCGATAGCGTGCATCTCCTTTTTGTTAGGAAATTTCCTAAATTGTCCGGTAGGGTTATAATTGGTAGTTTAGTAGTAGAGTTATAATTGGTTAGATCTCTTCTTTGAGGGCGTAAACTATAGCCCCAGTGGCCAATTTAGGTTAGGGGTTAAAAAGGAAAAGCAAAAGGACAAGAGAGTATTTACCCTTGACTTAAGAATTTTCTCGGGCTGTCTTAGGGGTTTTAAACAAAATGTTTACATTACTTTCCCGATCTAGTTTACTTTTGCTTACACACACACACACACACACACACACACACACATATATATATATATATATATATATATATATATATATATATATATATATATATATATATATATATATATGCACTACATTGAAACAATAATCCTAGTAAGTGATTAAAATCTTTTCTACAAGTATAACTCTCACTTCTCCGGGAGGTAGCAAATGGAGATATCGGGGTCTTAACTACCCCCATACGAAATGCTGTATTAATTTTGAGATTAGCTGAAATGGAAATTTCTCTCAATTTCCTTCTCCAATAGGAAATTTCTCTCTAAGCCCCTGCCTCTTCCTGATGCAATGAGCTTCAATTCAGAGAATGCAATAGCTTCCGTTTCTCAAGAAAAAAAATACTACAGTTAATTTCTTTCCCTATTTTTGTAGCAGTTTACACGACAATTTAGTGGTTCACCTTGGTTCTCGGGCCTCGTGGCCAATTATTATTTTAGGTCTGCTTAGTGGAGGTAATTTTGCCAAATATTGCCCACGCAATTCAAATAATAAGCTGATCTTTTCCCTAAAATTAGGTATCTAAAGTTTTTAGGCAGGATACGTAGGCAAGCAGAATAAGTTTTTAAATATGTGTGTGTGTGTGGGGGGATACAATGCGGTTCTGCTACTTTCTCGCACGTTATTCAATATTATGGGCCTAAAATTGGCAACTCACTCTATCTATCTAACTATCTATCTATCTATCTATCTGTCTGTCTGTCTGTCTGTCTCTCTCTCTCTCTCTCTCTCTCTCTATATATATATATATATATATATATATATATATATATATATATATATATATATATATAAATGTGTATATATGTATATATGTATATATATATATATATATAATATAAATATATATATATATATAAATATATGTATATATATATGTATATATATATATATATATATATATATATATATATATATATATATATATATATATATATATATATATATATATATATATGTATATATAAATATATATATATATATATATATATATATATATATATATATATATATATATATATAAATACATATATGTAAATATATATAAATATATATATATAAATATATATATACATACATTATACATATACATATATATATATATATATATATATATATATATATATATATATATATATATATATATATATATATATATATATATATATAAATATATATATATATATATATATATATATATATATATATATATATATATATATATATATATATACAGGGGAAGGCAAATTAGTCTCATGACTCCTGTACGATGATAATAATAGATACGTGATTTTGTAATCCGGAAAATATTTGAACTGAAATTAGCTCAAAGTTGTCTGGTTTTAATTTTAATTATATATTCAACTCATTTAAAAGTATTTAAATAGGATTAGAATAAAATGCTCTATGAAAAAAACAACAAATAAATCGTGTAATATAAACACATGAATATGCAAGTTAAATTTTTTTAAGGAGTGTTTCAAATAATGTTAGCTAATAGTGCCGGCAGCCATAAAAATTTTCGAATCACCGAGCTAGATAGTTATCTTCTGCATATTCCATCACCTCCATGTATTATAGAACAAACATTAGTGGGCCAAAGATGTCTAAAGAATCAAACATAAAACTCTGTCC
>CM063501.1:164851171-164873671 GCA_032207245.1 Pardosa pseudoannulata
TAAAAAGGCAAGATTCGACTCCTTATTTAATCCTTATGTTTTAATTTTAAATGTGAGAATGAACTGAAGTAATACATGAAGATTTAAAAATAAGTGAAAAATGGCTTATGTTTAGAAATTTATTAATATTCAGAAAAGCATATCAGATATTAAAATCAAAGCTTTTAAAAAATAAAAAAAAACTTGGGTCCTTTCGATTGTGTACATTTCTTAATTTGTCAGGTTGTTTTGTTTGTGTGAAAATCTTTTTAACTAATTAAAAAATCAATTAGGATATTTCCTAGCTAAACCCATTTCTGTTTTCCTAATTATATTTTTCTGTAGAAAATTAATAGTGTTTAAGAAAGTATATTAACAGTAAAAAATAAATAAGACTATTTAATTTATACTTTACTTTAAGCAAATATTATTTTTTTTATGTTTAAAAGGCGATATTTTAGGTGAACAATATAATTTGGATCGTCAAAATTTTAGCCTCAAACCAGACTGATCGTTATAATAAGTGGAACGTGGTGGAATAAAATTTTCTATAGCATGTTATCAATTTTTTTTAAGTTTGTTAAGAGATTTTTCATGACCTTTGTGCAAAAATATGATTTTGCGAGATAAAAACTAATAAACTTTAGAATTATTTCTTAAGTTATAAGGTATTTAGAGCGGCAGTTCTAAAATTCGCAAAAATGGGAATAAATACGTAGCATTCGAGCAAGTGAAAGGTAGTTATATATATATATATATATCTATATATATATATATATATATATATATATATATATATATATATATATATATATATATATATATATATACATATATATATATATATATATATATATATATGGCCTTTCTGAATAGGTCTAAAGAGACTAAACCTCGTTAAATATCGGGATGCAGAAGTCGATGCTTTCTTGAAACGAGTGTTGAGACGATTGAATAAACAAAAGCGCTTCTTTCAGCTACAAGTCTGAAATTTTTGTTTGTTCAAAGCTCCAAGAAATATTCGAGTTAATATATTTTGCGTGCGTTTGTCAGGCGAACCACTTTATTTTACGAAATGTCACCAACGATGGAGGCTAAATATGATCCCCGATGCATTCTTCTGGAGAATGAGTCTTCGCACGGGCCCCTCCCGTGGAGGCAGCAAACGGCCAGCAAGAACAGAGCGCGTCTCTGTTGCCACACACGAGGAACTATTTTCGTTATTTCCGCTGAAACACCCAAACAATATTGACGAAAAGATAAGTACCCTGGGAGGTCTCATGCTTCAGAGAATATGTAAAAAAAATTTTTTGCAACTGAAGAGGTAGAGTAAGAGATAAAACTTTATTGCCTAAATTTCCCGAAAAAGACGAGTCGTTAACTTTTGAGAGATTTGTTCTGCCTGACATGAGAATTTGTCAAAGAAATGGAAGTTTCTTTGTTTCAATGCTCGACCCAGGAATTCTTTCCAACATG
This sequence comes from Pardosa pseudoannulata, assembly GCA_032207245.1. NCBI lineage: Eukaryota > Metazoa > Arthropoda > Arachnida > Araneae > Lycosidae > Pardosa > Pardosa pseudoannulata. The sequence continues at coordinate 164,852,627 of CM063501.1, forward strand.
AAATTTTTGAAATTTCATAAACCATTATATGCAATTTTATTTGTATTGTTTCACTAATTATACATTGTCTTTCACAAAAAAGAATGTTATTCGTTTCCTCAGTGATAGTTAAACTGAAATAAACCAGATTACCCATTCCTTCCAAATACTTGTATTTGTCAATATACTTATATGTGCGTAAGAAATGTGCAATAAGGAAAATAATTTTATAGATCCAAAAATTAGATAAATTTACTCCTGGAAATTGTGAACTCTGAACAATTCCTTATAAATTTCGAGATATAAATGCAAAAGAAAAAAAAAACTCCAAATATAAAATCTCCCCAATTAAGATATATGCTAGATATGTAACTAAAAGTATTTTTTTTCTTAATGGGTCAGAAGGTTACTTAAGAACTTTGTATAACTTTATGTCTCTGCCTGAGGCTAACAAATAAAGAAAATATTTTTTTTATTTTAAAAATCCTCTAATTTGTACCTGAAATAGCTACTTATGTTACCTTGCAGCAAACCCTTGAATACATTTCAATAATGTTACGTTATTTATACCAGCACCTAACGATGAGCAAAATTGAAAGTACATTAGATAAAACCTTGGATATATAAAAACTTTTTTTAAACTAGCTTTTATACAAGAAAATAGAAAGGCATAGTTCAAATTTGAAAATAGTTAATAAAAATCTAACCACATGTTGGTTATATAAGAGACTGATTTTGAACACTTATCTCGGTTTTTGTATGAACATTTCGTAATCGAGCGATTCATATGTATCAAAATAACGCTTTCTAAATTTTAAAACATTTTTCAAACAATATTAGAAAAAATTCTATTAAGATTTTTTTACGGTTAGTTAACTCTTTGGTTTAGAGTGATATGGTACACATTTTTCTGTTACAGTCGCTAATTTTTGAAAGATTAAAAATATCTGCTTTATAAAAAGTGATCATTCCTATTTCTAGTTAATGTATTCGTTTAACCCTACTTAACAACACGTCAAATGTTGAACAAATGAGAACAAAGGAGAAATGAAATGAAGCATTTAATATGGAAATATAAAGTTCTCAGTAAAATATAAAGTAATGATCTCATGATAAGTAACAGTTTATTCACCTTAATCTTCCATACTTTTTTACAATTTTTACTTTTTTGATTTTACATTGCAAATTTTGATTTTGCATTGCAAAATCAAAAGAGCATATATTTACTTTAGATATTAATGAAAACACATGCAATGTTTGTATTTACTTTAGATTTAAAAAAAAATACTAAAATAATATTTTTGTGCATGCGTTGACTCGTTCATTAATGAAAATAATCTGAAGTGCGTTTTATCTTTACTTGGAATTATTAAAATAGTATAAAACGTATTCTTAAATTTAGATTTAAGGGTATGTTTGTGATGCTGTTGGAAGAAGTCTCAACGAAAATACTATTATTGATATGTAAACGACTCCAGGTATATCTAAAACTGAGAAAAAATATTCAAAATAGGTATACTAACTCCAGATATCTGAAAACCTCAGTTAAGAGATTGGAAAATATAGATATCTTACATTCATATATAATAATTTTGAAGTCTGTAATAATAGATATTTAATACGTCAACTAAAAACACCTTAGTCATTATCAGTTTTTGTTTTTAAAACAAAATACGGTACAAAATGCATTAATATAAATTTTAAAAACCTAGGTTTCTTAAGGTATAATTTGTTTCTTATATTATGTCACCAGCGGAAATAATTTTTTCTTGGAGTCACTCTTAAATTTTTTATCATACAGTCCTTAAAATAGAAACAATATTAGGAAAAATAATGACCACATTACCGGAAAGGTAAAAAGAATCGATAGCTTTATCGAAAAGGATTTTTTGAGAGTTTAGGGATATATAGGGTATTTAAGGAATGCAATTTCAATGAGATAGGAAGAATGTTCATTTGGAAAGTTTCTTTTTTCAGTCCAAAGTTGGGTTAAGACATTTCTTCCAACTATTTGTTTACTTTCAGATCGTACAAAACAATAGTACATCTTTTCTAAGCCTACAAGTTAAAAATCAACTATCGACTATAAAATTTAAATTTCCTTCCTTTTCCAAACAGACGTATTTTATCGAGTTGTGATCTGTAAAAGCAACAGATAGACGGAAAGGCTTAGCGAATTCGAGAGCGAACGCTGAATATTCATACAATTTCAGCCAATAACGTTTACGGACTGCGTAGATCAAGAGCGCTCTAAAGCAAAACAAATAAACATGGTGCATACCTTTATGGGGTCCGTACCTCATGCCAGCGCACCTAAATCTGCCGAAGCCCCTGCCTTTGCTCTGGCTCCGCCCCGATACATGACTGAGGTGTTTGTCACCGGGCACTGACTCACGATGCAGGGCACAAGGCCAGAAATCTCGCCATTGGGTATGACGCTCGAATAAACGCCTACAGAGTCTCGCATTTTTAAGCACATGCAACACAGTGTTCTCACGGGGTGGATAATGGGGCGTACGAGGAATGAGCAATCCCATCAAACCCTTGGTGACGAAATCGGGGCATTTTTAATTTGGAAACAAAGTAATTGAAAGAGTGTCACTATTAAACAACCAACAAACCCATTCTTTAGAAGCTACAGGTGGACTATTTAGTCAATGCTACATGGTAACAGCAGTGAACTTAACCATGCGGCTTAAAGTGATTTCCACTCACTCAACCTACATATCTTCGCAACTATTAACAAATATTTAAGCGAGAGTTTCTTTCCTAAAGGCTGAAGAACTTCATTTTTAAGGTGGAATTACAATCCAAATTTGTAATGCAAATGGTTCAAAATTTTAAATTTAGAGAAATTTCATACCAGTTTCAAAAGTGTTAGTCTATATACATATATATTTAAACAACACCCAGAAATACAAAGAACTGTTAGTAGTTTCTCCAAGTTTTTATCTTCTCTTTTTTTCAACTACTATGTTTTACTGCACTTTATGTCTTTGCCCAAACTCAAGTACCCTAATTCCCATTTTAGATTAAATTTTCATCAATTCTAAGCCAAATCATTTCAATAGTCTTGTTTGTCAATTTCCTATGTATCACAGAACTAGAGGTTTTGACCCAGGCAGTTCTGTGCAACTTACATCCTGTGAGGAATTTATCTCAAACCATCAGTCGAACGCCATCCATCTTTTACATTTAAAGAAGTGTATGATCTATATGATGAAGGTACATAGCAAATATGATTACATATTTAAATGAATGGATATCACGTGAAAATTTAAGCCAGTCTTTTTCCTTCTCGTTAGTCAAGTAAAATATCGAATTTCAACTAACTAAATCACGTCTTCAACCCATTGCACCAAATTTAACCACCACGCATTTTGTTCTACAGGCAAATTATTGATAACGGAAAAAATTCGCTGGTGTATGCTCATAAAAAATGTTTGTATGCATTTATTAATACACTAGAAACCCAAAGGTTTCATTGGAGAACCGTGATGTTATTTAGAAATAGATTAGGTATAATGACGGGATATCGAGTAGAACCTGTTGGCTGTTGGGATAATATGTACACTTATATATTTATCACAAGTCTCGGCAGATCATGTTGTGTAGATTTGTTTAAAGAACATTTATACGTAAAGACAGAAAATATACACATGTGTATAACATACATTCTTGAACCCAACTCTGTAACAACTCTTCAGATGGCTTAAAAATGCATATTTTATGGTTCACTTTTATCAACTTTCGGCATCGGCGAGCTTTCTCAGAGTTCTAGAATTCGTCTTCTAATCAGGGAAGCAAAATTGAGAGTTTTGGTTATTATAGATCAATGAAAAACTTTCTCCACGCAAGGATATAAATTCCTAAGTAGAGATGGACAAGGAAAAAGAAAAAAAAAGTTGTACAATATCGTTCTAAAGAGTTCGGAGGAAAATCCGCAGGATTTTTCTTGTATCTATTAGAGTGCTGCTCTTGGTTATTGGTGAGTTTGAATCTCCCTGTGTTCTTAGCCTTTCGGAAATGGCGTTAAACAAGCCCCGGTCTTATTTGCCGGCATGTAGCAAAAGAGTAAACCGTAGCGAATGCGAAGCAAGACTAAGATCTTTTCATGAGTCAGAGTTACTCAGCAGCTGCTACAAAAGGGGGAAAAAAGAAAGATACACAGGAGAGCTATAAGTTCGAATAATCTTCTAATTATTTCCACCATTTTTATTATTCTAATTGGATTTACTGGCTTTCCTTTTCACTTTCCAGATATATTACCCGAGAGGATATTTTAGACTCACAAATAGATTTGGCACGTACTTCTCTATAAGGAGATTTAATTTGACTTAAATTGATTTGATAACTCACGACCGGCCTCTTACTTTGATGGGTAAGAAGGTAAACATGTCTTACCAGAGAACCCTCTCGATTAATGAAAATTCTCAGAAAGGGGATATTTTCTCCTTATTCCGTGTCTGTTTTCTCTAATGAATATCCAGTGAAAAGACCTTCCAGAATTTTTATGAAAATTTAAACTATTCGTTTTTTATATATTCAAGGGGAAGTTACGGAATCTTCCTAAGCTTTAACATGCGATACCCCACTTCACCATGAGTGTCATAGGAATCAGCTAATCGCGAAATCATCTTCATTTGGTAGGAGTGATGGCTATGGTCTACTATTTTTCTACACGATGGCTGTTGAACAAGCTATGGCTCTCATGTCTAGAAAAAACTTGAACTCGACATCTATGAATATAGTTTGAAATACATGTCAACATGTTAAAACAAAGTTGCCGTCAGAGAGAAGTTACATATTGCAATCATTTGAATTTCAGAAAAATGTAAATCATAAATCCATTTTTTTCAGTAAATGGAGTATCAAAAGAATTTTTAAGTCACATATATTACATTAAAGAATTCCGAAATTCAGATCCGTATTAAAGAAAAAAAGTAAATCATAGTGTTCAGAACCCAAACAATTATTTTAAAACTTTCTCCTAAAAACCTTCCCTTTGAACCATTGGTTTAACTGATGAAAGGAAGGATTATACTAATTATTTAATGAAAGGCCAGAAAGAAAAAAAAAAGTTGAAACGTAAGTATTTGAAGAGCTCATTTTCTATTGTCTTAACGAAAATACCTTCTATTTTCTTATTTCGGCTAACAACATGGATAAGACTTGGCACACTTGACGACCAATAGAACTGGACTATTGTTTTTTCTAAAGAAATGGTAATTCGCTCAACAGGAAAAAAATTCGCTTGTCTCTCCTCTGATTTGACTTCTGTTCGCTAACAGACGCTGAGCGAATTGCTCCCGAAAAACACACTAAAGATGCACGTGTCAATTAAGTTTTAAAGTTCACACTTATCTGCATTCTTCATTCAAGAGAGTTCAGAAGTTTTTCAAGATCTGAAGCGATAAGGTGTGGAATTTGCCTTTCAAAGTTGAGGTTAGCAATATTTTTACATCTTCTTTGGATTTTTCTGAACGGAAAATGTTAAGTAAATTAGTCTTCAATTGTTTGTAAATTTGTGATTGTTGTCTATGGACTATATTTTGGTACATATATCTTTGTTTGGTGGAACGTACAGCTTATATAAGATTTCAAACAGCTACGAAGTCAATAGAGTAATAATATACAGTTTACTCCTTCAGATAGTGATAGTTGATCTATACAGACAATCTACGAAGAATATTCTCTAACTTTGTACGCCAGTAATGGATCAGTAATTTTTTGTTGTTTTTATACTCGTTAGGTGTGTTTAGCAGATTTTCTTAAAAATGTGGCCGTAGGGCAAATAAGATACGGCTTCTCCAAACATAACAGGAAAAAAATTCTGATTTTGCTTCGAAGCATTTCCTGCATTGCAGCTAGAATAGATTTTGCTTTCGCAACAGCCGGAAATTGACATCACGCAGCATGTGATGGATAAATGAATATTAGTGTTGTAAAAATATGAACACAGTGTGCCAAGCCAAAACTATCTTGTAACTGAAGTACGAATTATTAGGGAGTATTTTTTCGTATTTTCCTTGTACGCCGAGTTCCGAAAGAGTGATCTTTTGGACATACTGCTTTATGCAGTACGCACTACGATCATTCACCGAGATGATTACGGTTTCCGGCCAGGTCCGCATCTTGCACTTCGGGATGCTGATACGGCACGCAATGATAGAGGATCAGAGAGTCTGAGTAACAGATAAATATTTTTATATATTGTAATGTGAGCCAAGGTAGCTCATCGGCAAAGGCAAATGGTCTCATAAATGATGAGTTGCGGGTCCGGGGCCCTAATCGGGCTAAGATCCGCCTTATTCGTTAAGGATGACTGCGGCACGTAAAATAGGTTCTTGGTCCCAATATCCTCCAACTTCTAAAACGATATGTCTGGGCTGGGTTCTACTTGGTCCCTGCTCCTAAATTACGAGTATCTATTTGAGCTAAAATGCTGTCAGCAATGTTCTTTCAAGCTAATAGTGCTAATCAAACGAAAGGCGCACTCCTTCGCCTTAATTCACGGGGCCCCAGGTTCACGTGCTTGGCTCGTCTAAGTGGTATTGGAAATATCAACAACATACTGTAATAATTAAATATATTTTTTTCTCAAAAAATTGTATATTATTCAACCTTAATCGCAGGAGAAAAGGGGAGAGAAAATTTTCTTTCTTTGAAAGGGTTTAATAATTCTTGTGATATAATTAAAGTACATTTAGATACTACCGATTAAACTCTAATGGATTTAAAATTTAATGGAACTACGTAGCCCAATTAAAATGGAAACAACTCTCTTCCTCTTGAGAAAGACACATACTTTAATATCTCTCCTCTGGAATTTTTTGACAATCGAAAGCTAGTTTCTATATTCATTAACAGAATAAAATTTCATAAAATCATAGGGAAATTTTTCATTTCGTTTTTTCAATTCTCGAGTACGAAGTATTGTGCTTGATAAAGTGTTTGAATCGTCTAACAATCAAAACTAGAGATTTTGATAGAATAGATATTTTAAATCTCCCTTGCTTTAGAAAAGCATGTCTAGAATTACGTGTGTAAATGTTTGTGTGTATGAATAAGATAGCTTAAGAACTCAGCTATCTCTATCAAGAAATGGATACCTTTTCCTCATGGAAAACTACTTCGTGTATTGCACCTAGAGCATGGACTGCCCTTATTTAATGTCACATTTTTGGTTGAAATAGAAGGTGAACACGTATATTTTGTATGAAAAATATATTTTTGCTTCCATGTGAAACTGTATCGACATGTAAAGATTCAATAAGACATTTAAAGACAAAATATGATTTTATTTTTTAATAGTCCACAAATAGAAATATCTAAAATAATATGTGCAGTATTTTTTATACCTTTTAACGTCTTTTTCCGAATAAGAAATAATATATGATGTATTTCACTTTTGGTTATTAGTATTTTATTTTCATCAGCAGTCGTGTGGAATAAACTATAATGAAATGTCTGAGTTTAATTGTGCATTGATTTTCCCCTTTATTTATTTTTTTATGTATGCACTTGAACAAAATAAATTCATGATTGGTAACTATATGTTAAGATTCATAAAATCAGAATTTTTAAGTATATAGTAAGCTTTTATATGAAATTCAAAACGCTAAATATTCACATGTTACATCACAAGGAAGTGGCGGGCCACAATCCTGTCGCAGGCTGTAGATTTTTTGCCCTTTTTTCTAGATTAGGAGCTCCCAGAGCGGTTTCTTCAGACCCCCCCCCGGAGTCCGTATTGTCACTGAGGAGGTATTATGGGATACATAAATTGAGGGGTAGATTAACAATGTTTGGGAATCTATGGAAGTTTTAAAATATGTTCGTATATGTTCGCTAAAACATGTCGATTATGACTTATTTTCAATTTTACGAAATAGCAATGAATATATAAATAGCCATTTATTTTTTGTCTCTAAAATAGAATGAAGGTGTTCTGTCCTGTTGTCAACTTTTATCGATTCTTTACGACATCAGATTTCGAGGAATTCTTTACTTGGTTATTTCCAATTCGGCGTTAAAACCTTTTGCGAGTAAATCCGTTTACTAATATGAATCCATACTGATACGAACAACTTATCGTACAACTCAGCAGGTTTACTCATCTTTTTAGAAGTACAAAAAATGTTTTTATAACTTAGAATACATGGTAATATTTTCAATAGACATGACTTTAAATGTAAAATGTTTTATTTATATTTTATCTATTGAAAAATTCAAAGCTAAAACTGTAATTTTGTTATGTCTCTATAGACTTATTTCCATCGGGAGTTCCTATGCCAAGGTGTTTGCTATCAGATGAGTCTATCGGGAAAAAGTTTGAGAGTTACCGATCTAGATGGAAGAAAAAAAAAAGCACTTGGATTTTTTGCAAAAATGCTGGATCTAAGGTCTATGTTGAGCTCAATCCGTTGACTGGATTAAATATCTTTTGCACGTATAAGAGTTCCAATCAGAGATTTTATAATAAAATAAGTCAATTAGATATCAAATCATACAAAAGGAAGACTCTTTATCTCAAAACTTACTTAATATAACTGACATTTAGTGAGTGTAGGAGGATGTCAAAGAGAGAATTTCTCTTTGCCGTACGCCAAACTGTAATTTTGCTTACAGCCATTTGACTACTGTTTTAGGAATTTAAGCTGTACTTTACGGTACAAATAGATGGTAATTGTAGTATTTTCATGACATTAAATATCACATCTTTATATTTCTGTATAAGAAGGCTAATTTAAAATATTATTCATAACGTAAGCAACATTTATCATTATCTTTTTAGATTATAATAAGTATAAAATCTTACTGTAAGTCCTCATATAGCAACTTTTCAGGAACACGGTAATTTGTAAAAATTGTTAGCAATGTGAAATACACAAAGTTGTTTTGTGACATCTATTTTCTTTTAATGGAAGCTCCTTTACCGCTGTTCCGAGACCTAGCTGTTTTGTTAATGACTCTGATTTTCAGCATTTGAGATCATTTCGTTTGGTAAATGAATCGACCGTGTGAATTAGGGGAAGTTTACATTGTTTCTCTCATGCGTAACACACATGCGATTTCTATATCCGTATTAAGTAAGAATTCCTTCTACCCCAAGTTACAATTTAGAGTCATCCCCTGGAATGCACATGAGATAACATCAAGGGAATTATTTGAAGTTCGGGGTGTATTATCCCTGCTTCCCCCGCCACACACTATGAAGAAATTTTGCGTATTTGTATCATAAAAATTTTACATGGCACTTATATTAGAAATCTCTTCTGATGTTTACCGGACAGTTTTATTTAAAGTTCCGTCTTTGCTACAATTTTCTAGATCACTTTTTTCTGGAAAAGAACTAATTTGCTAAATCCTGTGTCATATTCAGTTTTACATAAACTGAGGAAAAACACGATTATAATTTGGTAAGGAAAATCTAAATACCTCAAAATTTGCGATTAATTTACAGTGAATATTATACTAAATCCCTAATGACTACTAAAATATTTGAACAATGGATTTAAGATTTCACTTCTTTTTAAAGGGATATAGCTACTTTTGAACTGAAAAGTCAAGTCAAAGACCAATTTTCGATTCATTATATATCAAAAAGTTCTGCTTTGTTTAGAATACAATATTTCCTAGACACTTTATAAAGGTGTAACGTGATATAAAAACAGTTCCGTCATAAGCAGTAATACTTTTAAAATAACGTAAAATATATGCATAAAGTGTGAAAGAAACTGAAATCTACTTCCCCTCAAAACTACTATATAAGTTTGAAAGTAAATTTTTATTTAAATAAAAGCTAACTATTTTATTATGGGAAGAAAATATAACAAAAAAAAACATTTTTATAACATAAATGACAACTTAGAAAATTTTCCATTTAAGCTTTTAATCTTTTAAACTGTAAAATAGCCAATACCTTTATAGTTTGGTGCATAGTACTTTTTGTCTGAAAAAACGCTACAACTCTGTAAGTTGTTATATACAAGTTGCAATTTCAGAGATCTTTGGCAGCAATTTAATAGTAATAGTACCACCAACGATAAATCTTAACTTTTATAATATAATTGTTTCATATTCAAAATTTTATAATTGAACCTCAATCTTACAGGGTACAAATTATCCATCAGTGAATTAGGTAAAAGGGAATGCATGCTTACTTCCTATATACACACTATGTATACATATATAGATGTATGTGTGTGTATACGTATATGTGCACATATAGGTGTACACACACACACACACACACACACACACACATATATATATATATATATATATATATATATATATATATACATACATACACTGACGTACGCACGTACATACGAATTCTTACACATTCATGTATTGATGTGTGAGGGAATGTTTTAGAACAAATGTTTTAGATAATATCTGATCAGATATAATGATCTAAATATCAATTTAAAAATAATCTAAAGTCATTTCGGCCATTTGCTTTCCGATATTCCAATTAGTTCGAAAAATATCAATGAAAATCGACCAAAATGCCACTTTTATTTTTCCGCACGCGCAATTCCATTGTTGAGTTGGCGTCAAAATTTGGCAGTGTTATCCAATGTTGGCATTATTATCATCTGTAATTAGACATTCCGAGTAACATAAGGGTTACATTAGGTATGTAATAAAAAAACTTCTTAAAAATATATTTGAAATAAATTTTTACATTAAAGGCATACATGCATGTATATCCATAACATGCTGAAAATTGACCCATGTAATACGAAAGTCGTTGAATTAAGCATCGTTACGCTGAGGTGTCTAGGCAATAATATACAGGTACATATTTATAATTGGTATTCTCTGTTGTTAATAAAATGTCATATTTGTCAACAATCTGTAGTATACTAGTGAATTTAATATTTTTATAATTTTTTTTATCTATAGTAGTTTATTTAAATCTTTATTAGGAAAATGTTTGTACACAGACCAAAGGCTGGGTGCGAAGCAGCTAGTCTAAATTAATTTAAGAAACTGATTTCCTCTAAAAAACTGATTTCCTATAAATGTAAAATGTCCACAGTTTAGACTTTCTTTTCTGAAAATCAATACGTAAAGAAAATATTTCCCACCATGTATGATATTTGAAAACCCAGTAAAATTGTCAACAGAAAAATTAAGTTTTGAAAAGAAAGCCAACATTTAATGAAATAATTGAATCCAATGCAAAATGAGAAATTTCTACTCCAAGATAATTATTTGTCTTTAATGCCGTCACTTGTTTCTGGAATAATAGTTTGTCATATTTTTTAGAGTTGAAGTATAAAAACAGGTTTTTCTTTAAGATTAATACTCCTTAACAGTCAATAAGTAATAAATTTGTTAGTCATGAACATATTACGTTCATACATATAAATGTCTCTATGAGTGTATAAGTTCATTTAACATAGTCAATTCAATATAAGCGCCTGGAGTAAACTAAAATTTGCAATTACAACTAAGTACATAAAATTTTCTTTTGAACAAGGAATTCATGAAGCAATTTACTAATTTCAAATGACTCTAAATAAGTGATCAAGTGATCATGGTGTATATAATTATGTAAATTTGTTAAAATACAATTTATGGAAATACATAATCTATACAGAAAATAGCTAAAATAGTAAATGTATTAATTTTATTCATTTTCAAAGAACTCTGCATTGTTTCTTAAAAACCTGGTAATACATGTCTTTAAAATTTCTATACGGGAATATATTATACAAATGAATAATTACGAGCTAAAGAAAGTACAAATGGGGAAAGGAAACTTGTTAAGTAACGAGATCATTCAAGTTGAATCCCTCGTGAAATAACAAATGGTTAAAAATTGTTTTATTCTAATAAAAAATGTCTATACTTTATATTCATCGGTAAACGTTAGTATATATATATATATATATATATATATATATATATATATATATATATATATATATATATATATATATATATATATATATATATATATATATATATATATATATATATATATATATATATATATATATATATCATTAAAGATAAAAATATTTCTCCGGTGCCAAAAATAAATATTTGAATTCATTTGAATTCAATAAAACCTATGCCATTTTCATTCTAATTATAACAAGAGAGAGAACTTTTTGTCAGTTCTACTTATAAATATATTTGAAAACATGATAATATACTATAGATTAAATTTATGGAAAGCAATTTAAACCAATATACAGTAAAAAGGAATTTGATACCTTAATCAGAATATAGACACTATATATTTTAATTTTAGTAGATTAATGATCACTTTAGTTTATTTCCTACTTCAGATATTGCGCTTTTTCATATGTTATTTTTCTGTAGTTTAGAATAACTACGTTGCTAGATACCGATTAATAAGTAATATAAAATAGAGCAGCAAAATTATATTTAAACAGAACTTTTCTCGTTGCTAATGATTTTAATAATAAACATCCGTTTTAAAAATATATTTTCTGTATTCAAAAATAAATTACTAAAAATAGTTTTGGAGAAAACGGTGGACGATAGAAAGAGCTTTTGTGAATTATTAACTACAGTTATGAAACTTTATATATATATATGTATATATATATATATATATATATATATATATATATATATATATATATATATATATATATATATATATATATATATATCTGAATTAAAAGCTATATCACTGGAATTAAAAATTTTAAACGGTTAATTTCTTGATTTATTTTTAAAGACATTACTTGTGGTTGATTTCAAATTTTATTTTCCTAATTTTTCCTTGTTATTTAAAAGTATATTTTAAAATTTTGGAGTATTAGTTTGATGTATCATATACATAACTTATAGAAATATTATTTATGTATGTAAGTTGAATTTTAATGAAAGCTTTGAATTTTTTATAAACTGAGTTTCATTAACTTAAAAATAAAAAATTAACATGGCTACCCAATATTTATTGAATGCACATTAGGAATGTTTGGTAAAACTTTTGTAGGAATCTATAAAAAAATTAGGTGACAAAGAGTACATTGAAAAAAAAATATTTCAAAAATAATTTAAAAATTGGATGCTAATTAATTATACTTCAATATGAGTCCACAGTTTCAGAACTCTAACTCAAACTAACAGAACAAAGAACTAAACAGTTTGTAACTATCACCGGTTCCTTAAAATTTGATTGGCACTGATATGCTTAGAACTCTCTACAGGCATTTTTTGAAGCTTGAACGATGATTATAATGCTACTTGCTGCTTAAAGCCACCGATTCTGAATGGCTACCTTTATCAATGACAGCAGCTTAATCAAGAGCCCATAGAATGTTAAACGGCAGCACCCTAAGTAAGTATTGTCCGACCACTTAATTTTAGCTACAATGAAATCAATTGTATGTTTTTAGTATACTAAGGGGCTTTCTTTTAAAATTTATAAATTTACCGTACCTTATAAATACTATTATCAGAAAACTATTTTTCAAACATCGGTGTCGTTTTCCTTTCTAGTTTTTCTTGTGCTCTTACATAAGATATGTGAATTTAAAAGATCTTAAAACTATTATAGTTTTAAATTTTTGCCTATAAGGTTTTTTTCCATAGTAAACAGTACATTTCGATACCATTGCTTTTGCCATACTAGTTTGGAATGACAGATATAATGAATTCAGTTATTCAGTTCAGTTAATGAATTACGTTATTAAATTCGCACGAATTTAAACTTTAAAGTGCTTTTTCTCAACTGTTATAGTTTTTACACATGATGTCTTACAAACCCTTTCTAATAGATTCATGAAATATTATGTAATGCTGCAAATATGTATAAGATTTTTTAAGAGGTTTAAATGCATTTTATATTATATGGAGATATTTAAGTATCTGTATTTGGATGGTATAAAAATTTTTGTATATGTAGTTAATGCACAAGTTTCATGCTTTTCAAATATTTAATTGATTTAAGTTTATAATGCCACCGATTTTAAAGTATTAATTAAAATAATGTATTATAATACGTAGCATAATTTTTAAACTAAGCATGTCAATGCGGAAGGTGAACATACACCACCTTTGATGTAATTACACTTATAATTTAATTAAGTAAATTTATAATGACAAAATGAAAATTTTGAAGAATTTTTTTATGTAAACTATTTGTAAATAAAAAAAATAATAGGAGATTGCATTGTTATTACCATAAACTAACTTTTTGTCAAAAACAAACTTACACCATATTCAAAGAAATGGCTTATATATTTATTTTACAACATAATCAAACATAATTATTCACATTATATTTTTAAATTTTGAATTTTTAATATTAAAATTTAAGTTTATTTTATACTTTTGATTTCCAACATAATTTTCATATAAATACTTTATGTATGAACCTTAGATAATTTAAACGGTAAAGGTATAGCATTACTGGTTATATCTGGAAAAAAAATGTTTTGTGAATGTTAAATACTTTCTGATATCTTGTGCCCAAGACTTTCTAATATAGAGAGTAAAAAATTATGCAGAATTTTTCTTTTTTCACTTGAAACAATTTAAATATAAATTCCGAAGAAAGGGTTTTGAAGGTTTAACCTTTTCGGGACGGTGTATTTCTTAATGGTGATATAGGTAAAGACGATAGTCTTAGGTTTAGCACTTTCATCATTTTAAGCAATTTCTTTGATTTTGTCCCTTTATACAGCAATAAGCAGTTTGGTATAAGTGAAGAATATTTTCAGATTGGTGTGATCCCTACGAAAACAAGATAGATAATAGAAGTGATTGGTAATGATTGCCTCCTTATGACATCATATAGTGGACAGTGAGAGAATGAGGGGCTTACTGCATATTTTAACCAAGCCCGTACTTTCAAGATTTGCCCGGTTTGGCCGAAATATTTCCCATCCGTCCCCAAAAGGTTAATCTGAACATAGACAGTAGATAATTTTTTTTCTAGATTATTCACTTTTTAGTTTGCCAACTAGTTCAGGTATTGCAGTTTATGTGTATGTTATTTTTCTGCAGTTTAGGATAACTATATTTTTTTATGTTTCTTCTGTTGTTTAGGATAACTATATTTTGTTTATGTTATTTTTCTGTAGCTTCGGATAACTAGGTTACTAAAGACATTAATAAACAAGCTTATATAGGAGAGAAAAATTGTTCTGAAATAGAACTTTTTCTCATGGTTAATGTATTTCACAGTTCCATTCTAATATAGAAGGTAAAAAAATGCTTTAAAAATACTGAATGTTAGAAATTTGTTAATGAAAACTATATCTATGTACATTTGAACCTTGCATAAACCAATTCTCAGTTAAGACCCACCGTTTTCAAAGGGTTTCCCATGCAAATTTTTTCTTTTTTAATGGAAACATTGAAGGTTTAAGAAATCGGTTGTAAGGAAATTTTTTAGTCGTCCACTGAATTTTAAATTTTGAGAAACTCTTTTGAAGTTTTGAAAATAATATTCCAACTTTTTTATAGCAAAACGCGTGAATAGTTTTTGTAAATGTAGACAGAAGAAAAAAGTATTGAAATTTTTTCTTGTACTCAACATAGAATTTCATATAAATCTTATGGAATCATATTACGGTAACAATTATTTCTGCATAAAAATAGTAAAAGTAAAAATCATTTTTTCCACTTGTCTCAATTTAACCGTCCAGTAGTCAAAATGCCCATTAAATTGAATAAAATTTAACATGTTAAACTTTAATCGATAAGTAATTGAGATTTAATTTACAAAAATTTAAACTAAAAATCGATAAAATTAAGTCAATTTAATCTATTAAAATCACATACTACCTTCGTCATAAAAAGTTGTGCTTCTTTCAGAATAAATTTTTTTCAATTTCTTTTGTTACGTTCTAACTTTAAGAAATTTAGCTTTATCATTTCAAGAACTTTTTTTTTCAAATAACTTCAGAATTATACGTAAATTGAAAACTATGAAATTCATTTACTCAAGATAAATTTTAAAACATGTATATTAGTAACGAAATTTTTATATTAAATTGAAAATAAATTTAAAATTTCAAAAACTCAAAAATCTTTTAAAATATTTTAAAATTTAAAATTATTTTAATATTTTAAAATTTAAAAGTATTTAAAACCTGTTAAGAAATATAATTTAATTTTTTTTTCTTCTTTAGCATGCTAAAAAAATATATTGCTTGATTTTCTGTGAACACAGTGAGGATCACAGAACGAAAATGATAGTGTTTATTTGATGCAAAATATCGTTTCTAACTTAAAAATTTCAAAATTCATTTTGCGTGTAATTAGATTGTTACTTTTTTTTTTACATAAAGTATATATTTTGTGTTTTCGCTTAAAAACTATTGCTTCAAATAAGAAAACCAATTAATTTTTATAAAGTTTGATCCTTACTAATGATATCTGAGGAATGTTATTGTTGCGTACATCAATGGTTTTAATATTTGTTTTAAAATATTATCGTTTGTCATTAGCTTAATTTTAATTTTTCTTTTGTGGTGTGGCAACTTTTGAAAAGAAAGAATAATAAGCTTTTCTGGTGAGATTGGAGTATTGTAAGATAACGAAAAGAATATATAAGAAATTAATAAATGAGATCTTATGGTTGCTTTTTGTGTTTCCATGAAACCGTCTATATCATGCAGTATTTGAATAAGAAAACAAAAGTTATTCTAAACAGAGAACTTTTATTTTATATTGAAACAAAAATACCGTTATAATGAAGACTCGAAAAGTACTGTGTACCTTTAAATTTCTTTAATAGATTTTTTATTAATTTTTCAACTGCATCAGTATTGAAGACAGTTAACGTGATGTACATTCTGTTAGGTCTAACATTTTCATTAATGTTTTATATGTAGCGATAATGGGAAGAGAATCTTTGGTTCTTTCAAGTTCATAGTAATGGAATTTGATTGTAAAAATAGGTGGAAAAATATACAAGATGAAAAGCAATTTTGAAGAATTTAAAAAATTACTATACATTTTAATTTGTATTTATCAACTGATAAATAATACCGAGAACTCATCATCAAGAAGAGAAGTTTAAAACATCTAAGGGCTCGAGGAAACCTTATGCATAATCACAATTCATAATTGAACAATTCCCGTATAACTCTGCAAGTAGGCCAGATACGGGTATGAAACAATATACATAGTTTAATTAAGAACAAATGTTTAGTAAATTTATTTGCTCAAAACTGTTAAAGAAACTTGTATTATGATCTGCATTTCTGGGGCTCATGACTATTTGTACATTTTAAATGTAAAAATGAACATGAGAAAGGGTAAATCAAAATTAAAAAATAGCTTTTTTTTTAACGCCAATGGAAAATAATTTAAACTCTTATATCACTAGTTATTTTACTATAGAATAAAAGAGTGAAATTAAAAATAATCCGAAAGCTATCGTATTCCCCAAACAAGAGAATTTTGAAGATGTACACTTGAGTGTCTTTATTTGAATAAATATTAACAAACAGTAAGACGAAAAAATACCCGAAGACCAACTAAAATTAGTATTGTAAACAAATTTTAAAAAGAACAATATAGTGAAAGTAATGTGGACAGTCATCTGCATCTACCAATGAACGAATATCCGCCACCAGTGCTGTTAAGGGTAATCTCAGTCGATTTAACAAAGTTGAATTTTCAAGTTGAGTTTTGTACTGGTTTTAAATAACTTTCACCAAAGATAAAGTACAAAGTTATGAAATTTTTTTAATGCTTTCGGGAACCGTCAGTTGAAAACTCCTAATATAGATTGTGTTTTGCCTAAAAGTAGACCGATCTAATATATGGGTAAAAAAATCCGATTTTACACATCAAATTCATTGAGTCTGGAAGTTATTTTTATATACACCAAAATGTTTCTTTTTCGGACATTGGTACGTCTTAAACATTACTACTCATCGATTACAATGTCAAATGTATAGAACATCCCTACACCTGCTCCATAAATGCTTCACAAGATAATTATGGGAATATGCTGAAATCCTAATCTTTGTATCATGTAACTTCCCAACGTAATATTTCCTTCTACAGCTTTTTTTAAATTTTAAAAGGAACATTTTAAAACTTTTTTTAAGTTTTTAAGTTTAAAAAAATGCACAATGGATTTCAGATTAATATTTTTAAAAACTAAAACTGTTGCTTTTAGTACATAAAACTTGCTTTCAAAGGGTAAAATACTATCTTAATTATTAGTAAAATACTGTACATTAATTTATTATCCATAAAATAATCAATTTTCAAACAAACAAATTTTAAGAAAAAGTTACGAAATAAGTTTATTTGTATTTCGAGATTTTTGCGGATAAATATTTTGCCACGGATGTATTTATTCTCATTGAAATTTAGTTATTTTCATCCTATTTCTCTTTCTAGTATTCAACAACTATAATATAGTAATTTATAATAAAATCTGCTAATAATAGTACTAGCTGAAGTATTTTAAAGGCTACCAAGTTAATGCCACCAGATACTGAAAGTGAAAGCATTTATACGATATTTTAAAGAAATTTTTTATTAGATTTCCGGCTTTCTCAGAAGGATTTTAAATCGTTCCTTGATCACTCATCAATATCAAAAATCGCCTACCACAGTTTGGGAAATGATTGGTGAATTTAGAAGCAGTTTTTGCGAATCGAAGATACCAGTAACAATTTTGGTTCGGTAATTGCACGAGATTTCAAGGCGGACATTCGCATCTCCGCATTTTAAAACCCACGCTGCGTCGGCGGAAAGATAGTGGGATAAGCAAACTATCAGAATTTATCTTAAGAGTTTTTCAGAAGGCACATTTAAACATTCGCATATTTTGACACATTTTTTTTTGTTAAATTTAAATACCACAACCAAAAAAGGAATTGATTTAAAATTTATTTTTCATTTTTTAAAATTCTAAATTTATTCCTGTAAGTGTATTTATTACATTTATGAAAATACTTTTTTCATCGTGACAAAACTCATGTTTCATGAATACATTCTGTTTACAGATGCAATAAATAGTTTTAGACATGAAGATACATCCTTTTTCTCTATATACGAACGTGAACTCCCATATATGTAGGTATATATTAAATATTACAAATCATCTATCATTTCAAACTCTATCATTTTGTGAACAATAGTACATCAAATATTGACACAATTATTTGGTACAATAATAAAGTTAACGATGATGGATATTGATATAGAAGTGATTTTACATTAACATTTTTTATACATTTAAACTATTTTTAGGCTTTGTACATAAATCAGACATCACACATGTAAAATACATTAATATGATTTAAACTTCCTTTTGTGATAAGGCAGAAATTATACGTGTATTACATCTTAGAGTTCTTCTATATGCTATGTAAAGATAATTTGATTAAAGTATTAGCATAATTGGTATCCAGTAAATTAACTTTTTTTGTAATAAAAATTTGTATATTTTAGAGCTCTGGAATTACTTTATACAACATTCTTATACATAAAACATGAAACTAAAGAAATGTGTATTATTTCATTATTTCATTTTTTGTACCGTCGCCAAATTGACCCCATCAGAGGAGTTTGTTTTCATTCATATTCGTCTAAACATTAAAATATTTGGATCAGACCTAGTGAAATAACAATATCCTGTCCTGTTTAGGAAAAACAGATTGAAAATATAAATTCGCAAAACTGAATTATTTCAAAATAATTTAAATAATGACTTTTTAAGGGAAGGAAGATTCATTTTTATTTTAAAACTACAATTCCACATGTTGACTTTTCTATAAGTATAAAAAATTTTTCAAAAACTTATATTACGTAATTATTACGTAATTCGAATTATATTACACATTCTGATCCCAGTATAAAATCATCAGTATACAAAATCACGTTGTTTAAAGTATCGATACCTTGTAGTCGAGATACCTTGATAGTGAATTTAATAGGTCTCATGCCTTCTAAAGGAGTTGGAGTTTTGATGCTTAAAGTTTCAACAGATCATAAGTGTTTAGATACTTAATAAAACTAAAAAAATGTATAGACATTTAAAACATGTTTCAGCTTTTGTAAAATCACAAAATAATACATATGATTGATTATCATGAAAGACAAAAAGTATTAATGCAAGAGAATTTTGAAGAAAATGCTACATTACAGTTCACATGATAATTTAGAATATAGATACTACCATACAACACTAATGGTATCTCAAATATACATTCTATAGAATTAATGATGTGGAAATATTTTTGATACAACAAATTCAAAAACTCAAGAATATTTCAAGAAAATAGAATGAAATTAAACTTAAATAGTCATTAAAATTATCCCATTGCGTAATTACCTTAGTGACTGAATATATAAATATTACATATGATAGTATACAGTACATACAAATATACCCGTAATTATGTATATTTGTACATTTGTATAGATAATGCAATTATACACCCAGAAAAAATAAGCTTTTCTTTTGTGTAGAATGTTCTTTAATCTGTTTTTTACATATGATTTTAAAATTTTTCTTTATTAATTGTTTTACATTTTTATTGTAATCCTTTAAGGCGGATATTTCTATGGTTTTATAAACATTAAATCAAGTCTTAAATAGCTCAAAAATATTTGAATAACTTTATTAAGTGATCAAAACTTTATGACGTTAGAAATTTTTAACAAGCAATAAGACTCCTCTAGAAATTATGAAATCTATTAATGCAATAATACACACAGAAAAAATAAACTTTTCTTTTGTGTAGAATGTCTTTAATCTTACTGATCTATACATATGATTTTAAAATATTTCTATATTAATTGCTTTATATTTTTATTGTAATCCTTTAAGACGGATACTTCTGTGATTTCATAAACATTAAATCAAGTCTTAAATAGCTCAAAAATATTTGCATAGCTTTATTAAGTGATCAAAACTTTATGAAGTTAGAAATTCTTAACAAGCAATAAGACTCCTCTAGAAGTTATGAAATCCATTAAGGCAATTAGATATATTTAACAATATGGAAAGCAATTGCATGAACCATACAACAAAATGTTGCAACATCAACTTTTAAAAAAATGCATGTTTACTTTTTACTTACCCCA
>CM063501.1:164876171-164888671 GCA_032207245.1 Pardosa pseudoannulata
AACTTAATTAAAAATTAAATAATTTTCGATCTATTGAAATTTAACTGAATAACTAAATTTAAGCGCAAAACGCCCGCTCCTGGTACAATTCCCCTGCGAAATGTACCCGCACACAATGTGTTAAAATACCTTCTTACATCGTCTACCTGACCGAAAAACCATTTCTCACAAAAGCGTAATCCTTGTTTCACTTCTTTAAGAAAAAGTTTTAAACTATTGACTCAGTATAGGTTCCTTCCTGTTATTCTACCAACCCATAAAATGATGGGAAAAGGAAAAGAAAAACATGCAGTTATTCAATAGAAAGAGCATAAGGCAAAAGCGATATCCACCCCAAGACAAATCAGCGAGTGTACAGGATTCTAAACGCAACCGTGAAAGAACGCGAGGGAGGAAAATCCCCTTCGAAAGCGAGGGCGGCTGCTACCCCCTATTCCCTTCTCATTTTTTTCCATATTGGATATACCCCGTTTTAAGGGATTCTACGTCATTTCCTTGGGGATATAGAGTGGGTGTGCAGGAAGGTAAAGAGAGACAGATGTTTCGGTGCTGCACAATTTACCGTTTGTTATTCAGAGGTATGCTGGGGATTTTTTTTTTCTCTGTTACGAGATTAACCCATTTTTAAAAAGAATTTAGTGCTGTCGGGAAAGGAAACGTTGATATTTTAATTGTCTTCGAAGACAAGTGTATTAAAAGACAAAAAAAAAAAAACTTTATTTGAGATGTCGAGATAAATGAAGAACGGGTGGCAATGAGATAATTTTTTGGCTTTAACCACTTTTTTTTTTAAATAAAGGGAAATATAAAAATTTCCTACTTTTTTAATCAATTTTTAATAATTTTTTCGACATTTGAAAATGAAACGGACGATAACATTATATGTATTCTGAATTCTTAACGTCATTAGCTTTAACAGTTTTGTCAAAAATTGCTATAAAATCTTAAAATGAAGACATTTAAATAGTGCATACATGCACACACACACATTACTCATCTTAACAATTTCACAACACTGATTATTATTATTAACGTGTATAGCCTAAGCTAAACACTTATGTACGCATATGCCACGCTCTACATAATAAAATAAATAAAACGAAATAACCGGTTTTTTTTAAAGTAAGTCACGGAAAATCCTGTCAAAAAAAAAAAGAAAAAAAATCTACCTATGTCTACTTGCTACCCCACATCGCTATGAAATTCAGTAAAAAATAAACAAAAACATGTGCGTTAAATGCGCTGGGGGCATTTGAATTAAATCTAATAAATATATATAAAATAACTTTATTCCAGTCTTTCAAACAGGAAATAATTATAATTCGTAAAACAATACTATACATTTTTTCCAAATAAAGAAAATATTAGAGCTGCTCCTATATAATTTGCTATCCTGGAAAGAAGTTCCGTTTGTTTATCCCTACCTTTGTTGTACTTAACTGAATTTTAACTGTTAAATGCTCAGAGCTATAAAAATGGTATAAATTTTATGAAATTACATGCACTCACTAACAACGACTGGTACCAAAGTATTGTATCAAGTAGTTTTTCTTTCGAAAAAGGGGAAAAATTAATAAGGTAAAACTTAATAATACGCCTGCCTTACTGTTTTTTTTAAGCCAAAGGTGAAGCCAAAAAATAAATGCCAGCCCTGAAGCTTAAAAAGGGATTTAAAAGTTTAAAAAAATAGAAACACAATTACAAAGGAATACTAACCAGTAAAATGACTTAATTAAGGCAGTAAAACTAATGCAAATTTATTGAGAGTTAAATGGAAGTTTTGCCTCTAT
This sequence comes from Pardosa pseudoannulata, assembly GCA_032207245.1. Lineage (NCBI taxonomy): Eukaryota > Metazoa > Arthropoda > Arachnida > Araneae > Lycosidae > Pardosa > Pardosa pseudoannulata. The sequence continues at coordinate 164,877,962 of CM063501.1, forward strand.
CGTTTACCGTCGTAAGCAGGAGACTGTCTTGCCTGCCACCTAGAGTGTATATATATATATATATATATATATATATATATATATATATATATATATATATATATATATATATATATATATATATATATATATATATATATATATATATATATATATATGTGTGTGTGTGTGTGTGTGTGTGTGTGTGTGTAGATATTAGAGCTACTTCCACATAATTTCTCGATTAATTGATGTAGATAATTGTTCAGTAAGAAAGTAAACAATTAAAATGTCAAAGATGTATGTTGGAAAATATATTTTCAAGCACATTTAATCAACTATCCTAATCGGTTATGCTCCTTTACTTCCTATTGGAGAAATTGTATACTGACAGTTCCTGACTGAAAACCATACATTAGTAAGCTGTCAGAAAAATACTAGATTTAAAATTCTTAAACCTTAATTTTACAGGATGTTTTTTAAAATATTTTTTAATTTTAATTTCTGTTATTTTCCCATGTCTGTATAGACATTAGGATCTCTGTAAAATAAACAAAAAAATATATCATTTTCCATTTTTGAGATAATTAATGTCCTCTGTGGCGAACACTGACAATTATGTTATATACTATTTATAAATATACATGTCCGGTGTAGCGGACTTAGCCAAATTAAGGGTTAAGAATTAAGAGAGGCAACTAGTATAAATCAGAACAAGAAATCCCTTTTGTACTTTAATTACCAGTTTGATATGAGTAGTTAATTGATTACGATCAAAAATTGAAACAAAACAGGTTGAACTGAAATTTTTTAAGAACACATAGAAAACATATCGGTAACAGAAACTAATTGCTGTTAGCGAAACATATAAAAAACTTATTTAATTTTACTACATAAAATGAAAATATTTCTATGCAAGTCAATGAACAAATTATACATAAATTTAAAATCTTAACAAAGAACATGTAACTTAAAGTTTCGGGAAAAATAAGAAATCCATTTTTTCTCTTATTTCAGTCTTACAAAAGTCAAGCTAGTAGCAGAATTTTTTTGCAACAATGCTTAATTTATTTCATAAAAATTTGTCTTTTGACCTATTTTTTTGTTTTAAAACTTCAAAAATCCTTTTTCAAGACGGTTTTATTGCTTAAAGGTAGCTTCAAAAGATGCATTATTTTAGATGCATTATTTTTCGTTTATTTACTTTGAAATTTTTGGATATTGTCTATTATCTGGGTTTGCTTTTTATAAACATGAAATAGTTTTCCTATTTAAAGAGGATGTACTACCGTGAAATAAAATAAAATTGCTTAAACTATGAAGAAGCTTATTAAATAATTGCATTTTTTATGAACAGCACTTAACGAAAGGGAAATTTATTTCTAGTTTTTTCTACTACATAAATTATAAACAAATAGTAATAAAATCTGAAAGAAATTAGCTGTATGTAGTGCACTAAAATATTTTTTAAGGAATGTTATTGGAAAATTCAACTGTAAAAATATTCTGTATTTTGATCAAAAATTATTTTTAAAGGATTTTAATGCCTTACGTATTTTATATGACAACGTTATTCAATTGTCTCCTTAATGAAAGTTAAAGAACTAGTTCATTCAATGTTAAATACAGTAATTTCAATTATGTACATTCTTCTCCAAACCATCCAAATTTTTTGTTTTCAATTTGACACCGCAGTAAAATTCCATTGTTTAAAAGTGGTAAAGAGTAATTTAGTTCTCGTTAGGAAATGAACTACAAACGAAATTTTTTAAGGTAAGCTATCAATTAAGGTAAGTTATCATTTAAATGACTATTTAACGGATACAAAATGAAAACTTGCAGCTCTGAGGAAAAATAAAAAAATAATGGTTTCTGAACTGAACAAAGATAGGACGCTACAAAGTTGATGGATATTAGGTAACATTTTTATTATTAAGCGACTAAATTAATGCATTAAAAACTATATTTCTGAAAATTATTTTTTACTAGATCACCATACGGTTGTTGATTTTCAGGAATTAATGTCATTTTAGCAATAGGCCTTTAATGCTGCATTAAATCATTAAACTGAAAGTTTTACATATATTTATTTTAGGTTCATGCATTGTATATTTGGTCAAGACTTTACATATATTTTACTCTGAATAACTCGATTAGCTGATGCATGACACAACTTTAAAACACTTTCTTTTAGTTGAATGCATGTCTGATGAACACATTTATGCAAGATATATGGCACTTTTTACACATTTTTAAAGTTAAAAGTGTTTTCTTACAGTAAAAAAAATTTGCAATAATTTCTACTTCAAAAAGAATTTCCATAAATTCTTATTTAAAAAATATAGCTTCAACAGTAGTCCATTAGTTTAATATGAAGAAAATTTAGAGAATTAAGATTAATTCTTTAAATAGGGATAATTGGACAAAAATTATTAGAAAATTTAAGGACATGTTATTTCTAATAAAAACTTTCCTTATATATTTATAGAAACATTTTATTTTTTTGTGTTAAGTTTGGAAACTCTAGTTTTAATATTATCGTTGAAGTCGGAAAAGTATATTTCAATAGAAATTAAATAATTGCGTTCGATTAAAACTATTTATTTCATTTTTCTACGATAAGGTTTAGTGTTGATGTGTAAAAATTTTGATATTTGATATGAAATAAAGTATTTTCTTTCTTAAAACTTTTCCTTTTTTTATAAATTTGATACAAGTAATAGAGATCTCGTTTTTAAATTAAACGTTATTGAAAATTAATTTAACTCAAAATCAAAGTACCATTTTCTAAACTAATGAATAATTTTATAAAATGCATTTAAAAGAGCGCATGATGCATAGTTGTTAACTTTTATATAGTGGAATCAGTAAAACATCTTTTGAAATATCAACTGGTTTCTTGGTTGATTTTTAATGGCACAAGTAACTGGGATAAATAAAAGTTAATTTTTTAATTATATTCTATTTTAGAAAAACACAAATTAACCTTTTAGCAAAATGAACAAAATAAGATTTTGTATTTATAAAACTTGATTTAACATGCTTTCTTTTAGAAAAATTGGTATTTTTTACAATATTCCAAAATTTTTATATTTATAAAACTAGTAAAACTAATCTATCCTCTAGTCCAGTAATACCACTGTGTAGCAATTTCAAGCTAAAACTTAATATCTTTAAATATAATAAGTAAATTCAAATTTTCTACGAGTTATATATATATTTTTGATGAAATGAAGTATATTTTTAAACATTCAGATATTATTTAAGCGAAAAGATTTTTTAAGATAAAATGTAGCCAGAATTCACGTATAACAAGATAAGGTAAATACGGTGATTTTCAGAAATATTTGACTTTCTTAACATGTTGGAGCACACCAAAATACGGGTTTTGCGTTTCATCACCAATTATGATTTTAGATTCGCCTTTTGTGTTCTTTATCAAGTAGAGAACTTCGATCTCTGTGAACCATCTGAATACTTTAGCATGAGACAGATCTTTGTTTGCAAATGCTAATTGTAGACTGAGGGATTTCTTAGTGATTTAACATTACGTTAAATCACCAAGAAATCACACAAAATAATAGTGCGATAATGCTCTCGCGTTAACTCCATTTTCTGTCCTTTCAAAATTTATTCCACAACAGCAAAATTACAAATGTTACCACAAATTATTATCTGAGTCTTATGAGTTACATTTTTTTTTTGTGTCCATCGAATGCAACTGTCTCAATTTCAGAGTAATATACATACATACATACATATATACATGTATATCTTCACCAAAATCTTTTAAAGTCTCTCTAAATTTGGAAAGAAATCAGATATAAAATGGATGGTTAAACTGCTTATGGCCATCTTAATTTTAGAGATCTTTTGGACCATGGGAATGTATTTCAAGCTAATTACATCAACACGGAAAATATACTATTAAATTGATGAATTTTTAAAGCTATTGCATTAATAATTTTCAAACTGATATCGACTTAAGCTAAATAAATTTAACATCGCAGATTCTTGATTTTCTTTCCAATAATGAACAAATTACATAATTTGCTAGTTTTTTTCCATATTTTAAACATATATATTCAGTTCAAAAATTTCAGATTAACCTACATAAATGTCTTCAACAAAATCGTCTCTAAATTTGGAAAGAAATCAGATATAAACTGAATAGTTAAACGCTTATGGCCGTCTCTTTTTAAAGATGTTTTGGATCATGGGAATTTATTTCAGGCTAATTACATCAACACGGAAAATGTACTATTAAACTGATAAATTTTTAAAGCTATTGCATTAATAATTTTCAAACTGATATCGATTTAAGCTAAAAAAATGTAGCATTCCAGATTCCTGATTTTATTTCCAATTATGAACAAATTACATATTTTCCTAGCTGTTTCCATATTTTAAACATATATTTTCAGTACAAAAAACAGACTAAACTACATCTAAATCTCCCAGAAAAATATGTTATTCTGAATTTTAGGCTAAAAATAAGTGTTAATAAAATTAGATGATGTATATGAAAAAAATGTAACCAGTTTACAGTAAAAAGTAGGATGTACTTATAAGTAACCTTTTTATATATTTCTTTGATTCAGTTTTCAATCTGTCCAATTTTTAAGCACTTAAATAAGAAAATTACAGCATGAAATAATCAGAACTATTTAATATCTGACCAAACTCTGAGTGACTGCTACTCTTTATCTGATACCTAATAGTTAGTAGAATTTTAAATTATTGATTATGATTTGTTTTTAAAGAATTTCCTACATTTCATTTTCATTCCTGCACACAATAAAAAAAGTGAAGTGTATTTTGAAAATGTGTATAGAATAAAAAGTTATTTTACAGACAGGAATAACTGAAACTCCTTTTGAAATGTATGGGCGATAGTTTAAAATGTCTCAAGGGATTGAAATTTTTAATATTTTTAATTAAATATTTCATTCTTTAAACCTGCAATGCATCTCAAAATATAAAATTAAGAAAAGTTTAAGTAGTTCTTGAGACTTTTTCAGTGAAAAGTCAAAATATTTATGTCTAGTATAAATTTTTTTTGTGTTCAAAATACCTTAATAAAACACTGAAATTGAATGTACTAAGTAAGATTATTTTATGGAAAGCAAAGGGAGCTAGAATGATGTACAGAGAGATAATAAAAAAGTAAATGTTTTGTAGAAGTCTAATATAAAGTTTTATATTTACAAGACTTCTTTTTTTCTAATTAGAATTTTAAAATTTGTCTTTATAAGATATCAGATTAAAATTTTCAAAGCATTATTTTCATTACTATATTATTCACACTAAGAAAACGATATAAGGTTTTGGTTTGGTTTTGGAGCACTACGGTCTACTTTTTGCAACTTGAGGGCTAAAACGATATAAGGATAAGTATATCTTGTGCCCTGTGATAGTGTAAGTTTGGTTTGGTTTGGAGGATACGATCTTCTGTTTTTCCTCTCGAGGGCTAATGCATCTATTGTTTAAGGCCGATTCCGAATGGCGACTAACATCCATGTCAGCGGTGGATTCAATCCCGTGAATTCCGGTACCGAAGAACAGCACACTACCGTTCGGCCATCGATCCGCTGTGACAGTGTAGGCATTTAATAAATAAAATTTTCATTAAGTTCTATAAAATAAAGATATCGAGAAAAATTTTGGTATTCGTATTTCAATGGAAATACTCATTTTGACTATACCTGGATAAATTTTGACAAATTCCATCTTCACGGAGATACGTACGTGGAAATTTTAACATCGGAATTTTGAACATTTCTTTTCATCTTCCCTAAATGCATTTTGACTAGTTTTAACATGTCGTTTTGGACATCAGTATTTACATAAGTATGTATGAAAGTACACGTAGAATGTTGATAATTTTTGTTTAATTTGCTTTAATATCTATTTGTACATTTTTAGAGAATTCACATTCTATATAACGGAAAATTACAATATAACGTATATTAAGGATGGCAAGTATAACTTAAACGATTAGCCGTAGTGAGTTGAAAAATTAGAGTTAGGACTGTTGTAACATCTATTCATGCATCTGCATTTTTGATCGAAATACACACTCCATGTAAGAAAAATCTCAATATAGCGGAAATTAAAGCTACCGGTCTACGAGAAATGGTAGTACTTGGGCTCTACTCTTAATTGAATTAATATACACTACTCATTGTTATATACAATTCTAATCATAAAATAGTATGAAATTTCGATGCTATCAAATATTAATATTTTAGTAATTGTCACTGTCTACTTTATTAAAAAAATGGGGTTTCGTACCTCATATTTAAATAAAATAATTTTAAATTAAATGTAGCTAAATATGTGCAATTTAATTAGCGGAAATGGAAGTCATGTGATAGCCAAATCGGGTTGTTTTGTCTGTTTTTTTAAAACAGCAGTAAATTATTGAATAACTTTTATTTAAAAAATAAAAATGTTTTTATAAAATTTCTTTTAAATTTAAATCTTTACTTCAAAATATAAATTTCTGATATACGTTCTAAAACCTTTAACAAAATACTGCGAAATTTCCTGGAGTCTTAAATAAGGTTTTATAGAAAAATGTCCTAGAATAATATATCGACGATAAAAGAAGTTTTGTGTAAATTTTCTATTTTTATATTTACAAGAGCATTATTCCATAATAAGAACGTAATAATATATCTAATTATGTAATTATAAAATCATTTCTTTTAAGTTTATCGTTCGACTTGAAGTAACGACAAAAAATTGATATTCCATGCATAACGATACCATGTAAACATTTAGTAGGTAAAAAAAAGTTTTGTCATATTTTTCTTTTTATTTTATGCAAAAAGTAAAATATATTTCATTTTTAAAGAATATTTTAAGTAAAACAATAAATACCTGAAATTATGCAAAATTTGGATTTAATAACTTTCTTTTTAAAACGCTTGGCACCTTTTTAAGTGCTTCAAAAATAGACCACAATTTTGATCTATATAAATTAGAAATAGATATTAATGAAAATAAAATTGGTCTGTAAGTAATATTTCTTCACGTGATATCGGACATTTCCTAGATTTAAAGAAAATTTTTTAGAATACTAAAAAAATGAGCGATTTTTTTTAAAGTAATCTGATTTGCCCAATAATGAGCATTTATTTACTTGAACGTACACAATCTTTCTGCTGAAACTAAAGCTATATGCTGTCTTTAAAATGATAAACTATGAGAGAAATATATATTCCTCATAATTAAAATGTTCTTAAATAGTTCAAATAATAAAGTGATAGGTTGAGCTGCAAATTACATCTTTAATTCAGAAATAGGATAGTAATTTCGGATTTTAAAGATACGTATTGTTTCAATTTTAATTAGATGTACGATGCATATTTAGAAGAATAAATGTGAATTTTTTTACGAAATAAGACAAATGAAAAATGACAACCATTGAACTGCTGATATGTTTAATATTTTGTAAAATATGGAAAAATTTTAATGTTGCATAATCAAAGACGAAAAATAGCTTAACAGCTGTAAAAGTATCATTTTTGAAAATTATAGTTTATAAAGTTATAAAAAATTAAAAATACCATACTCTTTGTTTAAATAGAAAATGTTGAAAATTCTTTTGAATTTTAAGTGTAAGTTTTTCTCTAAACTTGTTCTTTTAAACACTTCATTTATATTCTCTCCCCTTTCACCCGGTATACATTCTGAGATACGTAATTTTGTAACTCTACAGGTTTAACGTTTTACGCAACTAAAACTAAAGTTTATTTTGAAAAAGTTTTGAAATGTATCTACTCCTTAGGAAATATAGAATAATTTTAAAAATTGATTACAATTTCAAATTTTCCCCCAGAATCTTTACTAAGAATATATAAAAAATATATATCTGCTTAATAAAGTTAACTGAAAAGTACTGCAAATGTTAAAATTTGAAGGAGTGTTCAAAATATTTTTTTCTATGCTTAAGCAGCCTGGTAACTCTTTAAACTTTTCAAAGTTTTTCACGGCTTTCTTTTTCTAAACACTCTTTGTATCCCGCGTATTCTATCTAATAATATAATTTCGTGATTATATAATTTTAAAGTTAAGTTAAAAATTAAGTAGATTCTCTAACATTTAAAATACCAGACTACTTTAGAATAGAAAAAAAAATAAGCATTCCTTTCAACGTGAAGTTTTTAAAAGTTTCCTCCGATCCTGTTTTTTCTAAAACCTCTTTTAGATCCCCGCATTCATTAAAAGTAAGTCGACTTATCCCATAGACGGCAGCACGTGGCGGTCAGGCAACGAAATAAATAATGTAGTGCATGTGTGGGAACAAAATGTAGACTCACCTGTTCCGTTCATATCAGTGATGCACATCGTCATCCAGTGGCTTCCGTGGTGTCTGTGTGTCCACTGGTGGTCAAGCACGTGAGAGAATGACCACGCGAATCGGGATACAACCATCCCTCCGCCGCTCCCGACAAATCCTTCCCGGAGTGGATGGCGGGGGCTGGGAGCGGCGCCTAGTGGCAGATTTCAGAAACAGGATTTGAGGGGGGATTGGAAACACCCACCCCAGACCCCGGGGAGGAAAAAACTAAAACTTAACACGTAAAATATTCTTCCCTTGACAAATATCGTCCGTCAAATAATTTGTAAACCAAAAAAGAGAAAAATAGCCTGGAAATTTCGAAAGTACAATTTTGGTACTAATAATAAAATGTGAAAATTCAGTTTAGAGTGCCCCTTGCTTTATTGGTAATCTTTTCTTCAGCCAATAACATTAACATACCATTTAAGACGGCAGGGATAAACATCTATAAGAGCCATAAAATGTTGGAAATAATTTCAGTTACTCCTCTTTTTTTAACTGTAACCGAAAACTTTGGGGGCGAAGCGCAAACGTTCTTTTTCTTGTAATTTCGATTTTTTTTTTTTGTATGTTGAATTTGGTTCTGTGAGCGATGCACATATGAAAAGGTTGACTTGAATGAAAATGTTCTTGGTCGTGGTAAAAGTACCACGGAAACTCGTGTTGGAAAACTTTTACTACTAATGTAAACAATGTATATACTTTTAAAATTATTGTAATAAAGTTCTCCCCTATCTAAAGATTTCTTGGAGTAATTAATATTTTTCTTCATAAAAAGCATAAACTGTACTTATTAAAATAGTAAAAAACACAGTACAGATAAAATTTATAAACAGATTGTACCAAATTTTTAAATTTGCAAAAGTATGGAGAACAATTTTTAAATTTTTCTAAATCATATGGAATTTTACGAGAAAATATGGGTCCATAGTTTCAAGCAATGAAAATGAAACAAAAAGCATAAACTGTCAGTATGCAAATACTTAAAACTATATACAAAACTTTTATACACAATTGTAGTCAAAACCTCTGGTTGTCATACGTAAGAAAACTTGCGTACCTGGCGATGATAAATATAGATAAAGAATCAAAATCCAAGGGCACCCTAAATTGCAGTGAAGTCATAATAAAAGCTAAATTTCATTTCAGCGGACAGTTTAAACTAGATAAATGCGATAAAGCAAAAAAATTTGTTAAAAAATTTGTTACATAGATATTTAATTCTAAACAGGAAAAATTCTCAATTACAATTCTTCTTTTACTCCGAATTAGGCTGTAATAAACAAAATTTCAAAATCATTTTCAACAATTAGTAAGTTATTTTTGTTATCTAAATATATACTTTAAAGCCTTGTTTTTTTCGTTTTAAAAGTATTGTTACAAATGCATATGAATAATCTAATATATTCGTATTGTTTCAGATCGATAATAGCCGTTATAATGAGATTTTTCTTCAAAATTTTCAAAATTTTTTGATTGCAATCAAAATGAGAGATGCACAACTAGATGGCATAATAATCCTAAAGAGAAAATTGATACATTTTACAGATAATTGTTTTTGAGTTATTCATATGCAACGAAATTTTCAATATAACGTATGCTATTGCATGTGATATTAACATTTCTGTTATTCTATGTAATAAAGAGAAAATCAGCAGAATGTTACATCAGTCTTAAATACTTAATTTCAACATTTTACGGCCAATCTTTTTGATTTATACCCATACAGCATTAAGTTACATTATACTGAAATGCCTCGTTATATAGCGATCAAATTACAATCCAAAGAACATTAAGTTGTTATTTTAATCTTAAATACAAGATTTTGATCTTCAGCGGAGAACAGATATTTAGTTATGCCCCACAGAGTTAATTTACATTATACTAAAAATTTTCGTTATATAGAGATCTTATTGCAATCTAAAGAGGAGGAGCTCAAAAAGATGTAATTCTAGTTTTAAATACAAGATTTCGTTTACAACAGCAATAGATTTGTAGTTATATCCCACAGAGTTAATATACATTATATTTAAGGTTTTCATTATATATGTAGCTAATTTCAATCAAAAAGAGAGATGCACAACTAGATGTTATAACTGTCTTAAGTACACGATTTCAACATTTTACGTCTGTTCGTTTATTAGTTATTCGCACGCAACGAAAATTTTCAATTATAACGTATATTATTGTATGTTACACTGAAATCTCTGTTACATAGAGTTTAAATAGAAAGCAAAAAAGTAGGATGGCAGCATAATGTTAGAACAGTCCTAAGTACTAAATTTCAAAATTTTACGACTAATCGTTTCTTAGTTAAGCACACACAAAATTAATATATGTTATGTTGAAATTTAGAACCATATAGCGTTCAAATTGCAATC
>CM063501.1:164893671-164948671 GCA_032207245.1 Pardosa pseudoannulata
TAGATTTACGTTGAAAACAATAACGAAAATGAAATTTTACAAAAAATGGAAGAATATGCCAAATAGAAAAAGATAAAATGAATTAATATAATAAAAAAACCACTAAAATTATCAGAGAAATTTATAAATTCTGTTTTAATAATTTTATCCTATTATTAAAATAATTTCCTAATGTTGTGTTAGTAAGCAGTCGGCAAGTCGGATTGCGAATTTAAAACCATTCTAATCTCGATTGCAATTTTAACATACGAACAATTTATTCTCCTTTTATGAAAATTATTAAATCTGTTTTATGAATTTTACAAGCTTGAATTTTATTTTAGTTATGTCCTAGTAACTATATCGGAAGAATAGACTGTTTATATTTTCAGATAGTTTTTATTTAAAATTTTTCAGATGTCATGTATTTGATATTGTTGACACTTCCTTTCATTTTCTTAGCTTGTTATTAATGCATATATTTATTGCATTATTTTGTCGGTTATAATAGCCATGTGTTGGCGATGTTATACCATACGATAAAATCCTAATTATTTCTTTGAAGAAAATAAAAATTTGAATTATAATAGGTTTGATTTTTTAACATTAGATAAGATTAAAAAATGAAATGGCACTAAATTCAAATAAGCTGCCATTAAAAAATAAGTAATATTAGCTTTTTTTTTATCTAATATTACTTATCTAAAAATAAGTAATATTAGCTATTATTTATATCAGTTATTGGTGCAGATCAGAACTTAGTGTTGCTCCGGGTTGTCGTCAATCTTGATTTCATAGTTCCTATATCTGATATGTATCTTTTGTACAGTGCATTTTTGTTAATGGTCCTAATTGAAAATAATATTAACACTTTGTTCTAAGGGGTGTATTAATAAGATATTTTATTTCAAATAAATGAAAAAAACTGGTTACTTTGATGCATTGATTATATTACAGTAAAATCCTATTCATTTGGCAAAATTTGACCTAGTAATTTCATAAACGTTTAATAATATTTTTAAAATAAGCCAAAAATCATTGAAATAGAGTATTGCACCATTTTTGCGTAATTTTGGTGGTCGCTTTTTTAAAATACCAACTGGCCTACTAATCTGGTACTGTACTAAAGCTTTTAAAATAATCCAATAGGAAATATATCAAGATAAATAAATGCTTAGTCCTGAAATACATATGCACCTAGTGCTCCATATTTTTTCTCACCAAGTAGAAAGGAAAAGGAATAAAAAAATTTACGGACTCGCAAACTGATGTATTTTTTATTTCAGTTGATTTTTTAAAAGCTGACAAGTTGATTAAAACATATTCTATAGAGAGCATAGAAAAATTAAAATTATCTCGGGGACTTGTTCAACGCCGAATTGAGCAGTATAAAAAATTTATATAAATAGCTAACAGAAATTTTGAAATGGAAACCCTTTCTATTTTCTGATCGGGAGAAAAATTTATTACACTTGAAAATATAAGGCGTGGATAACTTTCAAAGTTAGCAATTCTAGGCCTTGCCTGCGTCCTCGTACCTGTACTTTTGTCACGCTAGCAATACTTCTTATAACACGCTTATGCTTGGAAATACTTTCTTCGGTCAGTATATATATACTTGTGTTAACACGTTGACACGATACGAATGTTAACACATTGTATGAGGAATACGTACTAGTACATTTTCTGACGATTGATAATTGAGCTCGGGTCACGAACTAGTACGGGTTAGTGTAACAACATGGTTTGTTTGTGGGTGCATAAATAACGGTAGATACAGGAAAACGAAACCGAATGTTCTTGTCTACTACATAGATTCTGGAAAAATTTACACAAATATAAACTAGTTTTTACATCAGAAACCACAGAACGGGAAGGTTGATTAAAAAATTAATATAGATTTTAAATTAACTTTTTATTTATCCTTGGGAAAATGATATATATGTATATTTATATATTATATATAGATTTGAATTTATATATATATATATATATATATATATATATATATATATATATATATATATATATATATAATTTCTTTATTTGTCTATTTATATATTTGTTTACATAATTCAATATAAAATACGAAAAGTTGGTTAAAAAATTAAATAATTTTTGATCTATTGAGATTTAACTGAATAACAAAATATACGCGCAAAAGACCAGCTTCCGGTACAATTCCGCTGCGAAATGTACCCGCACACAATGTGTTACGATACAATGAGGTTTGAAGTTCAATAAAAGTTATTTCGATTAAATGTGTTGGGAATATTGTTAAAAAATCTAGATTTGTACATAGCATGACTTCCTTGTAATGAATGAATATCCTACATTTAAAAAAATTTTTGAATGAAACGACATCAGAATTATGATTTGCACATTATCTTTAATGTTTAAAGGAGATTTCGTTTCTCAATGTAACCGTGTTTTTAGTAAGTTTTCTCAAGTACCTCTTTTTGTTGGAGACAAAGCAATAATATTTGTTGTACTGAGGCATTTCTTTTCAGAGATATTTAGTTCTAAACTGAAACAGCTCAAATTGCAATGCTTCTTTTATCCCGTCCCAAGCAGTAATAAACAATAAAAATTAAAAGTTATTTCTCCACAATTAGAGTTTTATTTTTGTTCTTTAAAAAAGGACTATAAAACGTTGTTTCAGCTTTTTAAAAAGGATTGAAGAGGAATAAAAACTACGATCTAATAGAATCCTTTAAAGAGAACTCAGTGGCCTGTAAAAGTAAAAATATCAAGGTTGTATGTCATCCAGGTCGATTAGAAATAATCATTGTAGATTATTTCTAATCATTGAGATTTGCTATATGTATATAGTAGATAATCACTGATTATTTTTAATCCACTTTTGCGATACATCTATTAATGCAAATCACAAAGTTTAAATTGAAATACGCTTAATTTTGCAAATAATTGCTATGTGACCCATAGTAACAAAATAGATTTGCAGTTGAAACAATAACGAAAGTGAGATTTTAAAAATGGAAGAATATGCCAAATAGAAAGAGATAAAATGAATTAAATCTAATTTAAAAACCACCAAAATTATCAGAAGATTAACTTCTATTTTAATAATTTTACCCTACTATTAAAATAAATACCTAATGTTGCGTTCGTAGGCAGCCGGCAAGTCGGTTTGCGAATTAAAAAACGTTCTATCTCCATCTTGAATTTAACATGTGAAATATTTATGCTGCTAAAGCCTTCCTAGAATGGACCTGAATTACTGAACAAAATTTATATATATATATATATATATATATATATATATATATATATATATATATATATATATATATATATATATATATATATATATATATATATATATATATATATATATATATATATATATATATATATATATATATATATGTATATATATATGTATATATATATATATATATATATATATATATATATATATATATATATGTATGTATATATATATATATATATATATATATATATATATATATATATATATATATATATATATATATATATATATATATATATATATATATATATATATATATATATATATATATATATATATATATATATATATATATATTATATATATATGGCAATATATGTATATATATATGTATATATATGTATATATATATGTATATATATATGTATATATATATGTGTATATATGGATTTATATATATAGTTTATATGTGATTACTATGAACTGTATATGCAGCTGTATACCATATCATATATACGATCTATATATATATATATATATATATATATATATATATATATATAATATATATATATATATTCATATATATATATATATATATATATATCAATATATATATATATATATATATATATATTAGACTCAATGGCAATTCATGACACTAAATACTAGTGTTCCTTTTTTGAAAATTATTAAATTTGTTCTATGGATTTATTGTAAGTTTAATGTGATTACTAGAACTGAACTGCAGCTGTTACCATTCAAAACGATCTCTCCTACTCTAAAAATAAAAGCCTTTATTTCTGTATTCACTTATTCGCATTTTCCTTGTTCAAATATATTTCCATGAATTCTCCAAATTGCTTCTCAACAAATTGTTTCTCATACAATTGTTAGGTGTTGAAACATTAAGTTTCGAGTAAAAAAAAATACATTCTATTCAGATTTACTGTTATACATGCAAGGTAAGGAACCTATTTCTTTCATGAGATGTTCCACCAAACATTTCCTAGTTTTCCTGCTCTATGAACCTATGCAAAAAGATTCTTTGAGGAAACAAGAAGGGTAAAATTAAATAAATAGACAATTTTTTTCTGTTTCTGTCTCTAACATGAATCTTCATAATGTAAACAGCATATACGATAGCAGGAAGAAAGAGAAGAAAGACTGTCTTTGTCCCACTTTCTACTCCCGTATATTACCTTATTTTTAATCGCATTTCCCTCCTCGTAAATTCCAGAAACATAAACAGGGATTGTTTTCGCTTTCGCTCTTTTCGTCGCGAAAAATTAAATAGTTGCAAACGAGAGAAGAAAAGTTTATTGGGGGATGGTTTTATTTAGTGATTCGTATATCTCTGGAAAGTATTTAGGGTGGTGACAGGAACGACACTGTTTGCATCATAACTTGTCAAGTAGGTGGGAGCTCCATAATAGCCGATGAGATTAGGTGATAGACGACTGGTGGAAAAAGAACACTGCATCGTACTTCTGTACACTGTGTGTGTGTAATATATAAAACAATTATTGTCCCTAAATTTCAAAATTCTCCCCATCCACGTTCTACGTTTCTTACTCTTAACTCTTCCAAGCATCCCAAACAAGTCAAGAACATATGTATCATTGATATCGAAGTTCCTTTTCCTGTTACCAAAACTATAGATTAAATCAAAATTTGCTACGAGTGACCTTTTTTTACCCTTTTTTCCCAGCTGTTTATTTTCCCCCGAAAAATTGGAGATATTAACAATTTCAATTTCGTTGTTTGCAGTTTTACCACTAGCCTTTCAAAAGCCTCAGAATAAATTTTAATCAAAAACTTTTTCATACTAACTCACAATCAATATTTTATGCATGCAAATATCAGTAAATCCTGAACTAGAGGGCTTGGACCGGGAAGTTCAGTTGTCATCTCTTCCCTTGAGGTTTCTCACGAAAAGCCATCCAATTGATTTTCCTCTCCTAGGGACGGCTTTTAAAGGATCAAACAGATGCATATTTGTCTCTGGTCTGCTTAAGACGAGTCTGGTTCTCCATCCTTAAACCTCTCTCTCCTGCATCTGAATTACGTTGCCAAACAAGCCCTGGAAATTAAAAATGGGCTATTTCTCCCGTGTGATGGTTGAAGAATATTTTTATTGGTTACATATTTGTATATGCACACACACACACACACACACCTATATATATATATATATATATATATATATATATATATATATATATATATATATATATATATATATATATATGTATATATATATATATATATATATGTATATATATATGTATATATATGTATATATATGTATATATATGTATATATATGCATGTATATATTTATATGTATATGTGTATATATATATGTGTATATATATATATGCATATATATGCATGTATATATTTATATGTATATGTGTATATATATATGTATATATATATGCATATATATGCATGCATATATTTATATGTATATGTGTATATATGTAATGAGACTGACTTCTCGATGGGGGGTTGCAGTCATGGCCATAAAAATGATACCGTTTCAGCTAAAGACCTTTATTAAGATAACTTTGAAGGACGGGTTCCCACTTCATCATAGGGACAAACTAAAGGGTCAGCTAGTATGAAGTTCTATATACAAGACAAGTAACACCTGGGTCAACATGCCTCCTGCAACCATTAAGTGATCGAGCGAGAGATAACCACTGACCCCCTGAAATGACTGCGTGAAGAAAAGAGCTGATGATAACGCGAGCAAAAGAAAAGAAAATGAATGCTAATTCCAAAAACTGTTTCATTAGCTCACAACCCCCAAAGGACTATCTAGCACATCAAAACTGTTAAAGGATCTGTGGAGGTAAGAGGAATTATGTACATTCCTGATAGAATAGGGAAAATTATTCGCAAAATTGAATTTTACATATATATATAATATATATATATATATATATATATATATATATATATATATATATATATATATATATGTACATATGTATATATATATATATGTTTATATATATATATACGTATATATATATATATATATACACACATATATATATATATATATATATATATATATGACATGCCTTGCAGTCAACTATTTAGTCTGAGAGCCGAATAGTCCTTCATAATATCTTTATTTATGACTTCATCACAAAAAAAGTATTGAATCAGTAAACATGGTGTCGAGTGGGCAACATCCATACCCTAAGAAAAGACAGACACTTAGAGTTGGTTCATCAGCAACTCAATCTCAAAAAGCTCTTTCTGAATTATTGCGCATCAAACGCTTTTATATGTAGTTCTTAGTGATTCGCGCAATTGCACTAAATAGTGCTCTTCGTTTTTTGCTTTTGATCCCCTTAAATTAACTTAAGCTTAATGTTTATAAACCTGATATATATATATATATATATATATATATATATATATATATATATATATATAATCAGTGAAATTATCTGTCAACTAATACACGGGAAATTAGTCCCTATTATTTGAATTACCCTTGTTTACTTAATAATAAGTATACCTAAGTAATTTACAGTCGTGTAGTGTCAATGTTGTCGTGTCAACGTTGTGGAACTTTAAATTATTTTACAGGGACTTCCATGGTGGAGGGGGCGGATCAGTAGTCATCCTTCTGTTCTACTAAATGTCATAATGGCGATCATGCTCGTTTTCGTTTCGGTAACCGCTTTAGTTGGCTGCTAGTCTTAGAGAATTTTTCCAAAATATTTTCTGTGAATGTTAGTAAATAAAATAATTAAACATGTACCGGTCACGTGTCACCTATTGGTACGTAGGCCATAATTTATCCACCTCTTGCCCATAGGGTGGTTCGTAACCTGTTATTGTGGAAGACCGAGGGTTCAAGTATCACTGTTGTAGAATGCTTATTAAGGTTCTTTTGAAGAAGGTACGGAAAATATCAGTTTTAGTCTAGAAAGCATGATTCAAAAGTTCACGGTACCGAGTTAAGTTGAGTCATTGAGTTAAGAAGCTTAAACTTATGTTACACATAAGAGAAGCTGTAACACCCCTGTGTGATCATTCAGTAGATTCTATTGAACATAAATTCCATTCATATGCACACAAAAACAAATTTATAAAGATGAGCTATGAATCATTAAGACTCTACACTTTTTTCTTTTTAAAAATTTTTTGGAAGTGATGAGTTTATATTAATTAAACTTTAGCTATTATCTCTTACCATGTAATACGTTATAACAATAAAACCTTTATATTATCCCCCCTTTCTAAGTATACTAGCTGTTAGTACGCACCGTTGCAAGAAAAGGCTTATAACAAACTAACATATGGCTTGAAAAATGAGTAAATTTTTAATTTTCCAGAATTGTAAAGTAGCCTATGAGTCTGGTAAAAAAAATGGTTTATTTTTTGGTTGAGAATTATCTGGTACACGCTGAATAATAAGTTTATCTAAATACTCCTCTAAAGTATCCCTATACTGTGAACAGTGTAGAATCACCTTGAATTCATTTAGAAAGATAATTCAAAGTTTTCTTAGCTACGTCAAAATTATTGTTAAGTTCTTCCCAATATTTTGGCCGCATTAATTAATGGAAGCAAAGAAATGAAACTATCATTTCCACTACACCATAGAGGTAGATAGAATTTGTTGTTAATACTGGTGATTAAATTTTCATTGCTACAAAAAATAATCTATGATTAAATTTAAAATTATCACATATGTATAACTAATCTATTATTTAAGTGAAATATAAAGGAAAATTATTTACGTAATATCTAAGTTCAGAGATAAAACGTATGAAAATCATGCAGACGATATTTAAATAATTTAAAATAAGAAATGATTAAATGAGATGGTTAAATGAATGCTAGGAAAAAATGTTATTTTTACCTATTTATTATGTGACAAAATGATACATTTAACACTAGATTGCCCGAGATTTCTTGTATACCTATATTGCCCAAACACAATCAAAATGACTGCATTGTGAAAAAATAACAAATATGTAAAGAAATTTGTTTAAAATTAATTTTTAATATTATATAATAAAAGAGGGCGGAAGTAACTACAATTATTCATAAACTCATTTATATGTTATAGAAAAAGTCACCAAATTCTAAGAAATTTTGTCATTATATTTCATAATTGTTTTTCTAATTGAAATTAAAAAACAGTCAAAATGACTGCCTTGGGCAATATAGTGTTAATCACCTGCTCTTAACTGGGGAAAATAGGGCTTGAAATAATGGCATTAAACGATAGAGAAGAGGGGAAGTGGGAATTTCGAGTGTTGCTAATTCTAACTCATCAAGAATCCAATATGGATGTCTCTATTAATTTCAAGTACAACCGCTTAATAAATTCGAGGACAGACGGACAGATAATTTAGGCTATTATTATACATGGGGTTGAATACAGCTATTTAGTTTGAAGATAAAATGAGTTTGGTAGTAAAAATGCTGATAATATTTCAACAGTTTGTTTATAGACGATATTTATTTAAATAAATTAAAATAAGAAATGATTAAATGAGATGGTTAGAGTAAGGACGTCATAATGCTAGAAAAAAATGTTATTTTTGAAGGGGTGGATTTCGAAAGTTTTAAAGAAGACAGTATTTTTCACTGTGATAAGAAGCATATTCATACCAATTTTATTTTAATTGTATCGATAGGAGAAGGTAAACTTTACTCGCTTTGAATTTTGTTAACCCTAACTCATTAAGAATACAATATGGATGCCTCTATCCATTCCAGGTCCAACCGCTTCATAAATTCGAGGACAGACGGACAGATAGCTTTGGCTATTATTATATAGGAGATAAAATTATCCAGTTATTAAAATAAATGTGTTCTGATTTGAGTGGACAGTCGGGATCTACGTTATTTCTATCCGAGGACTAATGAGATCAGGTCTTGCTGTTGAAAGCAGTTTCTGAACGACATCTTTCTATCTAAAAATCTGCTGACATATACACATAGTCTACTATTTTATTAGTATATATTTCAATCCAATTTAATGACACTTAATGGCACATAAAATCTGGTATGTAGCGAATCAAATCATGTCTGTCCTCTCGATCCAAACAATGGGTTGCCATAACGAATATTTTCTCTTGTGATAATTCCATTAAGAATTTCACGAAACAACGAAAACTCCGCGCGTCAATGACTTCATCCGATTAAATAAAGGCGTAGTTTAATTCACGAGAAGGGCAGCTGTAAGCCATTTGTTCCGCCTGGAGTTGTTTTAGAGCAATAACTGGAGTTTTCATTCTTTATTACAGCAAACACAGCTAAAGAAGAGATTTTCAGTAGGAGCTACTTCAAATAAATACTCTAAACTGCTCTCTGAATCTTTAATGAAACATGCTATTGGGACGGAAGTGCTTATTTTTATCGGACGTGCGCCAGGCATGCTGCTGGGGAAAGCAGAAAATCATTATTTAACGTCACAAAATTATAGATTGTTTTGATGTATAATCATTGTATAACACAGGTGTAGAATCAGTCTCTTTTTTGCCCTTACTGCATACAAAGTTTACAGAGAAAAAACTTTGTTACATTCCAAAAATTCAACCTCGAAATTTTTAATGTCGGTATCTGAAAGGAACTTCTTAGAAACAATTTTTGGAATTATGTTTGTATGCGTGCATATTTGTGCCCAACATCTCTCCGGCTCTCAATGGGCTTTATGAATGACACGTGGTATGGTGATTTAGCACGCAAGCTGTAGATATTAAATCCTTTTTAGATTGGGGAAGTACATAGGTAAGTGAACCAAACGGAGTGATTGGCTGTTTTGAGTAACTTTTCTTTAACACTAGATTGCCTAAGGAAGTCATTTTGACTACTTTTTCAATTTCAATTAGAAAAACAATTGTGCATATAATAACACATCTTCTTAGAATTTTGTGAATTTTTGTACAACATATAAATGCTCTTATTAATCATTGTATTTGCCTCCACCCTCTTTCATTTCCGGTATATATACGTGTTATACCTGTATTGCCCCAAAGCAGTCGTTTTGACTACTTGAGAAATTTCTAATAAACCCAAGAAATTTGGCTTCGAATTCTGGCTTGCATCAGATGTTAGTAGCAAGTACGTTTTGAATGGATTTCCTTACTTGGGGTGCCGAACTCTGGCCGATTGGTTAGGGTGCTGATCGTCGGTACTGGAGTTCGTGGGTTCGAATCCCACTATGGCATGGATGTTCGTAGCCATTCGGAATTGTCTTTAAGCAGTAGGTCCCGGTTTCATTAGCCCTCATGTGCAAAACAACAGACCGTAGCGCTCCAAACCAAACCAAACCAAACCTTACTTGAGGAAAGAGGAACAACGGCCATCGTCAATGCTTCTCAGTGAACACGTTGTTCTGAAACTGTTCTAGCCATCCATACACAAACTGTGGAAGGAATATCCCGACCGATAAATTTTTCCCTAGCATGTCACTCGAGACGAAATAATTGGCCAAAAAACAACAGTAGTTGGAACTATTAGAGGAAATAAAAGAGAACTACCCAAAGTAGCCAAACAAACGAAGGATAACATGCCTCGTTTTTCCACTTTCTTATACAAATCGGAAAATTCTGTGCTTACAATATATAAAAGCCAACTAAATAAAAGAGTAGTTGTTCTTAGTTCCAGGCATAAATTTGCGAAAATTGATAGAAGCAATAAAAAAATGTTACCGGACTCTATTCAATTTTATAACAAAACAAAATTTGGAGTTTATATGACGGATCAGATAGCCAGAAAATATACCATAAAATCTAGTTCTCGTAGATGGTCCTTCCAAGTATTTTTAAATATTTTAGACTTGGTTGGTGTAAATGCTTGGATCCTTTACAAAGAAGAGACAGGAATACAAATACAACGAAAACAGTTCTTGTTTCAATTAGCAGAACTGCTTTCCATCGATTACAGAGCTGCAAGACAGAACAAGTCATCAGAAAATGAAGACCCACAAACATCCAATACAACATATTCTTACAAACGAAAAATGTGTCAAGTACGACTTTGCCACAATAACAAGTAATATATGTGAAAAATGTGAAAAGTATGTTTGAGGAAGATGTACACATAAAAAGATTTCCACCTTCATTTGCTTAAAATGTACAAATAATGCATAAATTATTTTTTTCCAAGTGAAGTACATTTTGTTGTTGTTAATACTTACTAATAACTTGTTGTATGACTGTAAATAATATAAGAAATATTTAAAATTAATTTTAAACAAATTTCTTTACACATTAGTTATTCTTCAAAATGCAGTCATTTTAACTGCTTTGGGGCAGTATAGGTATATACTAAGTTTCACTCTTTCTAGTGTTAAGTAGAAGGACAAGATAAGACAAAGTGATGTATCACTGAGTTTGCGTTATTAAGCGTTAATAGCGTTACTCGTATACTCGTAATACTCGTATTTGAACAAAAGTAATTTTTTGAAGAAGCTTACTACTTAAAGCTGACTACTTGTATAGGATCTTATAGTTAGAAAGCATTTGGACTGAATTCTTTCAAAATATATCCATGAAAAAATATAACACGATTTAGGTCTAAAAAAATTTTAGAGTTTCAGGACATTCTGTACAAAGCTGATTGTGGTCAATTTGGACAAAATTGCCGTCTGAGGCATTTTCCCTTACTTTTATTTAGCCTCCCATTTACTTTTCTTTTTAACATTCTAAGAACTTGAGGTAGTAATTTAAGTAAACTTACAATTTCTCTATTGAAATTATGAAATGTATCACTCCTTTCATGTTTCCATGTCGACTAAAAAATTATTAACTGACAAGAGAGAACATACCACAGAACATTTTTGTGGAAACGGGAGTGTACTTTCAACTATAAGAAGTAATGTCTACATGGAATTCATTTCTAAAAATTGCACTTAATATTAAGGTGAATGGGATTTAACGGATATCCCCTTAAAAACTTGTCTGAAGGACATGACGTTAAAAAATACGCGGACTTGAAGGAAATTAATCATACCGCCTGACCAGAAGGGATATTTCTTACTTTCCATCTATGTTTTTGGTTTTATTTGGAGGGCTACAATCTACTTTTTGCTAATGAGACAGGGACCTACTCCTTAATGCCAATTCCAAATGGCTACAAACATGAATGCTACAATGCAATTTGAACCTACGAACTCTGGTACTTCTGTTCATGGAATAACCTATCTGAATGGTTAGTGTAAAAATTTAGACAAAAGTTGAATACAAAAAAAATTGGTGTCCTTTCACGGGACTCCCAAGCAGTGAAAAATTCTTAGAAACAAAATATAAATTTTCGTTTCCTACTAGATCCCAATTTGCCCAATACAGTACTCAAGGCACACCATAAATTTCGAAGCCTCCTCCAAACCAAGGCCTTATTATAGTTGTGTCATTCGTAGTACCACAGCCCCTGAATTTTCCCTCTAATAACAACCTCCTGACCACGGAGGAAGGGAAGGGGGAAGAGAACACTTTTTTTTTTTTAAATACGAAGAATTTGATATGAAATACAGTTATTCTTGTTATTTTTAAAACATTTTTTTTTTTACATAAATTTCATTTAAGGTCCAATAAAATGTTAGAAATCAGAATTTGAAATTTATGTTAACAGACTAATTTTATAAATTAATTTAAAAAATAATTTTGGCTTCTGTTTGTAGTGTCCTCAAAAATGTGATGTGCAAGGACTGGACCTTAAAGGTCTAGGCCTAAATAAGGCCTGTTTTCAACTTTTAAATATTTTATAAAAAAAAAAAGATCCCAAAAGGTTCATTTTACAACATTTATTGTTTATATTACTTTTTTATGTTCATACTCTTACCTATTCCATCACCTCATCGTTAAATATTTTTCGTTATTACATAAACTGAAACTAATTTCTAAAATTAAGATTAAAATAAAATTTTTTTGACCGATGCGAGAGAGTAAATACATGTTTTTTGACTTCTCCCTTTTCTTTACTTACCCACATCAAGCCAGAATATTTTAGTGCGTGTTTTAAACACTTGTTTAATAGTTCGCTATTTATCGTTTCACTCAATCTGCAGCGATGTATGGGACAACATTTTCACAAACTAAATGATGTAAAGTGAATTCTCACACTGTACATTACAGGGGAAAAATTCAAGCGAAATGTCAAATCACCTTTAAAAAAATCATCCACACGTTGGTACTTAACTGTAACTTTTCCACTCTTCCAAAAGGAAGCGCAGATAAGTCACATTTTTCGAATTCCGTGATGATCTTCCTACTTTTTAAACTGATCCAGTCCCGCGGGAAGTGAAAAGGAGGCAAAAAGTAAAAAAAAAAATCTTCTCCGACAAAGCTTTCGGAAGTGCACTTGGATATTAGTATATTTAGCCTCGCATTCTGCAGTCGCCCGACACCCCCCCGGGTCTGGCGCAAAGAGGAAAAAAAAGTTATTAACCGCATTTCTAGCAGGCGGGAAGAATCAAAGTGCAGAAAGAAAAGCGGGGAAAAAAGTGGAGAGAGAAAAGCAAAATAAGAATAAAAAACCTCCGGACTCGGATTACGGAAGGAGCGCTTGCCTAAGAAATCGGAAACTTTACGAACAAGAACGCAAAGTAGGTAAAGACAGTAGCAGAAATGAAAAACGCTCAAGTGCGGTGGATGATTATAAATCCCCCGGAGTTAAGTGTAGGGACAAATAATGCTCGATTTTTTTTTCTTTTCTTCTCACCCACCCCCAGGCTGTAAGAGGCCTTAAGAAGCACTTGCTTTACTCCGGTGACGAGCAGATCGACAATGGATGCGGGTCGTGCAGGCTTAATTAAGCGTTCACGCATTGCTTTCCGATTGAGGAAAAACCTGTGCGAGACAGGAGAACTTCTGATGGGTGGGAGGGGGTTAGACGAATCTATGATGTAGAAGAACTGCCACGACAATCTCTTTTAGGAGAAATTAAAATGCTGGCAGTTCAAGTTGCCAAAGCCATACCTCAAATCGTACTATGTACATGCAGTAAAATATCGAGAATATCCACTTTAGACCCTATCGTGTAGGTAGATTTAAGAATATCTCTTGCAATACTTTATAAATCAGAAGGCGATTAACGTAAAAGGAATAAAGTTCTCTTGATGCAATGCCGGAAAAAAATTCATTTGAATTTTTCTCAAGAGAGGGATTTTTATTTTTCCGATTCCTTACATCTTTCATCTCTACCCGGTGAAAGAACAACCAAACACACAGATTTAATTTTCGCCCTTTTAAGCATACAGGAAGATGTTTCAAAAGCCTGAAAGTGTCCGAATACTTCAACCCCCGGAATTCTAGAAAGATGTACTAATAAATGTATCACCTCGAGATTCTAGCAATATGATAGTGAACCACAAATTCTCACCGATGAAGGTCGGGCATGCCATTACGGACATCCTCCCATTCACCCAATCTTGATTACCATCAGGAGCAGGGAATTTTGCTCCCAAATTTTTTCTCCTCACAAAAATTAAAAAAAAAACTGAATGTGAGATGTGAAAACTCGGGAATTACCTAAATTTATTAATAGAATACCATTAAAAAAATTCTGGAAATGAGAAAGTGACAAATTTTTCGAGAATTTCCAAAAATTGGAAAAATTTGAAGCACAATTCATACAGACAGCTTTCTTTTCAATGACAAAATAACTGTCTAAATACCCCATAGTGAACATTAAAAATATATCTAAAAAGAGTTATTAGAATGTCATTAAATGAGGAAAGCATTTCTAACCAGCAAATATCCATTTTGACATCACTAAATACAAGAGCATTAAACAAAACAAACTTAGCACAAGAGATTTTGTAGTAAAATATAGAATATGGTGTCAAGTATTACAATTATTAAGATTTATAGGCTGAACGGTATTTAGGGAAAATTCTGGAATTCAATATGCTACCAGGCATAAAGGGAAGAATCCAGAAAAGTTTTAAAGTAAACTAGTTAAAATAATCAAATTTAATTGCATTCTCGAATTTTTCTCTTTGTAGTGATCGTCTTGATATTTATCTGATATGATTAAAGAAGTCCCTGAAAATGTATCTAAAAGTCAACCTTTCATGAACTCCATTTTATACCAAGTTTAACCCACTAATGTTTGAGTCATTTATTCAGAATACATACTGATGCATATCTTGTATTTAAGTTATTATGGATTTCATGGAGAAAAACGAATGATATTTTATCAACTTTGAATATTACAGGTTATCCTCGTGAATGATCTACCTTTTAAATCACAATAAGATGCCACTTATAAAAATAAAAACTGCGTAATAAGAGATTTATTAGATATCACATGTAAACACAGTGCTATGAAAGGAAACTGAGTAATCAGTTAAGTTATATGTTACGATTTCACTTCATATATCTACCGAAATAGATACTGAAATAAATATAAGCACAAGGGTAAAAAAATGCTGATCCAGATGACAAAATTATAAACAATAGCAGATACTACCAAATTTGATAGGTTGTTTACAGGACTGCTATTTACCTTCGCTGGAAGGGAAAACTCGTTCGGAGAAAACGTAAAAATTCTCCAATTTTTTAGCTCTTATAAAGAAGTGGTTCTAGACATTAATGGGTCAAATGGGATATGAAAGGCATAGAGAACTTGTTTAGTATGTTAGTAAAACAAAAATAAAGCACGAAGTTTCGACCTATAAGGTTCCTTATTGACTGGGGAATCATTGCCTTGACTGTCCTGGACAACTTTTTGTGTAATTTAGCAAACGTAAACGTCTATATACAGCATAGAAATTGAATGTGATTATCTTCTATGATTCGAAACTTCTACTGAGTATGGAGAGGATTCTCACGAGGAATCGCAAATGCCTTGCACATGTCAGTAGGGTATCAGATCCATAAAGGTGTTTAATGAGTTTCCTGTCATCGATTAGAAAAATCTACCTTCAAACAAATCTTTAAAAGCTGAGATAGAATCTCGAATCTTAAACATATTAAAGAAAGTGTTAAAATTAATTAACATCATTAACTATGAATTAGAGTCCAGGCAAGTATTCTAATTGAAAGAAAACTTTCAAGTTTTGTTTTCCTATAACTTTTTGCTGAAGAAAAATAACAATACTGAAAAATATCTGAAGAGGAGATGCAAAAGCTAGTGTACTAAAAAAAACCCTGAAAAAATTTTTACGCAACTTTATTTGTACAAATACATTAAAGATCTATAAAACTTCCCCGATTTACAGACAAAGAATTAACTTCTTTATACTGGAGTAGTTTTTAAGGGGACAAAGGGCCTTCAAAATGATTGAATCAATTTTTTTTTGTTTGATTTGAGTTATTTATATGGTTCATTATCAACCGACATTTTTTAAATAACAAGATTATCTTACTGAACTGAAATATATTTTCTGTCATACACCTTTATTTTAAACTTAATTTTTTTCAATTTTACAATTTTTGTATTGAATTAGTAATTTTAAATTGTTTCACGGGCATTACTTTTATGCACTTCTTATTCAAAATTTTGAACATAGTCTATTAATGTATTTGTCTGAAAACTGGGTATGCTTTTTCAAAATCAAAATACTTTCTCGAGTTTCAAAGGATATAATACCATAAAAAGGCAAACACAGTTGCTAAAAGATTGCATTATTTGAAATAATCATGTTGTATAAATATTTATCGTAAGTGAAATTCGATACCCAGTTTGTTTTAAACAGATTCTAAAAATAAAAGGAATAAAAAGCTGCTGTCCATTAGAAGCCTTTTTAAGAGATATTGTTCAACAAGCCATTTTTTATTAAATAGTCTCACATTGTAATAAAAAATTATTTTATAATATATTTTAGTGTCTTATGTTTTATGTCCCATCGTAAAAACATCATTAAACTTTTAAAAACAGAGATTCATCCTCTCTTGAAAGAAACATTTAATACTAAATAATACCAAGATAATTCAAGGAACACCTAACCTGCTCATTCACATGAAAACGAAAATATATTACATATCTCAGAATATAATACAACTAAACCATACACAGAAAGGAGCTGAAAGTTAAACGATTACATACGGCAAGTGGTTGAGTAATCCCCTACTGAAGATGATCATGATTTGGGGAATTTTCAAGATCATAATCGGATTCGACAAAGTGAGATCTTTCGACATGACAAAATTCGTATTGTTTAAACCCTTAACCTTGTGAAGGACAGCAGATAATTTTTATTATATATGACAACAACATATACATGTCGGAATATGTCAGTGTGAATTTTGAAAACTTTTGTTTTATTTTATTGCGGTGACAGAGATTTGGTACTTTTAGTTATACACTAGAATGTAGTTAAAAAATCAGCAAATCTACACAGGACCATACGCCAAGTTGTGCAAGTAGAAAATTCCTCCATGATTAGTTATCCATTCGATTGCCCTATACCTGAAAACCACCATCTAAAAATTTTCTCGACTTAACATCCACGACAAGATTTCTTCGGTCTAACAACAATGTCATTGATACGGACCTTAAGAGACGAAAAAGGGTGTCATTTTTCTCCCGATTTTAAGTTCGTTTCCCACAGAGAACGCTTTGGAGCTTAGATATATTACAGCACTTACATCTGATTATTACATCTGATCTGAAACTATCCCTTTCCTTGGTAAAGTGAAATTACTCAGGTATTTTCCGTATCTTTGTAATATGAAAAAAAGTTTGATTTTAGTTTGGTTTAAACACTACAGTGTACCATTTTTTACACGAGGGCTTATCAGACTGGGACCTACTTTATAAAGCCGATTTCTAATAGCTACAAACATCCATGCAATGAGCGAGATCGCATGCAATAACCCCCAAACACCTTTACTGAAAAGTAGTGCCCTGTCCTTTCAGCTATCGTTCGGCAATAGTCTTTGAAGAGATATGGAAATCTTCATCAAATGTTACATGTCTACAATTAGAACGTATTTAATTTCCATGATGCTATGCTACCGAATGTCCTATGATCGTCAATTATGTGTGTGTCTAAAAACACATACACACATATGTATGCGATACTTATTTAGTGTCATTCCAATGTAAATTAATATCCAGAATGACGAAGAAACAAACCAAGAGGTCGGAATGGTGGTAGGAATAAATTCTTTGTTAATTAAATTCTCTTTAATTTTAGGCATTTCAAAGTGCAAAATAAAACGGTCTCAAGATGTTGAAGAATTTAGCATTACTTTCAATGCAAATAGGCCTGAATACAAACACAACAAAGGTTCGAAAAAGCTGATTATGAAAGCTAGATGAATAAATTTATTGCTATAAGACGGTAGTTTATAAATTACTGATTGTCATATCTTTTCAAATTTTGCAACACATGGTATGTAATTTTGTAAAAGAAAAATAAAAGGATATGTCAATATTCTTTACAATATTTTTTTTATTCTTCTAATTATTCACAAAACTGCTTTAAATCCTTGTGGTAAATACTTGAGCGTATATAGATATTCTCCAGGATTTGCCAAGAAAATTTAAACCGTGGTTAAAATCTTAAAGCTTAATTGAAAAGACACAATGTATTTACAAATTTATATATATATATATATATATATATATATGTGTGTGTGTGTGTGTGTGTGTGTGTGTATGTGTGTAGTAACAAGGACGGACTTCACGATGGGTGGTTGCAGTCGTGGACATAAAAAGGACATCGTTTTAGTCAAAGACCTTTATTAGCAGAATATTGGTGGATAGGGTTTCCACTTTATTATTCTCGGGACAAACTGAGCAAGAAACTAACATGAAGTTTCATGTAAAAATATAAGTAACAGCTATGTCAACATGTATGTGAAAACCTCACTGAAAATCTCTGAAAAAATCTGTCTTCGATAACGTGCATCTTTTTTTTTCTGAATTTTCCTAAACTGGTTGCTAGGGCAATATGAAGCTTTAATTGGTTAGACCCCCTTCTCTGTGGGCATGTACTGTAGCTCCAGTGGGCAATTTCGGTTAGAAGTCAAAAAGGGGAAAGCAAAGGGACGCGGGTTTTTTTGCCCTTAAGATTTGAAAACCCCTAAGAATTTTCTCGGGCCTTAATGAGGGCCGACTTAGGGGTTTTATACAAAATAACTGCATTAGTTTCTCGATCTAAATTACATTTCTTTATATATATCAAGACACAATGACACCATGTGCAGTGTTGCCAATCCGTTTTATGACTTATTTACATACGCTATAGAAATTACGTAAACTACAGATGTATATGTAACACGCATGTATGTATCTGTGTATCTTTTATGTATGTGCTATGAAATTTTTTTAGGGGAAAGTTCACTGTACTTTGGTTCAAGACATTAGATCCTTCCCTGAGAAAACATTTTGGCTACAGTACTCATGAGTGAATTCCGTAGATCAAGCAAATAACTGTAGCTCTCTAAACTAAACCAAATCAGAATATGGTTTTCTGAAGAGGTAAATTTGGGCTAATTTTCTATCTGTATCACTAGATTGTTCGGAAACTATACTTTGGAATTTTATTTTTATTTTTTAAAAAAATAGATAGCTTAAACTTTTGAGGACGGACGTAACATATACACAATGCTTTTTAAATTGACTCAGACAATGCTGTAATATTTGAAAATTCCACTATCAGTTATAGAACTACATCTAATAAGAAATAGAATAAATGTTCCACTTAAAATTCCATACATACCCTTCTTTTAATTCATTTTTCAACACGTTGATTTTATGAAACACCCGTCCTCAAAGGCTTAAAACAATCCCTGGTTTAGTTTGGAGCATAAAGATCTACTATTTGGCAACAAGAGGGCTAATGAGACCGGGTCCTACAGCTTAAATCCAGTTCCACACCTCTATGAATACCCATGCCACAGTGAGATTCGAACCCACGAGCTACGGTACCAAAGATCTAAGCCAAGATCATTCGGCAATCTTTGCAGTTACCGTTTTTTTTGTAATAAAGGGTACGTAACATTAAAAAGTATAAAGAAAAAATTCTGACTAGTTTACTTGTTTCTCTTTGTGCCTCACATAAGAAAAAAAAAACCCCAACAATCCCAAAGTTATCGGGTAATAAAACTAAATCCATGACAGAGCTTAATAACGAGGAAAGGCAGTTTAATAAAAGTGTACTTTCACCTTAACGCACCTTCCGAAAAGCTATTCCAAGTCTTTACCGGCGTAAAATTGTGAGTTATTCTACTAATCCGAGCGGAGGGATAGTGCAACTCAGTTCTCTCCATATACAGAATCTCCTTCCCCAATCCAATTGGTATATATATCTATAAAATTTTTTTTCATTCTGGAACCTAAATACTTCGCAAAATAGCGTGAGAAACAACATAGTGTGTGTGTATATATATATATACGAGAGTAGGAAATTCCTTCTACTAAACTGCATACCGACAAATTGCGTGGGGCTAGATTCTTCCAAAAAACTTTTGGGAGAAAATAAAATGAGGAAAAAAAAAGGGCGCACTGAGGGAGGGAGCGGGAAATATTTGTTGGGGCGCACATACTTCTGTTACAATAAAGTGTGGTCCATTATAAGCGAGCGGCGATTTCTGTGTCCCTAATGGGCATTGTTTTTCGGCTTCCGCTGCATTTGACCGTTAAAAGGAATGAAAATGATCCGCCGAGTTATGAAGAGCAAAAATGGCCGCCATCATCCCCTCCCGCCCGCCTTTGTGATTAACACCTCTGCTTCACCGTGCTTCAATTTCGAGCCATTCGCCTCCGAAAGTTTAGATTGCCTCCTCACATTCCCGATTCTTTATGGAACAGATATTTCCAACGAGTTGCACTGCTCCTTTTACGACTGTAAAAACAGGCTGAAATATCGGCTAGGAAGCCAAACAATAACTGTTAAAAATTTGTGAATCTTATTTGTTTAAATTCCAAAAAATATTACTGAAAGTGTTCACATGTGTCCTATATTGCACTATTGTAGTTTTAAAACAAAATCGTTTTCAAATATTGTGCACTAAACTTTGGTTTAAAGCGCTACAGTCTACTTTTTTGCTACACGACGGCTAATTGAGACCGAAGCCTAGAGCTTAAAGCCGATTCCGAACTGCCACGAAAATCCATGCCTCTGTGGGATTCGAAACTACGAATTATGGACCGATGTCTTAACCATTCAGACATCGTTCGATGACTGTGCACTATAAAAGAACGTATATGTCCACGACTTCACTTGTGGTCTACTCTTATTAGCACATTGTATGCGGGACATGTACTAGCACGTTTTCTGACGACTGATATTTGAGCGCGGGACATGTACAAGTACGGGTTAGTGTAACAACATGGTTTGTTTGTGGGTACAAATATAATGGTATATACACGAAAACGAAACCGAATGTTCTTGTCTACCACATAGATTCTAGAAAAATTTAGACAAATAAAAACTAGTTTTTACTTCAGTCGATGCGTAACCACATAACGAGAAAAATTAAAACTATATACTACTATTTCTATTTGATTTTTCATATTTACGATACTATTATAAATTTATATACTAAAAAATATATTTTTTGTTTACAAAAATCTTATGGTTGTTATTTATATATTTCTATTTATATATTTCAATATAAAATATGAAAAGTTGGTTAAAAAATGATCTGTTGAGATTTAACTGAATAACTAAATTTACGCGCAAAACATCCGCTCCAGGTACAATTCCGCTGCAAAATGTACTCGCACACAATGTGTTAAAATTACCTTCTACATTGTCTTCATAAAAAATATTACCACTGGTT
The DNA here is from genome assembly GCA_032207245.1 of Pardosa pseudoannulata. NCBI lineage: Eukaryota > Metazoa > Arthropoda > Arachnida > Araneae > Lycosidae > Pardosa > Pardosa pseudoannulata. Next base: position 164,915,610 of record CM063501.1, read on the forward strand.
TTCACATAAAACTCTTCATTTTACTAGTAGTTGAAAAGACTATAAAGATAGGTATAAAATATAGTCATTATAGTTAAAAGTAATGAATAGCTATTTGGGATTCTTCAATTCATATATATTTAAAAAAAATATTTTTGTGAATATTTCCGATGTCGGAATTTAAATTTCCATTTGTGAGCTTCACGCGTGTTTTTTTATTGGATTATCATGTAGTTTAAGATCAAAATTTGTTTCCATAGTGTGGGCACTAAAAGAACACCCAGGAACTCTGCCGTGCTCTCAAGAACTCGAATTAAAATTACCTCCGCACATTCCCGATTCTTTATGGAACAGATATTTCCAAGGAGTTTCACTGAGCTCAGCTCATTTTACGACTATAAAACAAGCTAAAATATTGGCCAAAAAAACTACCGCAAACATTTCAAATTTTAGCAATTTCATACAGATAAAAGATATAGGTTTGGTTTGGAGTACTACGGTCTACTCTTTGCAACACGAGGGCTAATGAAACCGGGACCTACTCTTAAGGACGATTCTGCAGGGCTATGAACGTCCATGCAGCAATGTGAATCGAACCCATGAACTCCAGTACCGAAGGCCAACACTGTAACTATTCGTCCACCGTTCGGCAACTGTAATAGGAGTTCTATTATGTAAAACTTATGAAAAATATTTATCAAATTTCTTTTTCTTAATTTATTTCACTGAAGTGTAATTATAGTACTATAAACCTTAGTATAGTACTATATACCTTGAATTTTTCACAAATAATGAAATTATAGACCCCATAAAAGAACTCAGATATTTAATTATGCATGTATATGTATGCAAGCATAGATGTTTAAGTGCGACCTTTTCAAAGCTCAGCGAATTAAATTGAGGGCATTTAATAAAAGGTTTTATACTCCAATAGTTAATCAGTATCCAATTTTAGATCCAACTCAGTCAACCGGAACTTTAGAATAGCCTAACCTATATACGGCAGAATAAAAATTCACCCAGCATAGAAATAATTTTTTTTTAATGACTGGAAATATGACGTCGAATCATGCAATGTTGTGTGTGAAGCACTTTTGGAAGGATTGTGGAACGATTGATGATTGTAACTATTGAAATGATTGCCAATTCTTATGTAATTGATAAATAAATCTGAGGGGTTTTAAGTACCGTTTTGCAATTAAAATCACACGAGTGTAACTTCCTTTAAAATAATATTTTTACTCGAAATTTTGTATTTTATGTTATGATAGTCTAAATGTAACACTTTGCTTTTCCTATACATCTCATGATATACACATCAAATGCTTTATACGTTAGCATATCACACGGAATACACAATGAGCTATATTTTATGTACAAGCTTCAAGTATGTATATCGTATCTAATGTACAGGTCAGGAAAAAGGTAAAATATTCTACGACTAATCGTTTTTGCGATATGCCTCATAGAGTTAATATACGTTATATGAAAACTGTTTTGTTATATAGGGCAAAGTTCGATCAGATGAGGTTGAGCAAAACACAAGTGTTATAAAAGTTCTAATTGCAAGAATTCATCATTTTAAGACGAATTGTTTTTGACATATGGCCCTTAATGGTAAGAATGTTATTAAAACTTTCCATGCTCACCTTTATCATTTTAATATTATCACTTATGTGTGTTGAATATGTTAAACTGGATAACATACGACTCCTAAAAATATATACAACGGAGCTGCATTAAATTATATTATGTGTATTTTTGAAAAATTGTGGAGAACATGCAGCTTAACGGTTTAATAGTCAACAAGCTGGTATTTGAAAAATAATCTGTATTCTAATCTACTTTTTAGCATAATTTTCGAGCCGCGGGAGCTTACCTGGCAAAGGCAGTGATCACGTAACTACAGTGTAGTAGGATTGAGGCTCGGTCCGACTAAAGATCCACCCTGTTCGTTAATGGCGGATGGAGCACATAAAATTGGTTTGTGGTCCCAATATCCTCCAAGTACATGTGAATGTGTCAGGCTAAGCCTTGGGACCTTCTGCTTGTTCCCTGCTTCAAAATTACGAGAACCCTATCTTAAAAGTCCAACCTCTCGAGACAATGGCAACCATCTCTCCATGAGAAATCATATCACATCAACCAACCATCATAATTTTTACCAATATGTCCTATCTTAGAATTTACTTTTAAATTTCACCCTCCTGTGAATCTCATTCTGCTCCTACGGTAAAATAATTGTATGAATATTTAAGTATTATGCAGCAATATCGTAGAAGACTCATTTTGAAACTAAAGAATATACCAAGGACTGAAAATCTTGACCCAGGTGCACAAAATCAAACGTTTAACTAGTGCAAGGCCTAGCAGCTATTTCTATGAGATGGAATTCAAAATCTGGCTCTATGATACGAAAAAATGTTTTTATATTGTTGGAAATTAAATTTAAAAACTAGAAAGTATAGCCTTTCATGTAAAAATATACTAAAAATAGTACATTTGTGTGTTCTTAATCGAAAAATTGTAGTTACTTAAAAAACATGCCCGTTATAAATAAATATATTGTTATAATGTGATTTTACAAATAAGGGAGGAACACCTCACGAAATGTTGTCAATATTTGCAGTGCAAGATTTTATAAAATTTATGTATTAGTTTTCACTGTAAGTGTTGAAAGATCGTTTTCATCTATGAAAATAGTAAAAGCATTTCTTCGCATCAGAACTGGTACAAGATGACAAATTTAGCTTTATTTTCGGTGAATAAAGGCATGACTAAAGACAGAGGTTTAAACAAGCTGGCCTTAAAAGCTACAAGAATTAATTTACTTTTATAAAACGATAGTTTATAAATTACTTATTATGTCATTCTGCTTTCGAATTTTGTTGTCATATAAGGTACGTAATTTTGTACAAGAACATGAGAGGGTTAGTCATAATTTCTTTCTCAATATATATATATATATATATATATATATATATATATATATATATATATATATATTAATTTTCCTAGTTATGTTGTCAAATACTTCAGTTTAAATTGATTTAGAAAATACTAAACCATTAGAAGTAAACATACTCCGATATTTATGAAGCAAATTTAAACTTAGTAAAATCTTAGAATTAAAACACAGAATGTGGTTGATAAATATTTTTAAAAATGAGTTACATACAGTGTTATTTTTCCGTTATATGACATATTTATGTATTCATGCAAACAATGCATATATGAATTTTTTTTATATGAAATTGAAATTTCACTGCACTTTGAATAAGTTTTTGGGGTTTTCCCGAAATAATATTCTGGCTACGTTACTGCCCTTTATAGCAGAAAATCGAAGGAAAACTTTTTTTTCGTTGTCTGTGAAATGCAGGCGACCATAATGAAAACGAAAATGGAAGCCAAGAGCAAATGGCTTTTGCCAAGTCGACCGATATTCAAAGATGGGCGCCAAAATCGTCGACCGGAAATGATGTATGGTTTCTGCAGACCCACCAATCTCAAATTCTCACCGTCATTGTTGAAATGGATGCTCCCACATGCCTTCGCGCGATTTTTTTTTCCTCCCCCACTTCGCTTCATCCCCGGCATAACTTCTCCTTCCCTCCACTGACCGACGGCTATTTTCGATAAGGAACTGACCGCAATCGCGATGACCAAAACGTTGTAAAGAAAAGAAAATGCTTTATGACCCAGTCCAGCGAAACACCCTGCCGCGGCAAAATATGTCGGGCTAATTTCTTTTCCCGCCAGATCTTAATTTTTGTTTTGCAATATTAAATTAACCCATATTGTACCACACCAACTAAATATATTTCTGTAAGTTATTAAAACTTAATCCATATTATTAATATGGTGTAACTAAGTATATAAAACCAAAATTTTGATAAAATATTTTTAATTTTTTATGTAATTGTCTGTCCTATAAATAGAACAACGGTCCAATACACTACTAAATCTTAAAAAATATCACTTACATTGCATTAGGCTCATTCATAGATGAAATTTGGGGAAACAGTCAAAACAAAGTCCAAAATTACATTTTAAGCATACTGTGGTTGGTTTTCTCTTGCAGTTATTGAACTGGCAGTAAGAGAGTAAATTTCTCTTGCAATCTCCAGTTTTTCTGAATGGAATAGACATCTATTTATTCCTTGTTGTGTTCAGGTGTGTGAACAGGTGTTTGAGCTGGTTTTCATTTGAAGATAAGAAAAGAATTGAGCTATCAATGAAATATCGAATTCGTGGAAAAATAATCGGGGTTGAACCGTCGTCTTAATTTTAGGGCACCTTTTTTATACTTACAAATTACACGTGTAAAATATATTTTTCAACTAAAACTTTCAGCTACATTATTAACTCTGTTTTTAAACTAAAAGTAACCTCCATAATGTTTGAAAAATAATAATAATAAATATAAAATTAAAGATTAAAAAATGACAATTTTGAAGAGGTTGCTGAAAATAAATTTTACAATACAATATGATTTGATTTTTCAGTTTTTTTTTGTTACTATGTTACAGTGTGTCTATTTTAAAGGTGTTAAAATAAAATCCACTCAGAAAATATTTATAACTTTATTATTAAATGGAATTTTATTTGCTGTCCTGTTTATAGGAGAGCGGTCTAATATGGGTTAATCTTTTTCGGGCAGTTTCTGTCAATAGACCTACTAAATAAAAAGTAATTAAAATAAATAATTCAAAGTATGTGGAAAACACCTTAACATTCAGATGAACCGGGTGATCTAAAAATCCGTATAAACTTTAAAAATTCATAATAACTGGAAAAATAATCAAAATAAAAAACGGTTTGCAGGGTTATAATCGCTGGGGTATGGGATTTTTTTAAACAGAAAAAACAGTCACTCAAAAACAGCCGACAGATGGTGCTGGTACGAGCGAATTCGGTTGAAATATGTAAATGAGACTGTTTTAAGAACTTGAGCTCCTATATAAATACACAACCAGTTCACCGCTATAAACAATGTAATAATCATCATAACCATGCATAATCTATCCAATCTCTCTGAACTGAAAGATGCGATCCGCTGAGAGGTGTCTTGCATACAACCAGACCTGCTGCACTCTGCCGTTGCTGGATTTGTGACTCGCCTGCAGTGTGTTATTCCCTGTGGTAGTGGTCATGTGGGACACATACTGTTGTTATAAACGATTTGGAGGCATTCTGTTTGTTATTTGCGTTTCATTTTCTTTGAATTGTGTCCATAATCGTCCTCTATCCACTCTTATTGAGTTTTTTTTCTTTCTTTTTTAAATGCCCTAGCGATACTAACCCTGCAAACCGTTTTTTTTTAATTTTGGTTATTTTTCTGGTTATTATCAATTTTTAAAGTTTATAGGGACTTATTGATCACCCGGTAGGAAAGAATCCGTTTTTACAAAATGCTTGATAATAGTTCTCTTTCCTCACTGTTCTAAGCCAGAGATCAAACGTATGAAAGCTGCGAGCTCCATTTTAAATTCTTATTGTGAGCTACCAAGAGCTTATAATTGTTGGCGAAAGACTTGTGCTAAATAATCAGAATGACCTTCAGTTAGTTATCACTCCAAATTAATTACCTTTGTAAGCTGTTATTCCCTTTTATAGGTTTAACTCCTTAAGCGGTTTGACCCTACAGTGTGTGTGCTACACAAAATTGGCCTCAACTAGTTTGTACTAGGCTTACGGGCATCGATATTTTCTCCTTTTCTTTACTGGTTCTCTCTCATTCGGGAATAAATTTCCAACGTGAACAACCAGGTTTGGAGACTAATCCTTTTAGACTAACAAAGAGATATTTTATGGAAAAAATTGCTCTCACATATAAGATTCTTAAATCTGTAAGGCAATATGCAATGTGCTGTTCGAAAAAAAAAAAGAGAATCCGAAAAGAAACACGGTATTTCTGCCTTCATTGCGATGTAGGACGTTGCATTACATCATTTTTCAAATTGTGCCATACATAAAAAGACTTCTGTTTGGAAAAGTGTGAACGTCAAAATTCACAGTATGAGAAAATTTTTTATAGAATTTGTAAACCATTCTTCACTGCATGTAGAATGTACTTGAAAAAAGCAAACATTTAGGGGTTTTCGTGCTCCATAATTGTAAAATAAAAAATGTTGTATAAATATTAAAAGTAAAATAAAAATTAAAAATTTCTTATTATTCTTATACTTTTATGTATGGTACTTAATTATATGCAATAAAAAATATGCCTTTTTTGAGAACATTTCTGGTAAAAAAAAATTGACCTTTTAAAAGGGTTAATAAATTTTTTTTTAATTGAAAAATAGGATGTGTAATCTATGGAAAATTTGAGCTAATGGTAGTTGCGATCGACGCTTTTGTGATCGCTGATCCAAGCACTGTCTTTAACGTGTTTCTTTCGATGATTTAAGGGTTTGATTTGCGGAAGATTTTCATCATAGACATGATTCTGCAGGAAATTTTAAAGATAATTTTCTACACATTATTTGAAATAATGAAATGTACTGCAGAAAATATGAATAGAAGACAATAAATAATACCTGAAATCAATCGATTTTCTTTCTTTTTTTTAAAATGGCAGACAATAACTGTTAAAGAAAATGGAGATCTGACGGTGTAAAGTTCCTTTTTTCTACTAGGAAATTTTTCTACAAATTTACTTCAAATACGAAACTTATATCACATTCGTCTTCCAAGTCTTTAATTTTTTTTAAATTTAAAACAAAAACTTTAACACGATCGCTATCTACAAAACTGTATTCAAGATGTCATGCCCCGTTTAGAAAGGTAGCACATTTCTGAAAAAAAATTGTCTCTACTATAATAATTGGATGTTTTAAAAGTAGTGTTTTCAACCGTTCGAAAAGTTTACTAAATTTGTAATTCTAATTAAGAATTCCAAAACCATTTAAGAAGACCTCTCACCTTTAAACATTGAATATTTTTTTATATTATGAAAATTTCTGAATCATTTAAAACAACTTCAATTGAAATATTAAACTACAAATCTGTATAACTATTAATTTTCTGCATTTACTCATCACGTGAGTCGCGGTAGCTCAGTCGGAAAAATGCAACGATCTCGTAACTGAGATGTTGCGGGTTCGGAACTCGAGCCGGCCTAAGATCCGCCGCGTTCACTAAAGGTGACTGGGGCAAGTAAAATATGTTCGTGGTCACAATGTTCTCCAAGTTCTCAATCAATATCTATGGGTGGGTGGCATGCTAAGCCTATGGGTCTTCTGCTTGGACCTTGATTCAAAATTACGACGACCCACTTGAGCATAAGTCGTATTTTCACCTTTGAGGTGCTCCTTGAAATCAAAGGCATACCCCTTTGCCTTAATTCTAGTAGCCTCCGGCTCATATCGAGCTTGGTTTGACCAAGTGTCATAAGACAACAACAACAACAACCCATCAAAGCAATCGTATACATTCAACTGAAATTATCAAGATTATATCAAGAGATATCAATATTGGAAGTTCGCAGATTCAGGATTATTACTGACACAATTTAGAAGTAAATGGTTCTGTGTATATAACTGTACAGTTATGAACTATTTTATATGATTATAATTAAAGTTTATTAAAACGTTTCAATCAAAAACGTTTGAGATTTCATGCAAAATTCAATTAAAAGATAGATTTCAATCAAAAACATTTGAGATATAAAAACGTTTGAGATTTAGAGAGTATGAGTACAAACCTGTGGCTGTGATTCAAGTTTAGCGTAAAATGGAATTAAATGGTGCTTTTCAATTTATACTTATGCTTAAATTGGTCAAATCAGTGTATAAAAGAACTTGCTCACAAAAATGAAAATAATGCATGATTTCTTGATTACAACAGTATCAACAGCAAATTCGTTCAAATGATATGAAGGCTAAGATATCTAAACTATAATTGTAGAGCAAAGTAAAGAGTTAAATTCACTACAAAAATAGAAATATTAGAAAAAGATGAGATACTGTATGCATTTGGACAACTTTGACCTATTTTACCATAGCTTTTAATGAAACTATAATGAAAATATCGAAAGTTTTAACTTTATATGCATTTTACACAACTGGTGTTTTTAACTTCCGTGAACTTTAAATAAAACGCTTATTGCACATATTGATTTCATATTTTTATAGTAAACACTTTATGGACTTATATTGAAAGTACTTTTTTCTTTGTCATTTTATTTGGTAGCTTTTAATTTTAAATAAGTTTTACTCAAAATCGTATTTTTTCAACTTGCGCTCACTCTAAATAAAAACCTATTGTACCTATTGCTTTCATATTTTCATATTAAATATATTATAGTGCTACAATGAAACTATCTACCTATTTCATTACTGATCATTTTCTATTTATATTATTTTAATTGTAAGTGTTTTAGCGTTTTCGAAAATTCAATCTCCTGTAGTAAATTTTTTAATATTTTTTTTAAATAATTGGAGAATTACAACTAATAATTATTAATTACAAAAGAGGAAACATTATTAATGAAACCTTTTTTGTATATCTGTGCACAGTGTTTAAGAAAATTTTTTAAACAAGTTTGTGAAACAAGCTCCGTTTACTTTATAAAAAAATTTCTTCTAAGAGATAAAATATATTCAGCAAAATTACTTAAAGTATAGACAACAAATGCTGAAAATCCTTATGAATTTAGGATATTAATTAAAAAAAGATATGATTAGTCTAAAAATAAAAACTCATCCATTTGAAATTCCTTAAAGGTGGTGATATTTCCTATTTCCTTAAAATCTCATCTTTGAAGAATATGCAAAACATTCAATCTGTCATAACAAGGAAAAGAACGATATTTGTTAGATCAATGTATAGTTCGATCATATAATGCATTCCTACGTATGTAAATAGTGTGCAAAAAAACTAACTGAATCATCAAGTAAAATTAAAAACATAGTTATTTTATTTAAAATGTGATATAATATGTGTATGGAAAAGCTATGTGGATCAGACTTTTTAGAGGAGGATAACTTATACAAAACATTATGAGATATCTTTTAAATATGACAATGCAGAAGCATACAGTTTGCCATAAAACTTACTAAATCATCGAGTTCATTTAAAAATCTAGTTTTTTTTTCAATTGAGAAAATTTTCGTGAATTTAGTTTTTTAATATTTTGAACAAAATATTTGAAATTATAATTTTGAAGAATTATAATTTGAATCATAATTTTGAATAATTATAATTTGAATCATAATTTTGAATAATTATAATTTGAATCATAATTTTGAATAACTATAATTTAAGTTATAAATTTGAATAATTATAATTTGAATTATAATTTTGAATAATTATAAGTTAAGTTATAATTTGAATTATGATTTTGATAATGTCTAAATTCTAAATTTGAATGTTTCTGTATTAATTAAGCTGAAGAATTTTAGTGATTACATAAAATTAAAAACATCTCTCCAAAGAAAAACATTCTATGTTTTTTCTATAATATATTAAAAACTTAACTAAACTTATAATTTTTAATAATTATAAGTTTAGTTATAATTTTTAATAATTATAATTCATAATAATAATTTGAATTATAATTTTGATGATGTTTAAATTCTAAATTTGAATGTTTCTGTATTAATTAAACTAAAAAATTTTATTTATTATATAAAATTAAAAACATCTCTCCAAAGAAAAACATTCTAAAGAAAAGAGTTCTCTAAAGATAAACATTCTATGTTTTTTTTTCTATAATATATTTTTTCTTTTAAGATATGTTTTTTTAATTTTATGTAATGAAGTTTAATTGATACATGACTGTATAAAATTTAGAATTTAAACATCATTAAAATTATAAAAAATTTCAAATAGTTTTTAAATCAAGGAAAATTTTTTGAATTAAAATAAACTCGTGTTTTAAATTAAAGCGATGGTTTTGTAAGTTTTATGGCAGACTGTATGCTTCTATACGGCTATGTCTTAAAGAAATGCCTCATAATGCTTTGAATAATTTGATGATAAATTTCTTAAATTTTTTTATAAAGCTAGAATTTTTAAACTAACTTGGTTCTAGTTTTGATAGACTGCACACAGTCATGGGAATTTATTGATTATTAATATTTTAATGATTCTTTAAATCCCAAAATTTTCTTCCTTTCTAAACATCATCAAAATTATAAAACTTCAAATAGTTTTTAAATTGAGATCAACAAACTAAATCAAGGAAAATTTTTTAAATTAAAATTAACACGAGTTTTTAAATTAAAACAATGTTTTGTAAGTTTTATGGCAGACTGCTTCTATACGGCTATGTTTTAAATATATGCCTCATAATGCTTTGAATGAATTTATGATAATTTTTTTTTAATTTTTTTATAAAGAGAGAATTTTTAAACTAATTTTGTTCGTGTTTTGATAGACTGCACAGAGTCATGGGAATTTATTGATTTTCTTTTAATGATTCTTTAAATCGAAAAATTTTTTTCCTTTCTAAACATCATCAAAATTATAAAATTTCAAATACTTTACTTTTTTAAATTGAGATCAACAAACTAAATCAAAGAAAATTTTTTTTAATTAAAAAAACTCTTGTTTTTAAATTAAAGCGATGGTTTAGTAAGTATTATGGCAGACTGTATGCTTCTATACGGCTATGTTTTAAAGATATGCCTCATATTGCTTTGAATGAATTTATGATCAATTTTTTTAAATTTTATAAAAACTAGCTAGAATTTTTAAACTAATTTGATTCATGTTTTGATGGACTCCACACAGTCATGGGAATTTATTAATTGTTAATCTTTTAATGACTCTTTAAATCTCAAAATTTCCTTTCTTTCAATTAGAATCTTTAGTAGTTCATTTTATTTTTGGAATTAAAACATTTTAGTTATAAGGCGAACATAGGCAAAACCCAGAGATATTCGTGGCAATAAAATATTAAAGATACATTCTAGCTTTTCATTAACTACATGGAAAGAATTTTCCCCTCCGTCAAACCACGGTATCGATCGGCAGAAATGACTGCCTTTTATTGGTCGATTCCTTTTTTTTTTATTTTTATTATTCTTTTAAAGATGGGGAGAACCGCGCCACCACGTGATCTCGCCTCTGAATTGAAAATTATTTCATTTTTAATTTCTCGTATACTTTTCGAAACGACCTCAAACACTAGCTTCTGTTTGTCGCTCGAATATGTTTTCGAATGAATCAGTGTTTTCAGAGATATGGTCTATTTGCTTTTTACAAATGGCTGCGTTCAGTTTATAAAGAATAGAGATTTTGGAAGTGTTTTAAAATAAGCAGACACATTTTTAAGAGAGAAAAATCGATCATGGCATGACGGCCGTCTATTGGATAATGGACTCAATTTATGAACGCCCCGTTTTCAGAGGATTATGGGTTTAAAAATTCTTTTACATCGATAGTGAAAGTAAATAGTTATGGCTTTAGATCCTAAAAATGTCTTAAATTTTCATTTCATAAGAAAAAGAATTAAAAAGTATGAAATTCGATAGATCAATTTACAAATTAATTTCAGAATTCTTTAGCCTTTTTTTAACCCTTTGCCCCTTCGAATATATTTAAGAAATATTTGCTAAAAGTAAAAAAAAAAATTTGGTTCTCTATTATCATCAAAATGCTAGAAACAGATTATTTTTGAAAAAAAAAAATTCAACGAAATAACTACTATTTTCAATATTTTCACATATATGGGAAATGTTAGTGGATTACAGTAATTTTTCCTCAAATGACAGCAAAATAAATGAAATGGCATCATTTTCTGGATAAATAGTATATTAAACTAATAGAACAATATTATTATCTATACCAACTGTCACGAATTCCACGTCATTTAGATTCCTTTGAATTTCACAAATATCTGAGACTTAACAGTATCTGAGAAATGGCACAAACTGCAGAAAGTATCTATATTGTAAAAAAGGTGAATCAAATATTACGCATTAGACGAACCGATTTGGGGCTTCACGGAATTGAAATATCGTTTTTTCTCTTGCGTGAACTCAGGTCGCTTATTCCAAAATTGGCACATTAGCGTTGTCGGAACTGAGTTCAGACGTCACAGGCAAAGGGTTAAAGGGATAATTTATATACAGCTTAACTGAACGCAACGAAAAATTATATTTATCTGAATGAATAAAGAAGTAATAAGACTCAGAAAAGAATTTTTCAATATTTATCATAGAGAAGGCAGTTTTGATGAATAATAATTTTTAAAAACTTTCCTTGTAAAATAGTTTTTGTATTTATTTTTATTATTTCAAACATTCCAGAAGCTTTTCCCGGCAGTCGATCCTGAAGTTTATCAGTTATTTATCTTTTAGGTTTTAGAATAAAATTAATTAGAATTAACGGTTTCGGAGGGGAATATTTTGTACTTAAAACTGTTATAAACATTTCGGAGAAGAAAAATGATTTACTATTATCCTTTTGTTTCAATTTCTCTCTTCCTCGAACGTTTATGATAAAAACCAAGTTTCATTCTAAGATTGAAAATTGTAAATTATGAAATACCCACATTATGTGTAAGAGAATGTATATGAATGCATAATATTCAATAAATTTTATTTTCAAACAATTTTTTAATTAATATCTCCAAAAATCTGAACAGAGACTGAACAAAACGATAAAAAATCCTAATACAAGGTATCAATTTGATATCGGTAACTGGTTCTATTTAAAAAAAAAAAAATCTGGGAACAAGACTTTCTCTTTCTCTCTCTTTTTTAAGGGTATCGCATAGGTAGATTGCTACATGAACAATTATCGGAAGGCGATCTATTCTACCACCAAACGAATAAAATTGGATATCCAATACTTAATCTATATGGTCGAAAAATATTGTTTCATAAGAAACAAACAATTTTTTTGAAAGACGCAACCATTTTCCTTGTTTCTAACATGATTTTCACCTCGTATAACTAAATTTCAAGACTTTATATAACACTTTTGACACAATTATGCATCGTGAAAAGAAAATAGCTTTATGATTGTTACAATAATTTAGTATTTACCCTTTATGCTTATAATTTGTGAGCATTCGTTTAAAAGTATCTGTACACCTTTCAAACGTCAATAACGACCAAAATCTAGATTTTTCAAGATTTATTGTATTATTGATATTTGGATTTTTATACATTAATGCGAGAATTGTGTTTAATATCTTGTGTAGAATCTCAGTTATAGCATTTTAAAAGTAAGACTAATTAAAAACAGGCAGGGTTCCTTTGACACACACGAAGTCGTTTGAAAATTATGCTTATCTTGTCAATTTCAACACAATCTTATACAATGAAGATGTTGATATAACGCCACATAATTTATACCGAAAGATATTGTTTTATGTATAAATTTTCCAGAACATTAAAATAATATTCTTTAAAACGATTTTTTGCTTAACTCAAAAACCCGAAACTCAAATTCCTAGATATTTTAAATGTCTCTTATATAAATATATCTGGAGGGAATAGACTACAATCATGGTTGCACATGAATTATTTTCTGATTTACAGTCCTTTCGTTTATGAATTTCATGATTTTGTGTTAAAATTTTGTACCCTAGCTCTTACAACTACTCAGATATATTAGGTATTATAATAATAGTCTATTCTCGGAAACGCATAATTAGAATCAGTATCGAATCTACAAAACAGTGATTTATTTTGGAGTTAATCAATTTTGCATATTGCTTAATTTTAAGATAATTTTTGCCCTATATGCTACATAAAATTTGAAAAAGTCATTTAAAACTTTTATAAAACACTTTTCTTATAGTTTTAAAGTGGTGTTTAGCCATAAATTTTACTTTAGAAATAAAATCAGCTCTGGAGTTGCATAGACACCTTAATATGTAATCACTAATTTGATTATGTTTTAGGATATTGTGATAGGAAATTAAATTACGTTAAGAAAATTTCATAAATCAAGCATGAAATTGGAGTTTATGGTAAAAAACCACGAACTAAATCAAACATTTTACATTACATTTTAGAATTCTTTAATAATTAATTTCAAAGTCACAATTAAGTCACAAAAATACAAAAATATAAAAATCAGTATTTGTATGAAATTTATTAAAATTTGGGAAAAAATTAAAACCGTCATCATTCTATATATATTTTTAAACTATTTTTAAACATTTGTAAAACATATCACGCATACTTGCATATATGTAGAAATATTACTATTATTATTTATATAACTAAAAGAATTATAATATTCTGAAGTATAACTAAAACGCAATAAAGTAGTCTACAAAAAGTGCAAAAAGTAAAACTTCCAACTAAATTCCATCTTATCTCTAAATTAATATAGTTAAAAGTTTTAGTTTAATGTATACATACAGTCACTATAAAGAGTTAAAATGTCAATGACTTTTGAAAATTACAATCATGACTGTTTTACTTTTTTGTAAGTTAATATTTTTAATATATGAATTAAGTATAGTAAAAGAAATTCTTGAAGAAAATTCACCTAATTTGAAGTAATTCCATTTAATTGATTTTCATTAACTTCGATTTTTTTCTTTATTTTTAGTCTATTAAGAGGAATCAAAAGGTGAATTTACATGTTATTTTAAAAGACATCTATTTCCTTTTTAAATTAATATTTATTCTGAATACGCATTTGATAATTTGTTTATATACCAAAAAAAAAATCGCTTATAAAAACAACGCAAAAAGAACCGTAAAAACAGTTTTGAGTTTATATCAAATGAATGCTCAATAAAATGTTTCCGAGGAATAAAAATTCCTTTATTTTACTCCTTTCTTGAACTTACTATTTCAATTCAACGCATGATAAGCAATTTCACTTTTTTCTCTTTAAAAAATTCGTATCAATTTCCCCTATTCAGGCCTGGATGTTGCTTTCTCCTTATAACACAAAAATCTACGAGGAAACGTAACGCTACATCAATCACTTGCGATTGGCACTTTTTGTAAACTTATACGGGTAGACCTTGTGCTGCCATCTATTGACGAACCCTAGACTTACGGGATTTTTTTTTCAGATGACCAATCCCGAATTATGAATCTGGACGAACACACTTTCTCGTATTCGTGCGCATTTTCGATAGGCGGATTATTGGAAATAGAACTATATTATTAATTTGCGGACTACTTTATCGATAACCCCTTCACTGCAGCTGTCGTTTGTTATTACAGTCGCCGTGTAAAAGCATAATAGATATATTTGAATACGTAACATAACAATGATTACCCAAAATACAGTTTCATGTTCAAGTAATTTTGTTTTATTGATAAATATAATTCTGATTTCACAGTTACAATTTAATTAACTAATGTTCAAATTTTCTGAACAGAATCATGTGTTTTAGTATTTGCGATATAGAAAAAAAATTCATTCTGAAAATTTTATAAACGTTCCAATAATTTAAAATAATTCAAATTCAAAATTGAAATGATAGTATATAACAGAGGTTCTTTTATTTGTACTAAAATATCCTTTATGGATTTATATAATAACTGTGAACTCAAAGTAAGACATTTCTCAAAACTAGGAAATGCAAGAGCAAAAAACTAAAATCTATTTTCTATCACAAGGAAATTACTTAAATTATTTACGTTTTCATAAGCTCATCTAAAAACAATCGGTGCCTCAATAAGAATAATTATTCTTCATAGAATCAATGATTTCTGGGATGTTATTCAAAGTAGATGACGAAACTATTTTGATGAAGTAATTTTCATACGGGAAAAGGAAAAGAATCTTAGTAACTCCATGGCATAAGATGAAATGGCTTTCAATAAACACGAGTTCTGTCTTAGTTTATAAAAGAAAAATCTGACATTGAATATCCTCTAGAGACCTGTAGATTGAGAATTTCTGGTATGTATCATTATATTTTTTTAGCATGAAAATAAAGTAGCATAAAGTTAGTAACTTACTTTTTCATGTTGACTGATATTATCGAACTAATGTAATTAGACTTCATTTATTTCAACTTTTACACGCTTATTTAACTTCTGATATACGACTGTAAGTCTAAATCTTGTTATTCAATTTTCATTAACTTCTTGATTTCCAACTGAGTTGATATTTTGTATGATAATGTATTCTCAAATACAATACATTAATTATAAAATTGCATTCTTATGGGTAATTCATTCTAATAAACAGATTTTTGTAATCGTTGTTAATACATTTCTTTGCTTATATATACATGGTTTGGTAACTTGGAGGTAAAATGTCTGGCTCTTTTGCTGGCGGTCTGGGTTCAGTTTCAGGTATATAAAACCGAATTTGTTAAATAGTTTTTATATTTTCTTATTTAACGGTAAAATAAATAAGCTAAGCTTAAAAAGCATATAAAGGAAAAAAATTTTTATGGAAATAGAGTCAAAAGAATGATTGAATCGTGATTTTGAAAACCAACCTTCATTTAGTTTTCAAGAAGTATTAATAAGATACATAAAAAATGTAGTCAAAAGTGAAGTCAAAAGTAATGTAGTCAAAAGTGAAAATTAGAGATGCATAGCATTGATTTGACAAACTTGAACATTATTGAATACTGAAGCATTTTCATTTACTGCTATTTTTAACAACATTTAAATCACAGTCACAGGTTTTCGCGTATACTGTAAAAATCTCAATGAGTAGTATACATTTTAAAAGATACTTTGATTAAAATTATATTAAAACTGTTTAAAACTTCAAAATTTTGTAGAAGAGACCAGACAGAGAACTCTCAGTCACGACCCGTCACCCACAGAGGTATCTTTAAAAACTTTGAGGATATTTTGGCCAACAATCTATATCCCAGCCGCGATTAGTATACATGACTTTCTTCGGCTACTTCGAGTTTTGAATTTAACTATTCGACTATGAGTTAATACGTTTGCCAGTTGATCTACCATAGTTCTCACTTCTACTAAATACTCTTAACTAACGAGACTACATTTTGCGAGATCTTAATAGTTTGGACTTAGGAAACCACCGGATTTTGAGACCAGAACTTATGTCTTGAAGTTTGTTCGACTGTCTTTCCCTCAGTAAATAGCCCCCAAAAGCATAGATGTGCCGTACCAAAACTGACGTTATTTCTACACTCTAAATGGCAACAACCAAATATAAATATTAGCTGACGTCTGATTTACAATCCCATGTTTTTGAATGCATACGTTTAAGTCCTGTGTTTTAACCCTTTGCACTCTGTTGTATCAAATATTGCGACAGTTTATTATAAGAGTGCCTAAGCTGGAATGCAAATGGTTAAATATGAGTTGTGTCCTTGAAATTATTTAGGTATACGTCATAGAAAAATTGCGAAGGGATCATAAATATTTATGCTGCATTCTTATTGTATCTTTACTTTACTTTTCAAAAACTTTGTGTTATACAATTTTTATTTATTATTTAGAAACAGCCATATATAAAGAATTTAGGACTTTCCTGAGTTCCCTGTACACCCCTAACAATGTGTTTGTATATAATTACAGATAATGGTTACATTTCTTGCATTTGTCCTCTTCATTTGAATTGTTTTACAAAGGAAAATATAAAACTAAAAGCAGGCATATTAGTCCCGAGTGATTGGTATTTGGAATTTTTATCCCGTAGAAACAAGATCTCTCGCAAAGGAAATGAACTTTATGCATAGCACTGATTATGCAAAGGGGTCATGGTATTATTTCATTAATATATACTGAATTTTAATTAAACATTGTAATTGTTTGATATTTTAGAAACCAGTTACAAATAAACTATATTAACTTTAGCTATGAACTACTCACATATAGTCTTCAGAACTTTCACGTTATAAATGATATTCAAGATGCAGTAAACGAGGAAATATAAGGAAGAAAACTACTTTTTCTCAAAAAGTGGCTGAAAAATTCGCATGAAGAACGAAAAGTTGCAGGGGAAAAAAAGAAATGTGTTTGAGAGGCAGATGATGGAGTATCGGGCATTATTTGCGTTCGTCGAGATCTCGTGTTTCTCTCTGCGGGGCACTTACCACCCCACTTGGCTTCGAGAGAAGTGTATGGGTCACGTAATGAGGTAACGTGATTAGTATAAAGATTAAATACGGAAAGTGATCACCGGAGGTGAGGGAGAGGCCACAATAAAACATAATGCGCCTCCCGGGACTACAATTTTGTCGGCCCCTTCCAGATTCAGAAGCGAGATGAGAAAGTTAAGCCTTACCAGTATATCAAATTTCAAGTATAAGGGTACACTGTGTCCAAAATACACAACAAATTTTTAATAATTGAAATTGTTTTAATCTTTATACACATTCTTGCCGAATTTTAAGATCCATTTAAACATGTTTCGAATTGTAAATACTTTTTTTTAAAAGGTGAAAGAATAAATTGCTTTTTCTTCTTGTTTGTTTAACACGAATTCCATGCATTATGTTTAAGGTTAGAAAGGATGTGAATCTCAGTTTTCAAGTTTTTATGCATATCAGGAAGACTAACACAAAAATCTTAAAAAATAATTTAATTAAAATTTGAAATTATTTAAAAAAAAGAAAAACGAGTCGTTCAAACATTCCTTGAAATTCTACTAGTGCACAACGTACTAATTACTTTTACTTTTCCTTTTATCTATAGAATTTATATAGAAGAATAATTGGGAATCTGTTATTACTTACGTTAAATACCATTGAGTAACAATTATTTCAAGTTATAAAATTTTAGCAACTGTTTTCTGTTTCACAGTATCCAATCCTGTGTAACTCAGAAATACACGTTGTAATTTAAAAAATCATACTTAGTTTCATGACAGACAATAATAGACACTCTGAAAAGTTTTTAATACGAAATACATAAAAATAGAGCACCTGGAACATTTTGAAATTACTGTTTCAACACAAAAATTACCAAACTGAAAAACATGTTTTGAAGTTTGCAGTAAGATTATTACAAAAATGTTTTCAGTGCAATAAAATATCACTTGAAAAATGTATCTTTCTTATTAGTTCGGAAATTAGCTTTTTTTAAAAAAAACCTTTCATATTTTTGGTCTAATTATAAAATTTGGAGGTTTTTTTGTGCCTTTAAGATACAAGTTGAATTTATTATATAATTTTCTATAATGTGTAGAATAATACTATGCTTGAAATCAGTACTTAGTTGCTTTAGACTCCCGCACATATATGCATATATATGCATATATATATATATATATATATATATATATATATATATATATATATATATATATATATATATATATATATATATATATATATATATATATATACATATATATATATATATATACATAAATATATACATATGTATATGTATATGTATGTATGCATATATATATGTATGTATATGTATATGTATACATATGTATATGTATATATATATATATATTCATATATATATATAATATACATATACATATATACATATATATATATATATATATATATATATATATATATACATATATATATACATATATACACATATACACATACATACATATATATATATATATATTGTAACGTACTGGAAATAAAGTAGGCGAGGCCTTCAATGAAACAGGCTAGAATTTTAGGTATTCTTGACTAAATATTTTATTCAATAGAATAAACTATGTACAGCTATGTACAAATTCAGTAGATGATAACATTCAGGGATCTCGTCCAGAGATAATATGCACACACAAGGATGCGTGGGATACCGGAACAGTATGGCTAGGGCTTTTCAATCACAAGAGTTGGAAACTCATTAGTGCCGGGACTAATGCTGACACGATCACTCCGTCTGTCGATTAGCACGGTTGGCTTTCACAGCAAGTTCGGAGGTTCCGAGTGCGTATCACGCTGGGATTCGGGAAGAAAACACAGGATGCAAGTCGATCCAAAATTAGAGTGCAAAGTCACTCTCGGCTGTCTACTTCTATGCAAGAAGTTAACTAACAATCAGCAGGTAACGGGAAAGGAATTCCCAAGTCGAATGTCGACTATCTAGCAACAGAGACGCTGGCGGTCTCTAAAAAAAAACAAACTCCAGACACGGAGATACGAGCGGTTCTCGAGCGACCAGGCTCTAGCAGGTAGAAGCCTCGAGAGAAGAACAAAAAGCCTCCGTTCTAGTCCTGTCCCTTCTTTTATATCCCGCACTCGCTTCTTTTCTCGGTCCTTCGAGAAACTTCCCGAACCAGGGTGACGTAATCTTGTGGTCACTCCCAAGCCTTCGATCAGCTGTACTGTTCCCAGATGTGGAAGTTTCTCAGATCCATCAACTTAACCAACTTAATGGCCTTTTTGTAACCGCTAATGGGCGGCAAGGTGCACTCAATTATGTACACAGCAAAGTTCCATTCAACAGGTTACAATGCCCAGACGATGAGGAGCCGGCAACGAACAGTTTTCAATTAAGGTGCTTAGACCACCTGGTTCTATTAGAGGCTAATAGTGAGTCCAGGACGAAAGGTCACCTTTGGTCTCCTCGTTCTTTTTGGGGTCATGTAACGGATCGTTACACCATACATACACACATACATACACACATATACACATATATCATTTTTTGGTATGATATAAAAAAAGGGTTAAAGAAACAACTTTCGAAGAGTTTTAAGTGACAAAATTTGTTTATAAGCTAGATTCTCATTTGTTTAAGTCGTCTTCTGAAGAAGTACTTTTTAAGCATTAATCATTCCTTGTTTTATTCATTGTCAAGCATCTAAGGCGATGAATATTTGACACCCGTAAGGATAAAAAAGTTTCTAAGCGACTATGTAAGGGCAGTTGCGATTCAAATGTGAACTAATAAATATTTGGTTTAACTGGATTAAAAAAATAAAAAATAAAACACTCGACTGTTTTATGGTAAAAACTATTCAACGTTTTGCTTTTATATAAATAGTATAGCTGAATGACGACCGAATAGACAGAGCGCTGTTTTCTGGTACCAGATTTTGTGCGGCTGAGTCTCTACTGGCATGAATATTCATTGCTTTTGGTTGGATACATTGTTCTTAGTACTACAGACTACTGTTTTGTTACACGAGGTCTAATTTGACCTGGACTAATTGCTACCCCAATTCCAAAAGGCTACGAACATGTTTAATGCTAGCAGTGGGATTGGAACCCACCAACTCCGGTACCGAAGATTCCGGTACCTGAAATTTTTGGTTTTATTAGTCTTTGTGTAACAAAAAGTAACCCTAGAACTCCAAACCAAACTATATAAATAGAAGACCTAAAAAGAACATTTTTAAAATTACGTGTGCATACTTGTGTCTCTGACGTCTGCCCATGTGTTAAAAATCTCAAAAATAAGAAGCGAAGTTTTATAGATGAAATTTCGCAATGCAGATTTAAAATTGAGGGTTTGTGTTTAATTTTGGATGCAAATTAAGTTGAGTAAATGGTCATTTTTATACAATGTTTTGAAATAAACGCCACAGAGATGCCTAGATTTATATTTTCCGTAAGTTTTTGTAGAGGTTTAAAAGTGTAAGTCACGACTGTAAACATTTTCAAGTGGTATTCTTATGCGAGATTCACTGAAGAAGTCTAGGGAAGACAACTGTTAAGTCCGCGATAAATGGCCTCAATATTCTAATATTTAACATTTTAAAAAATAATTAGTAGCTACATATTTCTTCCGGATGTAATTTCTGATCTTGGATTAGGTTCATTACTTAAATATGGTTCTTGATCCCTTCGAACTTTCAAACTAAGTTAGAGAAAGAAATTGAAAGACGTTTACTGCTTTCTCATTTTTTTCGGATTTTTTTATATTTAATATCAAATCACCCACGAATTTGTAAATTCTCATAAACATTTTAAAATCAAAATTACTTATAAAGTTTAATTTAATATCCATCAATAAACTCAAGTTCATTGGAAAATATTGAACAATTTATCTTTAGTAAAATATTAGTACTTTTTTCTGGCGCAGAAAGTTAGAATTGTAAAAAATTAAGTATGAATATATTTTTATTCTATCTAAAAAATTCGTCTATCAAACATCGTTATACTCTTTAATTTTTAATAGAATTTTATATCAGAAATATTTAATTCCTATTTAATAAAGGGGTGAATTCCATAATTTAAAACCCTTAGTATTAAAAACTAAGAAATTTATGAAATGGTATTTTATCATTTATAAAATATAAAAGCATCTCTTTCGGCTATTCCATATTTACGTTGCAAAACCATGCGCAAGATAACGAAACAAATTTTTATTACTTTAATAAAAATAGTTTTAATTTAAAATGAATACTTCATTCTATAACGTAAACGTGTATTTCTAAATAAAATATTTCTAAAGTAAAATTTATATTTTTCTAGAGAAAAAGTTAAATTTCTAATTTTTTTAAAACTTTTATTTACATTTTTTTTTAATTTTACAAAGTCATCATAGTTATACTTTATTTTATAGAAGAACATATCACTTAGAATATTTGATAATCTTACAATTTTTAACGAGAATAATTTGTATCATACATATGAGAAATACTTAAAATGAAATACTGAGTTATGGGAATTAAAATTTTTATTTATAAAGATTTTTAACTGCCTCGAATTTCTTTGATATCTCGCAAACAAATGGCTGTTACATATTCAAATTCAACCTCAGATTGTTTAAAATCAAACAAGGTGTCATTTAATGCAGAATTGAAAGCACAAATGTTTCATGCATTATAATGTTTCCTTAACCAAAACGGCATAAAATCAAAAAGAAAAGTTATGCACTTTGTCTTCTCTGATGACTTTAATGAATTAAGAATTTATGTAACTATGGTAGCACGTAAAGTAAAAATCTTAAGTATTGAATATTAAAATTCATTTCACTAATTTCTTGAATAAGAAAAATTTTCGAAGTAATTTTAAGTTACATATCTGCAAAGATTGAATGAAGAGAAGCAAAATATTAAAAAAAAAATAATTCCACATTTTTCGCACCAATTAGATTTGAATTTGACAATAAATGTCTATTTAAAAAATTAAACTTCACACATTTTATTAGAATTTAGAAAGAAAAATAAATTTTATTAAAAAACTTTTAGTAACGTCACTGAGTAAAAAAGTAATATATTAATAATGCTACAACATTACTTAAGACTGATTGTTTAAGAATTGCAAAATAATGCAAATTTATTAGATAAGAAAACCTTACACGAAGGAAATGTTAATTTTTTTTAAATAAAATAGATGAGAAAAGTTCAATTAAGTAATAAATTCTTAAACAATATCTATGTCTACGTAAAATCATGGCATATACCAGCAAAAATTTTAAAATGCAGAAAATGTTTTTTAGAAATGTTTTAGCCTGCAACTAAGATTTTATTTCTTCTCAATTTTCTGCCTTCATGCTTTTATGACTTCGATTAGGTTCTCCATCGTAATCGGACAGTCATTTCGATACAATTCTTCAAGAGTTTATTTTACACATTTTTTTATAAAAGAAAATTATCACATTAGTGTTCACTATCACCAAATATTTTAAACAATCTGTAAGTTTAAAAACTACAAAGTAGATGGGATTTTTCCCAGATTTTTTTTTTCCACCAAAGAAGCCTAAGGCTGTTTTAATAGAAACAGTTTACATATTTAGGATATTCCTTGCCACGAAAGTTTTAAAATTCATGTCAGCACAACGCTTTTGATGCAAATAGTTCAAATATTTGCCACGGTATTTTGAAAATTAAAAAGCTATTTTCCATTTTTCTTCTCTTGAATGAACGTGAATCCTTCTGGATTAATACTTGCAACACGATAAATTAAGGATATTTTTTCCTTGATGTATATAGCGACATGTGCCAAAAAATAATGCAGCGGGAGGGTTATTAAACCTAATGTTCTATATTGATATCCATAAAGTTTCCCTTCAAATATCTAAAAACCGTTTATAGAGTGAATCAACAAAGTGGTTGATTTCAACAGTTTATTAAAACAACCCATTGTCGCTTTCCTTATTAGAGGACAGTTCAATAATTTGTAGAATTTTTATACTTATTTTGAGAATTTTTCTTTTAACTGAAGACAAATGGTGACAACGCTCAAAATTTTCAAGTATTTGCCATTATTAATCACTCATTTTAGGATTTTTTAAACTTCAAACCTGAATATACATTTACATGGCAGATATAACTAGTGGAATCATAACGAATAGGTGAGTTAACCATCTTTACTGCGTTTAACCATCATAAAAAATAAATCTTTTGTAACGATTTTTATTCTAATTTACATTCTATCATATTTAAAATTACAGTTCATCTGTAATGAAGACAGGCTGAAATAAGCAAATTTGCTTAAATTTTTCTTTTTTTTTTAACTTTGAGGAATCTAATAATTTTAAGATGTTATTCAGTATATCTGAGATAATGTTTCAATCTTATAAGAAATTTTCGAATAATTAACCTATTATTTCTATGCTTGTACTTAGGGTGAGGATTGTGCACACATCAAAACGTTTTAAGCCCAAGTTGGAGAACCTGTTCTCCAACGGTATTAGCAAATATAAAATATATTCCTTTACTTTTTCCTCATTGATATCGGAAATCTGAATATTTGTTTATTAAGCACACGATTGTAGTTTTAATTAATTTATTTCTATGACATATATATTATATATATTTTATCTGGAGACAGCCAAATATTACGCGTGTTCCTGAATGCCCGCTGGGGCACGTAAAATAGGTTCGTGAACGAAGTGCCCTTTAAGTTCTAAAACTGTATCTCTGGAGGTGACAGCGACGTCTTGGGGTCTTCCGCTTGGTCCCTGCATCTAAATTACGATGCCTCCTTTTGTGTTGTATAAGGGAGTACTGTTGGTAGCTTGAATGGAGCTCTTACATTAAAATGGTCAACGAAATCCGTGGCGTTATAAGGGCGAATGCTTAACACGAAATTACCATAAAAGAATATGTATTCAACAGAAATCATTTGTGCCTTAATGAGTTGGTTGGTGCTGTACGCTACTGTACTGCAGGAGGGCTAATGAGCACGAAATCTACAAATACTTCAAACATCCATGACAGCAGTAAAATTCAGACACACGAACTCCGTCACATAAGAGCAGCACCCTTTTAATTTGTCTATCGTTCGGCCTTACATTAATGGGATAAATGTTGCTTTTGGGTAAATTTGTGCTTACCGATTAAGACCAAAATGAATTACGATCTACTAATATTGTTTGAGAAGAATGCTCTTAATTCTAGTCTTGCTAACTTTTTGATTGATAGCGTACACACACAGACACACACACACATTTATATAAATATATAGACAGACATACAAACACAGACAATTTTTATTTTTAAATTTAACTATGCAAGGGGAAAGAATCTTTGTTTATATTCATCCAGCATCTAGCACATTTCGTGCTTCGATGATTATGTTCAGACACATATAGGCAGACACACAAAATTTCAAAAATGACATCCCCTATATAATAATAGTTTAAGTTATCTGCCGATTTGTCCTCAAATTTATGAAACGGTTGGATCTGGAAAAGATAGAGGCATCCATATGGGATTCTTCATGAGTTAGGGCTAGCAAAAATTCAAAGCGAGTAAAGTTTATCTACTCTTAAACTATCGATCTCATTCTAAAATAAATGTTAAATTTAATCATCGATTATTTTTTATTACAATGAAAATTTTATCACCAGTATTAACAAATTCTATCTACCTCCAGGGTGTTATAGTAATGATAGTTTCATTCCTTTACTTCCATTAATTACTATGGCAAAAAATTGGGAAGAAGTTAACGATAATTTCGACTTAGCTAAGACAACTTGTCTTAGCTACGTCGAATTGTCTTTCTAACTGAATTCAACGTGATTCTAAACTGCATTCACAGTATCGGGAGACTTTAAAGGAATGCGAAGATAGACAAATTAATTAGCGTGTATCAGATAATTCTCAGCCGAAAAAAAAGCCATTTTTTTACCTGCCTCATAGGGTACTTTACAATCTAGAAAATTAAAAATTCTACTAATCTCATCATATGACGGGGGATATATGTCAGTTTTCAGATATTAGGGAACGTACGATAGCTTAATAGTTAGGGCACTGTTTTCTGATACTGGAGAATGCGTGTTCAAATAGGGCTATTAGCATGGATGTTAGTAGCCGTTCGGAATAGTCTTTAAGCAGCAGGTCCCTGTCTCATTAGCTCTGGTGTAGCAAAACGATAGCGAGACCATAGCTTTCCGAATCAAATCAAGCTAAAGATTTGGAAGTTCTAAAAAGCACATAATCATAAAATCCCCGAGGGGAATGTTTTAATGCTTTCAAGTTTCTATATATTTCGTAGGAGAGAAATTAACAATCAGGTTTATTAGACACGATCATCGCAATAAAAATATATTTTAGCTTAAGGAACTTTACTTCGTTACATAGGTGCTTATTATTTTGTTATATGTATCATAATTCTTGATAGCCATATTGGCTATTAATAAATAAAGAAGGTAATGTCTGTATTGAATAACAGCAGAAATATCCTAGATGGCCTATGATTTCTCATGCATTTATATATTCATGTCTGTGCATTATCGATCAGTTTATATATTTCACTCGTATTTTTTCTGTTTCCTGCATTGCAATCCTTAACTACAGATGTTATATAAAAGATAAAAATAAATATCAGTCGTCAGAAAAAAACAGTCGTCAGAAAAAATACTGCAAATCTTATTTCCACAAGTTAAAATTTTGAAGCAGTTAAATCCTTTACATATATAATATCTTTATTTCTAATTTATAAATTGTATGAAAATATAACTCCTCTGTTTTATGAATGCAGATTTTTTATTTAGTGACTGAGTACATAAGTTATCATAGATTGTAGAAAACGTAAAAATTGTATCAATTCGTATTTTGACCAATATATACAATGATGTTCAAATTTTAAACCTTGATGTTAATCCTTGTTTTATTAGTTTAACATATTTCTTTGTTTAAAGCTCTAGTACTAATTTATATAAATAAATACCGGATGTGGAAAGCACATACCTTGTTTGTACGACTATTAAATTTTGCACATTTACTGATTCACTTGATTTAAATTTATTTTAGAGGAAAATACTATTGTCCCTACTTCAATAGAGTGGACTGTTGCACAGTTGGTAGAATATTAATTTTTAATAACAAAAAAATTATACAATATTAATTCAATGAGTAGAACTCGAGTACTTATATTTGGTGGCAAAAGGCAGCTCATTAATATTTGTTATATTTTGATTTTTCGTTAGATAGAGTATAGATGGAAATAAAAAGTCATACCTGGCAGCGTCAATATATTTTATATTGAAAATTTTCGTTATGCATACAACAGATGACAATTGATGCGCATAACTAGATATTACGAAAGTTCTAAAATACAAAATTTCAACATTAAAGGTGAGATAGACAAGTACATACTTATTTACAGCCATGGAATTGGTGAAGTCTAGGAAATCGATGTATCAGCGATGGTCATATTAAATATTTAAAATTTCATCGTACGTTTTTAAACAACAACTAGTTAATATTGATTCACACATAGCCAAAATAGATATTTAAATAGGAATATGAAAAAAAACCGTGGGCATTTTCTTATAGTACTACTTTTACGTGGAAATGAAAAAATGAGACAATATTTTGCGTATTCTATGATGGTGTTCACAAGACTCACGGAATCGGTCTCTATTTTGATTTAACTACAGGTAAATATTTTTATTTAGAAGGAAATAATCCAGTTATAGTCGTAATTAAATAAAATTTTTAATTTTTTTAGTAAGCATAACAGCAAACAATGCGGAAAATATTTTGCTAATAAAAACAATACACAAAATTTTTAACATTTGGGATACTAAATTATTCCGGTTCATTTTACAAAATATAGCATTTCTGCGAATCTGATTTATTTTTTTCCTGGATATATCGTAGGTAGAATAAAAATACATACTTAAAGATGCAAAAAATTGAAGTTTTAATTATTTAAAAGATTTGCCAGACTATTCCAAATTAAAATTTTGTATAAGTTTGTGGGGATAGTACATGATAGGAAATTTTTCAGAGGAAACCTGGTTGCATTCTAAAATTTGATTTTCATACACATTTTAAATAAACTGTCCTCCCTAAACACTATGTTTTCAGAAACAAAGTAATGATTTTTTTCATTTATTCAGAATATTTTCAGTTCTTACCTTTACCTCTTTAACAAATTCTAAATTAAAAGAAATAGTAAATTCTTCTAAATTATTAAAAGAAATTCACGCTTTCGAAACCTTTGAGATTAAGAGGTCGATTAAATAAACTGAGATAGTTTTCCCTAATACCTTTTACAGGAACTTCTACCAATTTTAACGCATAGTAATGAAGGAAATCTACCTGATCAGTTGGCAACACATCTATTAGTCCTCCCTAAACCCTATGTTTTTAGAAACGTAGTAATGAATTTTTTCAGTTATTCAGAATATTTTCAGGAGTTCTTAATTTTATTATATTAACAAATTCTAAATTAAAAGAAAATAGTAAATTCTTCTAAATTATTAAAAGAAATTCACGCTTTTGAAAACTTTGAGACTAAGAGGTCGATTAAATAAATTGAGACAGTTTTTCCATAACACCGTTTTCAGGAACTTCTACCAAATTAAACGCATAGTAATGAAGAAAATCTACCTGATCAGTTATCAAAACATCTATTAGTTTTGCAGAAATATTTTAGAAGATATTGAAGAAACCAAAGAAATGACATGAAATATCTGGAAATTTGTTATAAGAGTGAGCATGTAATTTTTACTGCAATCTTCGGACAGTCGAAAGTTTCATAATGAAAAAGACAAAGAATGAAATAGTAGGGGGAAAACGGGGTTATACAGACGATCTTAGAGCCGGAGGGCTGAGGGAACTGGAGATCTTTAATCTTTTCGGCCCTCCCAAGGGATGTTCCATATTACTCTTCAATCCTGGTTTCCAATCTCTGAGTTTCTTACTCTGGAATACTTCCTCCTTCCTCCCCCTACCCCCGGCGTCTTCTTATTGTTCATATTTCTTCACTTCTTTTTATGACAACTGAAGTGAAATGAGTTCACCTTTATCGTCTCGCAGACGCTGATTAACTAGGAGTCATTTCACTACAAAGCATTTCATGTCTCTTTACTCGAAAATAATTTTTAGTGTCGCTCCCTTCAATTAAACACTTTTGCCCCCACCCAAAAAAAACTCAGTTTAATTGTGAGCTTTATACACGATTTAATTTAACTGGCATTGTATATACATTTCTTTCACAATTATATACTGTGTTCTGAATTGAGGATTATAAAGTCTCATTGGCCCAATTAGATACATAGTGCAACATATGGTCATACTGCATTGGTATTGTAACAGTGTACCCAATATATTAAGAAAACTTACCTACACTGATTCAACAAGATTTAGAAATATACATTCAACATGTTATTTTAAGAAAAACAAGCTGTAAACGACCTGAACTGGAAGAAGATTGTTTAAAATTATATACCTTAAATACATCAATACATTTTCTGATAAAATTTCAGAACAAATGTGTAAAATCAATGTATCAAAATATATACGAATATATAAATTTATGTACATATACACACTTAGATGTGCACTTATTTAATAAAATTTCGGCTCACCTTAATTTAATATAAGCTTTCTAACTATATATATACTAGATGACCCGACAGACGTTGTCCTTATTAACGCTGTAAATCCAAATATTGTAAAATGTTTTTAAATAAATTATAAATTTGACCGCTTTGAAGGAAAAGTAAGGGAAAAAATTATTTTAAAAATACTTGACGCCACCAACAATCACAAACGTAATTAGATTAAATTAAAATCCCCACATCGCCTATACAGGGATTCTATCCTGGGGCTCAGTGGTCAGCCCGTTTCGTTGACCACTGCGCCACACATACGTTGGTAGTGAAGGCTTTCAAACGGCCTTATAATAATCTCAATAAACTCGCAAATCTGGATTTTTAATAAAAATTCCTTTTCTAGCAGATCAAATTGGGAATCTAAACTATTCTCGAATCAACTTAATTACATACACATAATTTCATCAAAATCAGTCCAGGTGGAGTTCTATTACGAACACATGGACAGAAGAATTTTATATATAAAGATATTGTCACGAAGATTCGAGTGAACACACCGCTTAACTTAACAAATGAATTTATTGAAGCTAAGTAGCAACTCACAACTTTACAAGATCGAGAAGTTGCCTACAATTAGTGGGTATCAGCTTTTATACCCGAACAGAATATTCGAGAAATAACTAATTTACATATTAAAGATAGATCTAGAATGCTCAAGGACATAAGGAAACAATAAATAACAATTTTAAATTAAAAATCCATACTTTGGATAAACCGCCATGGCAAGCATCGAACCCACAATCCTCAGGTCTGTATAGCGTGCTTTGACCATAAAGCCACTGAGCTCGTTGGCTAAGATTTTTTATGCGGCAATATATCCCATAAGAATTAGCTTAATAAGAAGTTTTTGGTCTTCAAATGGACCAGATGGGGCTAAAAAAATGACTGTCAGTGCGTCTTGTGGACCTCCTAAAAGTTGCGTGGAAAACAGTGGAAGTAATTTAAGTAAATTTGTACTTCTATGACAAAAATTGCGAACTTTGATTAAGGCTCATTGCTTCATGGTATAACACCAAAGTATGTAAAAAATTACTTTTTTGATATAATTTGTGTTTTTGTGTGTGTGGACAGAGGAATCAGTTTAAGAAGTTTTCCTGCTTAAAAGTTCTATTTCGGTGATCCCAATTTTATTGATATAAAGATAATAGTAATAGATAGTAATAGACATTTCTTGATATGTAGATAATACTTAAGTTTTATTCCCCTCCAAACCTTTTTTTTATTTCATTTTGAGGTTTAATTTTTTTTAATTGAACAGTGATTCAAAAGATATATTTGAGGAAGAATTAATAATAAAGAATATCAATAAACAACATATCTATATAGTTATAGTTACTAATAAGTCGTACCTACTTTATCTTTTTGTGTTGAAATTTCCAACAAAAATACATACATTTTTAGACATTTTATGAGACATAAACTTTTTTGTTAAAGATCTCATGATAAATTCTGTTTTTCTTTATCTTTGTAGATTTATTAATTCATGATTTTTCGTAAGAGATACGAATTAAGAAACCTTCTCTAAAATAGATGAAAATTTTAAAGTTTAAATACTGAATTCTAGAAATTTTTAACTTTAAATGTTTTTGCAGATATAATTATGAAGTTATAAAATTGATAAAAAAAATTTTGGCAATAAAGATTTTCATCGAATGGTATATTGACTGTAGTGAAGTATAAATATATTAAACTCTTCAATTGTTTTATTGTTATTTTTGTGGGGAGGAGGAGATCTCTAAAATTCCCATGCCACTTTCTCAAAAGATCAAATTTGTATCACAATAACGATAGGTACAATTAAATGTCATTACAACCTATAATGTACTTTACATTATAATTTAAAAGTAATTGTTTAAAACCATCTCTTGGCCTCTAACGTAAAATTTTGGAAGTAGTTGTTTAAATGGTAGACAAAAGACAAAGTCAAAATCTAAAAATTATGTACTTTCAAAAATAATAAACATATTATTCATCTATAATGAATTATTAGTTCGACTGTTTCATGTGTTATCAGTGAAGCATGAAAACTTTGAGCTTAATATTAGATTGAGAAGTTAGTGAAAAATCGATTGCAACATTTGAGCTAGATATACAGTGCAAGTTAAAAAGCTTGTAAGTCGAGTAAGTCGAATAAAAAAATAAACTGTCAAATATAGATAACGCCCATTATAATTTTAGTTTATCCATTATTATTTAATTTATATTTTGTTTTTGAAAAAAAAAATAAATGTTATTTGTTTTATGAAAATGATTTATTTTCAACGTTGTTTTTATTAATATTAGTCAATGTAACCGAAAAACTAACGCAAAATTTAATATAAAGAATACAAACTAATATATTTAACATGAAATAAATGTAATCTTTTGAGAGAATCTTAACTAACCAGGTAAAGCCAGGGTGTGCCAGCATATATATTCACTCTTACTCAAAAGAAATTTTTTGACTCAAAGGGAGATATTACAAAGTCCAGATAGAAATAAGTAATAATAAAAAAAGCGCATCGGAAAAAACTTCTAATGTGAGAAGTGCAAAGTAAAAAATAATCCCTACTCCGCTTACGCTTTCTGTGTCAAGTCATTTTTCAGTCGTACAGTCTGAACCATATTTCATTAACTACAAAAAAGGAAAGTGAAAAAGAAAATACAAAGGTCTTTTATCTAAAATATTTTGAGTGGAAAGAAAAAACTAGGGAACTCAGGGTAACATCGTATGCCAAATCATTGTATGTCACATCGTTAATATAACATCGTAATGGTAATATTTGGTTTCGAAGCTAAAATTTTTATTTACGTGAGGGGTAATGAGACTGGTTTCTACTGTTTAAGGTAGATTTCGTAAGGTTACTCCCCTTCATGCCATCTAAAATAAGGAGTAAGAATTACTTTCTTGTTTGTTATTTAACAAATTTTAAAATTCGGATTTTGATTTGGTCTTCTCCTAATAAGTAAATTGTTTGCCCACCTGTTTAACTGGAGGATTTTCATGTATCTTAAAATTTCTCTAGCTTTATTTTGATTACAAGTTAGAAACAATTCAATTTTATATTGAAATAATTGACACTGCTCCTGACATCAAAAAGCTTAACCTTTGTCGGTGATAGTCATCTATGCAAGACAATTTTGTATTACTAGCAAAACCTACTGCTTAAATAAAATCATTAAATTGACTTTCTAGGAAAAAAGTTACATAGAATTTAACAGATTTATGCATATTAAATATACTAATTTATTTTAATAGTTGCTTATATTTTATGTATAATTTAAAGTATAGTTTGATTAAACTTTTTAGATTAACTGTACAGTGTGACATGGCTTAGTTTTCACAAATCTAGTTTGCTCACTATTTCAGAATTTTTAATCGGAATATTACTAACGTAATGTTTCATTTGGAATTCAAGAATGTTGGAGTCTCCGAAAATGAGTCATTTTTTTATTTTAGTCGAAACCACATTTCTATAACCAAATCAGATATCTACAAAAACTCACAAC
>CM063501.1:164956171-164978671 GCA_032207245.1 Pardosa pseudoannulata
TATATATATATTTAGGTGTGTATGTATATATGCATACATAGTTATATTTACATACGTGTGTATATAAGAATATTTATACGTATTTCTGTATGTATATATGCATATATAAGGAAAACATTTATTTAAAGTTCATTTAAATGAGACATTCAGTTACAAGAAGTATTTATCGTTTAAGACTTGCATGCTTTATTAACATGTTTAGTTACACGAAATATCCGTTTTTTGAAAAAAATATCTTATATGGAGTAAGTGTGACAATGAAAGAAATTTACTATGCATATATATAGGTACATGATATGTATATACAAATATATACAGGAATGTGACAAAATATGGAAATATCTCGTCAATTACAGGATTGAAAGTGGTGTTTTGTCCCATTCAAGGCTATGTCGTACTGTTGTACTTACCTACTAACACCACCTGTACAATGTTCTGCGAATGTGTTATAAATAACAATAGTTATCAGACCTGTGGTCTGTAGTTGCGAGTACGCTGTGTGAACTACATGAACTTAAAAGTGAATATATTGTTGGTGTTCTATCCGTAATCATGGTAGTGCAAGCGCTTCTTGTGTCATGAGGCAAATTTTCGAAGATATATGCTGCGTACAAGGAAAGCTGAGAAACATATGCTAGGTCACAACGCAGACGAAAGTATGTTGAGTGATCATGACAGATGAACGTTAAAGAGAATTGTAAGAAAAAATAAGATGACATCTTTAAAAGTTAGTCTTGAATTGTATGTCGAGCTCACAAACCCTATCATCACTAAAGCAATAAGGAAACTAAATAATCAGAGAATATCAGAAACAACTGTAATTCCAAAATCCCTTATCAACCATGCAAATACTGTAACAGGAAAATGGGGTTCCGAAGCCCTAAAAACCTGGACTATGGAGTAATAGAAGACTGCCATTTTGTCCGATAAGTTTACTTCAGACTATTTCCAACTTCTGTCCAAGTTTACGTCCAGCAAACGCAGGCTCTTCCAGACTATTTGCTACAAAGAGTAAAATATGGATAAGGTTCGGTCAGGGTTTGGGCTGCCATATGGTATTCCATGGACCTCATGAATACACTGCAAAGTTACATTAATGACAAGGATTATATGACCATTTCCACCAAATATGTTAATCTCGACAAAAGATATTCTCCAATGATGATGCTTTGTTCAAAGACGATTGATCAGCTGTTCATGCTAATCACATCGTTCATGGCTTTATGAACATGAGGATAGTATGTCAACATTTCCCCTAAGCACAACAGTATACAGGTCTCAATATTCTTCAACCCTTGTGTTATACTTCGGAGTGAAAGGTACATGACGGAATCGAACTTGGTGTTACTTAAACTTGCCACTATTTTTCACAAATAAGTGTATAAATCTCTTTAGAAACCATACTGAGCCTATAGTTGTAGATACCGAGATGAGTGCGAGCTGTTTTAACGGCCGACGGTTTTCCTACACCGTATTAAGCATGGTAAGGTTTATCAAATTGTTTTATTTTCTGTTTTGTCACACACGTGTTAGTGTATGCGTGTGTAGACTACAATCGAATAAAGAAGAAATTTAAGAGAAAGGCTTTAGCATTAAAAATTACTAACTATTTATTTTTAAAATGGAATTAACAAGTTGATAAAATGTAGCAAAATTATTTCTTTTTAAGAATGAATTGCATCCCCTTCCTTCCCAAAAGAGATTAAAGTAATGTTGATAACGAATCCAAGTGTTGTTATTATGGAGTCGCCTCGTTTTAGCTTCGTAAGGTAATTTCTGTGGGTGAGAGGCCCCTGTGCTGTGGACAAGGACAAATGAACTGTCGGCCCCCACGCAAATAACCCGACACAGGCTAAGAAAGCCGTCTCGCAGTCTTGCTCCTCAACAATGTGCCGACTCACAAAATTCGCTCTCCCCGGAGCGCCCCCCAAAAAACTCGCACGCGACCCTCACCCCACCTGTGCACGCGCCCAAAGTAGAGGCCCTCGCGAGGGCCCTTTTTCTTTTACTTGGAGGGGGTGAATAGGGGCTTAGCCTTTTTTGGATTTTTTTGGGGGGAAGAGAGACTTTCTTTATCCCTCGCCGTGTCTATATTGGGATGTAGGTCATGTTTGGTTATGAAAATGTCTGTGTTTTGGCATCCAGAGAAAAGGGAAAGTTCGCAAGAAACTGGGTCATATAGTGAAGACTACGCCTCGAGAAAACGGGAAAGGATTGAATATGAAAAGCAGAGCTTTCTAAATAGTTTAAAGCATTTTTCAGCTCATTGATTCTTATTTTTGTTATTCGAAAATTTTACTTACAGAATAAATTGATAAGAAAAACACCTTTATTCATCAATAATTTTCTAAATCTTGAAATAATAAATATTTTTTTATAGAGTCATTCCAACATACACACAAAAAAAAACTTTCCAGTTGAGTTGATCTGTAGTCTGAAAAATTTATGAAACCAGTACTACAATTCAACTGGTAACAGAAATTTTATGAAAACATTTTCGTTGAATTTCAATTAGCGTTAAAACGTAAAAAATTCTGTGGTACATATACCCAAATTCAACGATCTTGTTATAATCTCTTGTTCAAAAGGATTTCTCTAAAACTGAGTTTTCTCCTTATGAGATAAGTTTTGTACTTATGTTTTTTGTTTCTTCATGCATAATTGTTTTAAGAAACCCTAAAACACTAAAATCTTTCGTATTATTTAAAATTCTTGCATGTTTTAGAGTAATTATCTCATTCTTAGTTACTGAGACTAGTTGAAATTTAAATCTTTATTTCTCTGGGGAGAAGGCATTTAACCCTTTGCCTTAAAACAACGTATGGGAGACGTGATCGTACTGCTGTGCCTAAAATGAGAACCTCGTATCATACATGTGATGATACTGTCTGGCCAAAAGTGAAAAGCTTGTGTCAGACACGTGATGATTCTTTCTAACCAAAAGTGAAAACTCGTATCAGACATGTTATTGTTTTTAGGCGATAAAGTTTTTGTTTTTTGCGTTATTGTTTGTTACAGTAGCAATATAAGAGTTGGTAGTTTATTCTTAGACGTAATTGCAATAGAGTATTATATTATAAGCAATAAATAATTAAGTGTTGGTGCTTAAAAAATTCTTTAAAAAATCTAAAAATTTAACCTAATGGCAAAAAGGAAAATTGATACTAATAACGATGCTGGAAAGTGTCCTGATTACAGCTTACAAACTGAAACAGATACCGATTTGGATACATATGAAGATAGCATTGTAGTTTGTCTTGTACAAAAAATGTGTGCAAAATTTAGTTAGTGACGAAATTGCTTCTGGTCACGACGCGTGAGAAAAGCTTTCATCGAAAGTGGCACATACAATCGTCGCTCGATTCATAAGGCAAGAGGTTAAATATTTACATACAGAATAGGATGTGGCTATCAACTATGAATGCTGAAAGAATGTGCTGTTTAGGAAGTTTTTAGAGGCAGCCTGCTAACATTGTACTTTTCACAATCTAAATTACGTATAATCTGATTTTGCAGATTTTTTTCCCTAATAGCTAAAAGTTTAATATTTTTCTCACATTTCCAGTTAGGAACCAGATCTTTTCTCCCTCATTCTCCCTCAGCGTTGATACGTTAAACCACAGGAGGGGAATCCTTTTTAGAACCTTTAGGTGTGCCTTTTTAGAATAATAACTTTTATCCTTGTAGATTTTGCATAGTCTTGTATTCGTGTTATATACTGAAATTAGACAAACCGTCTCCCCTCAGTCGATTGATTCGAACGAGAATCGAATTCTTCACTGAATGAAAGCATCTACCGCAATATAAAGGAGAGCCTTAAGCAGTAGTTAGGTTAAAGTTAACACTTAAAAACAATGTATTTTACATACACGTCACAACTGAATTGGATTTCGTGATTGCCTTCTGACTGATACAAGTATTGAGCAGATATTGGAAGAAACAAGTAATATGCACAACAATGCTGTTATCCTCATCGAGATTATATCTTTTCACATGAAGATTCTTCAGATCCGACATACGAGGATAAAAAACTGTACACATTTAATTATACACTATTTAAAAATTTTAAATATCCAAAATGTTTTGTACGTTGAATTTATGCATCTTATATATAAAACGTTATAAAACGTTCATAGAGTATACAGATAAGGAATTCTTTTAGATGTTTTATTAAAAGTGAAGAAATGCACTTAAATTTTAAAGCTACTTTTACAGTTAGTTATGAAAGGTTTAAATTTTACAAAGCAGAAAGATTTTGACCAGAAAGTTGACCAGAATTTTAACTAAAACAAATCTTCATTTCATTAAGACTATTTTTCTTTCTTAACTATAATGGTGGTGAGTTGATGCAAATGTAGAAAACTGGGAGATCCATATCCGGATGAGAGTACAGAATTGATATATAAATTTAAATGCTTACACTTATTTAAATCTATAACAATCTTTGACTTAAATATATTTTACTATGAAATAGAATTTCTTAAAACTTCAATAAACGCTGTACAATCTCCTTAATGCTTTTGTTGTTACTAATTCCCCGAAATGCACAAAATTTAGGCTACACCTAGAATTACAAAGACTTATACAAAGTCAAAATAGAAAAGAAGTTTGAAAAAATCTTCGTTCAAAGAAAAATCCAAACATTTTAAAACGTGAGCAGTTAATATTTTTTTACTTTTATCTTTGTAATTTTGTTTAGCATACCTTACCAAATAGTTCAGAATAATATTTCTGGTAATTAAATGTTTTTCAAAATTAGTCACGTTTTTTGTTCATTTTCCATTAAATAAAGTTATGGACGTAATTCCTAACAGAAATATCAGTTGTTTGAAACGTACCGTGTAACAATCAGTCTTTATACAAAAGTTACCCACGCTATTCTTTGTACTACTGATATTACTATTCAATTATTTTCCCATGTTACTGTCGTGATGAGTTTGAAAGTTCAAAATATTTATAATGTAAAAATTAATTGTATAATTATTCTAAAATGAGCTTTAAATAAAACATGACAAGCTGTGTTTTTAAAATGTGTTAGAGCAATTTATTATAGATGACATTTAAAACTTCAGGAAGTTATATTATTAATTAAAGACTTATAAGGCAATTATAATACTTATAAGAAGTTTCTCATATAAGAGAAATGTCCAAAATTATCCAACTAAACCCCAGGCCCAGTAAGCACTTTTGTAAAATATCAACTTCTACTTATGAAACTTTGGGCAAATAGTAAGTTTAAACTAGATCAGTCACGTTAAACCGATTCAAAATAAAATAAATTTTACTGAAAATGAAAGTTTCAGAATATTTATTAGTTTTAAAAACGTTCCGTCTACCCCCCCCCTAAATAAGCCTTATGTTTAAAAGTATTTTAGACTGATAAAATATAGGTATTATTTTATTGACTGAAATTATAGTAAAATATTTTTTATAACTATACGTTTAATTTTCACAAACCATTCGTACCTTTCTTAATTAAAGTCGAATTTTAATAAACTAAATAAAATTAAACTTTAAAATGCACGCAAATTTATTTAAGTGTACATTAGGATCCTTAGCTAAAACTGGTGTAGGAATTTATATAAAAAAAGGAAAAGCTATACCAAAAGGAGTATTTTAAAAACTAACAAAATTTTCACAAAATTGAAGTAAAAAAAATGAAAAAATAATCATTTTTAAATTAATGTTATAAATTTAGTTCTATTTCAGTGTACTTTATTACAAACTCTCATTAATTTCAGTGAGCAGTGTGCGAATAAACTTTATAACATCTACTTTTCCCATAACAAGGAACAGGTGTTGTAGCTGGGTGGGGAATTCCAAGAACATATTTTTAGGAGAGGGGGTGAATACTGGGTATCTAGACCTTCCCCAAAATATTTTGAATGTCTGCATCGCAAGATTTTTTTTATAAACTTATTAAAATTTGAGTACATTACTAGTTTTTACTGAAAGTGTTTTAAAAGATCGTTTTCGATCATTAAAATAGTAAAAACACTTCTTTGAAATAGAAGATAATATGATCCTCATAAATTTAGAATTACTTTTGGTTATTTATAAAACTGGTTTACATTTGTCTATGACGTGAATTATATATGTTAGAATATATATCAAGCAAATTAAAACCTGATAAAAACTAAATTAAATGACAATGTAATTGCAAGTATGTTTTTCAAGGTTCAAGGAAATTGCGCTAAACATTGTTAATCGATTTTATGACGTATTTATGTATGCATGCAAAACTACGGATACATGGATAATATATATGTGGGTAAGGAATTTTTGCCATAAGATTAAAATGTTACTGTATTTTGAATTAAAACTTTGGGCAATCCCTGAAAAATTCTGGTTACGTTACTGATAGGAACCATCCTGTTCTGAAATGTTCATATTTACAATGCATTACATAACAATGAAATGCATTGCGTTTTTCTGAAGTTATGTCTTCATAATATTAGTATATATCATGTATTTCAGAAAAATATATAATCTGAAGTTTTCTACGTTTACTTGTATTATGTCACTCCTAAGTGATAGGTAAACAAGTCTTACAGCTAATACAATAGATATATTTCTTTTAGATTTTCTTCTAATAATTATTCCAGATAGAAAAATGAGTGTAAGAAACGCATTAAAAGATCATTAATCTAGATCTTTCAATTATTAGATTTACATACACATGAACAATCTAAATTCCAGAAATAATACAGGTATATTTGTAAAGTCTTTACTTACCTGGGGTATGAAATCTATGTTTTCAGACGAAATGCTTATTCAGACGTATTCGTTAATAATAATAAGATGTATCAATAATATATTCTCAGGATTTCATTTAAGATTTAAAGTATGCATTTATCAACTGAAAAATTAAAACCTTAAAACAGATTTTCAAATAGAAATCATTTTGATTTAAATAAGCTGAGTAACCTAAAAAAAAGGCGAAATATGGAACGACTACTGGCAATTTTGCTAAACAAAATTTAAAATGGTCATTAATATTTATCTCGAAATGTATATACCGAACGCCTTTTTTTATTGATTATTACAATGTAGGAGAAAATATTGATTTACAGAATTAATCACAGAAAGATCTCTCACAATAATGAATTCATAGAATATATTTTGTAAGTCAAAAAACCATAAAGATGTAATAACTGGAAAAATCAAAGTAATATATAAAATCCTAAAATTTCAGAAATTTAATACATATATATTTATATATTTATATATACACATGATATACATGATTTATATATTTATCATAAATACACATATATGTATAGACATGTGTATATATATATAAACACAGACACACACACACACACATATATATAGATACATATATATATATATATATATATATATATATATATATATATATATATATATATATATATATATATATATATATATATATATATACATATATGTATACACATATATGTATACATACATATATACATATATATACATACAACACATATATATATATATATATATATATATATGTATATATATATATATATATATATATATATATATATATATATATATATATATATATATATATATATATATATATATATATATATATATATATATATATATATATATATATATATATATATATATATATATATATATATATATATATATATATATATATGTCTTTCGAATTACAATCATTAAGTAAGTTTTCATCTCTCCTGTGTGACTTATGTACCGATTTTTGTAATTAATAGAGTTATAACACATTTAATAAAATTTTAAATTATATTTAAGATTTCAATATTTTGAAATATTATAT
This sequence comes from Pardosa pseudoannulata, assembly GCA_032207245.1. Classification (NCBI taxonomy): domain Eukaryota; kingdom Metazoa; phylum Arthropoda; class Arachnida; order Araneae; family Lycosidae; genus Pardosa; species Pardosa pseudoannulata. The sequence continues at coordinate 164,963,979 of CM063501.1, forward strand.
TTTCTATAAGAAACATGCGTAATTATTGTTCTTAAAATTATTAATTTTTTATATTTTCAGAAAACATCCATAAATATACTTTTAAATTTTAAGTCTTAGAGTTTCACCCCTTTTTTATAGAATTTAGAGTCATTGTTGGTAATTTATTTTTTTTACATAAATATTTGGCACTTTGCAGGCACGTAAGAATTAGGCATCTATTCTGCGCATGCGCTCCCACGGAACCGAAGATTTGAAGTTAGAATAATGGGAACTGATGTTTTTCCAGTACTTTGATCTAAAACCGAAATTTCAGTTTTAAAAACTTCAATTATTAAGAGATCTATGCTTACAAAAGCATTCTTGAATTAGTTTTATTTCATTCAAAAGTGTTTGTCAAAATCTGTTATTCGTATCTCAATTTCTATTGCGTTATAAATATTAATGAATATTTAATTTAGAAGTAGAGTTTTATAAGTAGATAAGTATCTTAAAACACAAAAAATGTCAACCATGATCTCATTAACTATTTAGGAAATATATTTCAGTTTTTGAATATTCACTACTAAAAACAAAACTTGACCTAACCTCTGTATTTTATTACTCTATATTATTTTTATAATTAAAATAGAGTTACTATACGGCTTATAGTTATTATAAAACTATCTTATTATTAAACAAAGGAATGGATAACTATGAATTAATATATTAAAGCAACTATTTCCTTTTAATACACTTAATACATAATTATCTTAAATTGGAAAAAAATAGTCAATGTGACAATGGTTGCAAATTTTCAAATTGAGACCAACGATTTGGTAATAGAATTATTCAGTGGAATAATGACGTCATATTCTATTCAAATTTATGTCTTGAGGTCGCATAAAGGTTACGTTAAGTGCCAGGAACGTTGCTATTTGATTGGCAAACATCTTGTTGCATAACCCGAGTTTAAATATAATCATTTTGAATTATAATCATGTACTTAACTTAATCGTATGAGACATTTATAAGAACATGAGATATTCTATAAAAACAGCTGGAATTATTTAGTAGTTGAATTGAAAGAATTTAATAAAAAATAGTTTTAAGAGTGTTTTTGATCAAATAGTTTTAAAAGTGTTTTTGAATTACATTTTACACTTCTAATGATACACTTTTCATAAGAATCTTGTACCTAAATATTTACATTAGAAAAGTTTCTTTTTCTGCATACAACGCATTTTAAAGAACACAAAAACAGTATTTCATCGATATTTTTTAAGCACAAATTTAATTAATCATGCTACCCATCTTAGTCATATTTTTTGTAAAATACAGTTCTGATGCCTTAGCACCATTAGAGTTTTTGCCATGTATGTCATAATAGACTAAGTTTAAAGAAGGGATGGTGTATAACCTGCTTTGGAAACCACGTGCGTGGGATTTTAATGAAATCATGTATGTGGTTCATTGAAGGACTTAGGAGGATAGCTGGCTTTGAAAGAAGAATCTTTTATGGTCATTGAGTTTTTTCGAGTCATTGAACCCTTTGCTCAAATGATGAATTTAAAGGAAATCCTGATGTTATTATTTTTATAAGGCAATGAGTTTTGAAAAAGTAGACTACCAGTGTCTTCGATATGAGTAAAGAATATTACACTGGGAATTTTTTCTTTCAGTCACGGGAATCATACAATCCACTCTGATAGAAGGAGTACTTTCCAGTACAACCTTGTTGCATACAAGGAAAATGTAAAACATTGCACAAAAAATATTAGTTTATCCTTCCGAGAAATACCTCGATATACTCCTTTGGCGGTGAGAGCTCGCGGTAAAGCCAAAAGAAGCGGTGCTATTCCTAGCCAGAAGATACAAGAAGTAACGGCAGCTTACCTCTGACATCTTCCATCTTGCAAGGCTGTTTTGTCGCTCGTCGTTAGGCCTAGTCCTTTTTCTCCGGCCCAACTTTGCATGCGGGGTCGTCTAGTTGTATGACGATGGCGTATTCATGCTCCGTTCCAATAATAACTGGGACTCCGGGTGCCAGTCTACATTAAATATACCAGGGACGTCTCCGAGAAATCGCCGGAATTCCTTTTATTTTATTGTTGGTCTGATTTGACGCTCTCAAAATAACGCGCCAAGAGGCATAAGGCCTCATAATAAAAAGAGAAAAAGGGAGTCGAAATTATTTTTGAACGCCAACTTTTCAAAGCGCAGTCTGTCTTTATGATAGAGATTGATATGGAGCAGTTGTCAGCCGCGGAGGTAACAGACCACCCCATTGGACGCGAGTGCCTCCCCGCGCATGCGCCACGCTCCCACGGCTGGAGGATGGGGAGCACGGATTGGTGTATCGAGTTGATATCAAACCACGCCTGATAAAAACACGTGGAGAAGATGCCGAGATGGGTTTTTTCACCCCACGTGTTTCGAGGTGCACGGAGAAACCTGTTTTACAGGCACGACTAAGCACTTACAGCCACCTCTTTGTATCAAGTATCAATACTTTGTATCAGGTGCACGTTTGATATTTTAGACAGACTTCATAAATATTAGGTTATATCTCCGCTTTTGCAAAATGTACATTTCGAACGTCTTATCAAAAAATTTTTATTACTTTTTTTATTTAAAATTCACAGTTGAAAAAGGAAAAAAATACAGTGACATTGTCCATTTTTATAAATTAAAACTGAAGAAAAGTTTTAGCTTGCTTTTAAATTTTTAAAATTTGTACACATTTGTTTTAATACAAATAAAATGTAATGTAAAAAAATCTGAAAAATAAAAAATTACTTACAAAGGAGTTACTTTAAAAATAGTTATTAAATTCCAAGTAATTTTTGAACTTTAAATTCTTTTAAGTTGTAAAATAATATTGGTTACAAATAAAAATCGATTTTTCAAAAATAGCTATCGTGATAATAATTGATTCTTCTGACAAACAAAACATAAAAGTGTTACAACAAATATTTTTTGAGTAACTATAGAAGAAAAATAATTTAAACATAAGTGCAGTTGTTTATTAATGTCCTTCAAAAACTCTTGAATTATCTTAATGTTCAATACGTTTTATTAATTCCAAACTCTGGAGAATTTTAATTCATATGTATAAAAACCGAAAAGCATTAAAACCGTGGTCTTAAAATTGTAATTTGTGGAGCCCACTTGAAAGATTACTCCGGTATTTCTCTATAGGTACAACAAATAAAGATAAAAACTCATACAAGTTAACTAGTTTTAGTATAAATATTAATAAAGAGAAATTCCTATATCCTTGAACACTGATTAATGAAAAATACCCAAAATTTCTCCCACAGCTGTAATAAAATCTAAGATTATTCGAAATAACGCATTTAACCCATTAATCGCCAGATTAAAAAAAAATTTCCCTGTAAAGTTATATTTCCATTCAAATAAACAGTTTTATTTTACCAAACCATATGAATAAGATTTTTATTAATTTAAGAATCATTCCCCATTTGGAGATCACAGTAGATTACGTGTAAATAACTTCATCTGTGTTTTTAATCCAATCCTGGTTCGAAAGTTATTTGACATCACACTTTATACAATCTGTACGGATATTTTCCTTTAATTTTTATATGTTTTTATAAATATCTATTGATCCTGTTATATCCCGGTTGCAAATAGATTTCCCATTTAGATTTTTCATCAAATCTTTACTTGTAGGAAAGTTACCGAAATGAAAACAGTGCACTTCTGATTTTTCCTAAGTTGCTATGTGACTTGATCTAACTGACATCCTTAACCTTTATCCTTTTCTGAGAAACTAGTTCAGTGGACAATCAGCAATATTGTATAAAACATCATACTTGTCAATGAATATTCTTAGTGCAAATTGTATTTTACATAACAATAACCGTGAGCTCCAAATGATGATTCTTGTATTTTTTTAATATGGTAAAGTTATGAAGTAATAAATTGGTTATGTTTGAATGATATGTTATTTTATTGTACATGAACCTATATAATTTCAGTCAAAACTATTAGATATTCAATTATCAGATAGATTAATGAGTTTTGAAAAATTAACAGGTAAACATTTCCATCCCACCAAAAATTTTATACCGAAATAAGACTTTTACCTTAACACAACTTTATAAATAATCAGAGTCAAATTAGGAAGAAGCAACATTTAAAATATTAATAATCCTATAATGGGGAAGATGACAGGGAATGAGTTAAGCTAAAAAACTTTTAACATTGTAATGGGTACTATGCTACATATTTTAAACTTTACAGGAGGGCATAAGATTTTTTACAGATTAGTTTGAGGAGTGCAACTTTTGTTGAAAAGCCTTACAAGCATTTTTGAGGTAATAGGGAAGACATAAAACCTGAAAATATACAAAATCGTAGAAATTAACTTTATGTACAAAAGAATATCTACCTCAAAACCATTTTGGTTCATAGTTTTTTGCCTAATTCGTTAAATCTTTCAATTTTAGGAAATAAGGTTTATGCTTTTACCGTAATAGAACAAAGAAAATCGCACTAATATGAAAAAACTTCAATATTTTTAAATGCAGATAATGCCAATTACTTCCGGTGTGAAAATATATCGATTTACTTTACACCTTTGTATCACTGTTATAGATCTACAATATTGACAAAATTAAATGTTCCCATTAAATTTAGTTTTAAAAGTCTTTGTTGCTAAAAGACTGCTATTCCTATTTTGCAACACTACCATTAACTCAATTTGTTCCAAAAATTCGTATGAAATAACTACACCAAATTTTCGTATCAAAGTTTCATTTATCGTTTGATCAGATGCATGTGATTATTGAAATTAATTATAGAATTTTCAGTACTTTAAAAATATGGGGAGTTGCCAAAAAATGATTTCACGCACAGATAATTTCAAGTTCTTTATATAAAAATAATATTTATGCAAAGAAATTTACAATATTCATAAGAAAAACGTATGTCTTTGAAGATAGTATACATTTGCCATTCAGGTTTTCTCTATGTACTTTTACATTTTTATTTGTTATATGGCAAAGCAGTGTATTTTAACATTTGAGAAAATATAAGCTTCAATTCTGTTGTTGAGATATAAAGTGTTCAATGTTTAAAAATAATTTTTGAAGTATGAGATGAGGTAACTCAAGCTGTATGTTTTTAAAGGTTCTGTGAGTCAAACTTTGAAAACCAATAAATTCCATGAGTGAAGTTTCAAATATCTTGACACCGAAATAGTAGATCTTTCGGACCCCATTCGTAAAAAATGTGTACAAAATCTCAAATCATAAGTATATATATATATATATATATATATATATATATATATATATATATATATATATATATATTATATATATATATATATATATATATATATATATATATATATATATATATATATATATATATATATATATATATATATATATATAGTGCAGTTCATTCATTTTATAGATTTAAGCTTAGTAACTCTTTTGATACTTCAGAGAAACCTTTATGAACTAATCGCTGCGATACCAGTATGGTTACAAACTGAAATCAATTAAAAATGACGGATGTAAGAAAAGATAATATAATTCTATAAAGTTGATTCTAAATCATCATAATGTAAAAGTAGGTGATTCCTTCACATGTAATGGCTATTTCCCCATAGCCAACACGTTACCAGTTAAAGGAAAAAGAGCATAATAATTAGGTGTATAATCATTTTTTAACTTTTCATTTCATTTCATATGAACAATTTCATACATAAAATGCAAGTTTAAACCATAGGATATTACATTGCAAAGTGCGGATGGTCGCTAAGTTTACATCTGGCCTTTTCAAACGTTGCCATTCTAATATTGAAATATCGTGGATTTTGATACCAACGCGTTAATTATACTTATGAATGTACATCCAAAGCTCTGAGATGAATATCGTATAAGCAGTAAAATTTTCTCTTACACATAGTGAAGGCATAACCATGATATTTTATAAGAGAAATTACTTGGGTGATTTTTATTGCTTGAGGGAAATGGCAGAAATTAAAATTCTATAATATAACAAGAACTCGATGCTTATAATTAACACTTTATGTAACTCAATTGTTAATTTATAATTTTACATCCAATTTTGCTAAAATATATTAAAAATAGGGAGAAGGCATTTTAATGAGTTTTACTCAATTTAACTCCATTGTAACAGATTTTACTCGATTCATCCTAAAATAAAAGTATACACTCCTTTTAGAAAGAACTTTCCAAGTACTTAAATACTCAGTTTTTCCATTTAAACCAGTTTCTTTTTAATCCCTTGCCTTTGACATCCGAACTCAGTTTGGACAATGCAAATGTACCAATTTTGGAATGCCCGACCTGAGTTCGGACATGAGAAACGGTATTTCAATTGCGTGAATGCTGAATTTGAATCGTTCAATGCGTAATATTTCATTTGCAATTTTCCCAATAGATAGAATTTTCCGAAAAAAGTTCGGCAGTTTAGGGCCGTTTCTCTGATACTCTAAATGATTTTCAAAACACAAAGGAATCTGAAAGACATGAAATTTATGACAGTTGATATAGATAATACTGTTTTACTAGTTTCTCATATTTATCCAGAAAATTAAGTTATTGGATTTGTTTCACTGTCATTTGAACCAAAATTACTGTAATCCATTAACATTTCCCATATATGTAAAAATATTAAAAATAGTTATTTCACTCAAAAAATTTTTTTTTCCAAAATAATCTATTTTTAACATTTTGACTATAATAACGAACAAAATTAAAATTTATTTTCATTTTTTTGCACGTTTTCTTAAATAAGCAATGGGATTAAAACAAAAATATATCGCAAATATTAAAAGAAAATTTACTTTGGTTGGTTGGTTGTTTGGGATTTCTTGGCGCAAGATCCAAGCTAGGATATGATGCGCCAAACAAAGCTTGAAATTTTAAACAAAATATGTATATATATATATATATATATATATATATATATATATATATATATATATATACATATATATATATTTATATATATATATATATATATATATATATATATATATATATATATATATATATATATATATATATATATATATATATATATATATATATATTATATATATATATATATATATATATATATACATATATATATATATACATATATATATATATATATATATATATATATATATATATATATATATATATACATATATATATATATATATATATATATATATATATATATATATATATATATATATATAATTAAGAAGTAACTATGATCCGAACATTTAAAAGAAAGAATACAAATAGAAAATGGCTTAAAAATTTATATTAAAACTTTTTAAATTAAACAAGATTAAAAACGCCAATGCGGATGAGAAATTCAAATAATTTTGGGTGGGGAAAGGAAATTTATCTTTCCATAGACAACATTTAAAAGATGTATATATAAAAAACTTAATATTTTATAAAACTGAAGAGAAATGCTATTTTAATCTGCAACTCAAACAAATATCTGATATATTAATATTTAAAAATGCTAAAAAATTGAAAATTTTAAAATATTTATAAAACATATACAGCTTGTATTAATATAACTGAGGTTCACAAAATAAAAAAAAATTGCTTCTATTTAAGACACAAAATTAGTTACTAATTTACAAATTTCAAAAGCTATTTTTGAGTAAGTTAATTTGTATTTACACCTGGTATCCGCTTTCTATTAGAAAAAGCATTGATTAATAAAACTAAATATTTTTTAAAGTTAGATCTCAATTATGCAGGAAGAAATTATTCGAAAAAAGCAGAACTTGATATTCTATTGAATCATAGGTATGAAAACTTTTTAGCTAAAGAGAACTGCTATGTCTCCTTTAGTAATAAAATTCTTAATTTCCAAGAACTGATACCCAAGTTTGGACCTATGAGATTTTAAGAATTTATTCAGATTGATGTCTATTCAATAAATATTTCACTTTTACATCTTGTAGCTAGAAATTTTAAATATTGTTTACAAGAGTCTCAGAAAACCCGAATGAAATATGAAATTTCCTGTCTTCATAAAGGTTTTTTTTTTATAAAACTGACTAGAATAATGGAGATATAATCAAAAATAAGCATTCAAAATTTGTATAAAAATTTTATGAAACATATATAAAATTTTATAATAAAACATGTAAAGAGTAACATTTTACTGAGTGCATTAAGTTTTAAGTTTAACTATAGTAAATTAAGTTTAGTTTAGTATGATTTGGAGCACTACCATTTGTTATGTTACACGATAGCTAATGAGACTGAAATTTACTGCTTAAAGCCGATTTAAAACGGCTATGAACATCCATGTTACCAGTAGAATTCAAGCCCTTGAACTGTAGTATTAAAGAGTACTAGAGTTCTAGGACTATGGGTTATAAATGGGATATTAAAATACTGTTACTCTACCTATTCAATATTCGTTCGGCTGATAAATTAGTAATAACAAGAAGTTTTGTACAAAATCCTGTTTAAAAAACTATAGGATTCTATCTTACTGAAAGTAGAGTTTTATTTTCTTTTAATTACTTATTAAAAGTTAATTACTTTTATTAACTGAAATGGTTTTATAAGCTATTGTTTTAACTTGTAATACTCACTCGTATTTTGAGCTCAAACAATGCAAAGACTAACCTGGAAAACATCTGATTTTTCCATAAAATTAAGGCTATATATTTAATGAATAATAATAAATTTGCAATATTATCTTGCCCATTTATAACAAATGGGTATTTTAATTAGGAAGTAAAACAAATCGAAAACTGATACATTTAAAAAAGCGCTCACAATTAGCGCTAATGGGTACAATTGATATTTTACAATAATCATTGATCTGTCTAAATTTTCATCTAAAACCTGTCTAATTTTACACTTTTTAAACGCTAATACTTCGGTATATATGACCACCAATCATATATGTTCTATTGTTAAAATCACGGACATTTTGGAATTAAATTTTGAAAAACTTAATGTCACTACGATAAAGACCTTCGATGTTTTCATATGAGTTAGAATCAAAATGTTCTTTAAATTGCAATAACAACTAAATAGTATGTAAAATCCCCAATCAGTATTTCAATAATATAATTTACCCTTAATCGTACTTTTTTCTACTAGTCTATGGTTAATAGGAACGTGTTAACAGAATTAATCTAACAGCATGTAAACAAATTAAATAATATTCAAGGCATGATTGAAAATGTAACTAGAATTTCTAAACTATTTTCGAATCTAATAAGTATTACTGACTCATTAAGAGAAGTAAACCACTGCAAAATTATCAAGACTGGTTTTCTACTTAACAGAAAAAAATATTTGAAAAATGTGTTTTGACCATTAGTTTTTCTAGAGAGAAAGTATTTTTCTCTGATGTCACACAAGTAAACCATAATTCCCTATAAGAAACAGAAAGCTCTTTAAATGCTTAGCCTATTTATTTAACCATTGGCTTGTCCTGTACATCACACAATATATACATCTAATGTTTTATACATTTCTATATCGATAGAGATACACGAACTATATTTTATATACAAGCTTTGATATATTTTACATTTTACAAGCTTGTGTCATTATTTTTTGCTGATAACATTTCTAATACTTTTAGTTGTATTGATTAGATCACGATTTCCCTTACATACTTTAACATAGCTATATATACTTTAAATTGCTAAAAGTTTTACGACAATGATTTGAGAATTAAAATACAGTTTTTGATCTAAAGAACTTACTTAGTAAGGACTCCGAAATTGCCTCTACTACACTCTACTCTTCTTTTCTTGGTTTAAAGAAATTTTCAACTGGTTATCTTTAGACATTTTCCTTTCATAGATTAACACACAATTCATTAATTTTGATAAGATAGGTGCCTAGCCACCTTAACTATAGAACACAATTCTGTTTTTCTCGGACGTTGTTCCTAATATGTCAACAATTTATTAAAAATATAACGATTAGTAATATGTACGGTTTTTATTTCAAACGATGTAACGCGCATTAAAGTTGTTTCAGCTTTTAGAAGCATATTACTTTAAAACATCTCCAAGATGCAAGGATAGCGTTCTAGGTTAAAGTAAACCACTTTGTACTGAATTTGTTCATACGGGAATTATCCCTTGACTTGTGGCAGTTACTCTCAGTTGTATTATCGAATTCTAACGTCACTAGTCGTACCTTTATCAAATTTTCAGACTCAAAAACTCAAATTTGCTTTGAATGATATCACCATGAAAACTTGATTCAAAATAGTAAATATCACTTTATCAATTCCTCGTTATAATCGATAAAACTCATTTAAATTTTTTGTATTTATTTTTGCATTAAGTTACAGTTTCATCCAAAAAATTTGACTTGATTGTTACTACATGTTTTTTATTAAATAAAAATATGGTGTTTGTTAATTTTCTCCCTCGTAAGGGCTAAAAACAATAACAAAAGTTTTAGACTTACATTTAATAAGTACTCTTTAAAAAGGTTATATTTGCATAATTTTAGAATATATAAAAAGTATTGATTTCATAGAATATATACACCTTTTTATTGAACGTAAGCCTCAAGTAAGCGTCGACTAATTGTTTAACAAATATTATGATTAAAATATTTTTGCAATTTTAAATCAAAATGACAAAATAACCTGAATATGCTTAATAGTTGGCAACTCTTGGAAATGGGCACATTATGATCTTTCAACAAGTGATCCTTCATCATTTAACTCAAGTGGTCACTGTATAGTCTGAAGCAGTGAGGAAAATAATATTGAGTTGTAGAATACAATTTTAGACTTCTAAAATTTACAGCGTTGTTCCTATATTAGTAGGAGCTCTAAACATCACTCAGCGTAAGCAGTGAACGGATAAGAATGAAACTGTCGAATTTAAATCCATTGTGGTCTGTGGCCAGATGAAAAAAACTCTAATGGAATGAAAGATACTCACCAACTACTTGGTTGAGCTCAAGAAAATTCAAATAGAATGTTTTCTGAAGTATCATGAATTTTGAAATCCGTCATAGTGAAAGGTCTTTGTAAATTTATAAATTTTATGATGTACAAGAAATTTTTAGAGTAGTTTAAGGAAATTTATTTTTAATTATTCATTAATACAAGAAAAAATAAGAGAATGTAAAAATCTTATCAGATTACGTAAATTATACAAAAATTTATAATCATGTGTAACATGTTAAAAGCGATAGCACCCGAAGAATGACTGACTCTTCTCCCCCCTTCCCTAACCCACTGATAGTATAACTTGTCTGTTACAAAGTAAGACACTTCGAAAAAAACCTTTCTGTCTAGTATACAATAAAAGTTTTCTTTTTACAGTTCATGAAATGTTTTATTTTATTCATAGCTCATCCTGGTAGTCACGTAATACTAGAGATTTAAAAATTCATTCGTATAAATTCGAAAGACAATCGATGATTGAAAAGAATGATTTTTCAATAGTGGCTTGTATTCTGAGGTATCGCAAAACTTTTGATAAATCACAAAATGAACAAAAACTGACATTTTCAGATATTTAAAAAAAAAACGCCACTTTAACTAGTAATTTTGTCAATTACATATATTAAGTTCTAGTTTCATTAAAAATATTTTAATGTTCATAATTGGAAAAAGTAATTTTATAAAGGGATTTTATACTCTCTGTATTAGTAAGATGCAAAACTTATAGAGTCTTGAACGAAAATTATTAGGAAATATTTATTATATTTCCATGGCTAAGTGTAATATGCGGCTTCATTATGAATGAGGGACCACGAGTTCTGAAGACTTTCTAACCTCAAGAATAGATCTTAATTAAACACAAATAAGCATGGAATACTGAAGTTCAAAACAGTTCCAGAACGAATTTGCGCTAATAGATTCTCGGAATTTAGAAACAGGGACCAAGCAGAAGACGCGCAGGTTTGGCCTGATGCCTACAGAGGTAACATTTGAGAACTTGAAGGACATTGCGACTACAGACAAACCTACCTGCCGACTATTTTATGGGATCCAGCTGCCATTAATAAACACGATGGGTCTTTTTCTAAATCTTGCTTCCCACCTGTCATGAGATCTATGCCTTTATCAATTGAGTTAGAGTGGCTCACAATACCTGTTCTCCCAGTAATATAATTCATAACATATAACAGCACACGTATTTTAAAATCCATACATAAGTTGTGTGTAAATCCTGTATAGAAAATATTAAGTTTTAAATACTGAAAATTAAAAATACTTGAGCATTTTATGGGGAATTATTATATATACGAAGCTATTATAAAGAATTAGATACAGGGGCGTTTCGAGAAACTTTTCATGTTGGGTTTGTCCTTATTAAATCATATCTTAAAATGCAGCAATCCTAACATACATAATACAAATATACAGTTATCTTTATAGGCATTACAACTCTCCCATCCCACAGATGAGATACGTACATAAACTAAATTTGTAAAGTTTAATTGATACTTCAACGTGACTCATGATGGAAAAAATAACTAGAATGTTATCAAAATGGGCAGAAATGTTTGCAGTTTATATAAAAAAAATTAAAAATCTAAATTTTTCAATTTTTTTAAGATTTTATTCATGAGATTACCGTAAACAGGTGCTGATTTCAAATATAAAAGTATATGGACGATAAAACATTTCTTCAATAGCCCTATAATAGTTTATTACATTCAAGAGGGAAAAAGTCCTTTAACTTCTTCTCTCTGTAGGATTTTTTTTTCAAACTTACGAGCGAAAAAAATAATTTTTCTAATTGAAAAAAATTAATGTACTCTTTATTCTGAATTTAAAAAAAATCAAAATATTTTTGTCAGTAAGAAATTTCCATGACGTATTTGACTTCCTATTTGTGATATCCCGTTCATCGACATCTAGATTTACCTACAATAAACCCTTTTTTTCTTAAAGTACGAAATGTTTTCTAAAACTATATTTATCAAATACATTGCTTTTAGGTACTTCAAATAAATATCTGTATGAAAAGATCTATTGAAATGCATAAAAATGCTTGGGAAAAGGATTTTTTAATCTTATTGTGAAAACAGTTGAACAACGTTTCTTATCAGGGAAACGTAAAAACTTTTATATAGTTGAATGCTTATTTGCTTGCTTTATTAATCTAGAAAATATCGTAATCATGAATTATACTATTATATATTTATATTTATATATTATTTATATATATATATATTTACATATTTATATATTTATATAATATTATATTTATAGTACTAAACGTATGACATGCGACGTCGACCAAGAACGGATTAAGTAGTGAAGACATCTAAAATGCTATTATCTTTCTAGTGAAGTGGATTACCAGATATGCAATAAAGTTATACTTGAAAATATATAAATTGAATATTTTAAACTTCATAGATGAACCAGTCAGGGAGCAATCTTAAAGCTTTTTCAGGAATGATTTTCATCGATAAGGACTGCCGCTAAAGGAAGTTTCAGCGAGAATTATGAAAAAAATTCTTATGTGCCTGAGAATTCTACTCATTCTTCTCTAAATCATTACTATTTTAAATACTGGAATCCAAATCATAATTTGAAGACTCTTCCGTTCACCTACTATATTGCTTTTACTAAATTATTGTATATTATTTAAGTACAATTGCATTAAAAGACTTAACCTCCTTCAATTTTATAGCTAAGTTGACAAGATTTCTTTTGCAAAATACTAACAAATCTGGAATGATTTATTTACTTATACTAATATAGACAAGGCATTTTTAATTAGAGAAAACGTTTTCACTGAAATCTTATTCAACTTGAGCTGTAAATTTTATGAATGCGAACGTGTTAAAGTTTAAGTAAAAGCAATTTGTCCATGCTTAAGGCTATACTGAAGTTGCAGAAATTTGCTTGAAAATTTGATATTCCTACTTCATTGAATTTTGAAATATAAGAATAAGAACGTCAGAGAATGTTTTAATATGCATCACGTAGTAGTTATTATTATTATCCCAACAGACATTCAGTTATTACTAATAATTAAAGTTTTTCAACAGAAAATTGAAGTTTTTATAATCCATTCATTAATAAGTTCATGAAAGATTAAACTAACACAAGCATCCCAAGAATAACTCATTTAATAGATTAATTTTATGGCTGAACATACTTAAAAGGTATGTTCACAAAATGATTAATTAATTCAAAGTTTTATTATCTAATGAAAACTTCGTTTTGGTGCAAAATAAACTATCTGAGGAAAATAAACTCTTGGATATCATCACATTAGTTGATAGAATAGTTTTATGCGGTATGAATATTTTAAGCTAAACACTTTTAAGTGAAGGGAGAAGGACTACAAATATAATACAAAATACAAAATTTTTACTAAGAATTCCAGATAAAAACTTTCAATTTATCGATATTTCCAGCCTTATTTCCCATTATCTCCAAATTAGCCTTTAAATTAAACTTGAACTAATTACGAAAATATTGATATAAATAAAATAGCTTTTTTAATTGACATTTAAAAAAAATCCAAGATTTTCTTAAAGATTAAGCATACTTTTTTTTTAAAATTTTGAATTAGCACAGTAAATATAAACATTTTCTCAGTTACAAACCACTGTACTAACAGATATTAAACCCTCCATATTTTTAACTGCAATTTTAGGCGGTAAAATAAAACAGATGTTATTTAGAAGTAATTATAAAAGAAATTAAATTATAAAATACAAACAAATTAAAGAAATACAAAG
>CM063501.1:164981171-165013671 GCA_032207245.1 Pardosa pseudoannulata
GAAACCCAATTGAAATATTTGAATTATATCCTGTAAAGTTATAAAATCTTTTTAATTTAATATCATAGCTTTTAAGGATATTATAATGAAAATACGAAAACTTTAAATACATTTTACTAAAAATAATTTTCACTGTAAATAAAAAACTACATATATTGATTTCAATTTGCACAATAAATACATTATGGGCCTACGAGGAAACTCTACATACTTTTTCCGTCGTTATTTATTTCATTTAGTATTTGTAGTATTTGAAATGAAATTTTTAAACATTTTTTCAGATTTTTGAAAATTTAATACCCTGATGTAATTTTTCTGATACTTTTAAAAAATTACCTTATTATTATTGATTACTAAAAAGAAAAAAAAATATTAATGAAATTTCATGCTGTTGTACCACTGCCCATTATGTCAGAAAATTTAAAGTTTTTAAGTTTTTAAAATCATTAAAGTTTTTGAAACAAGCTGTCACTTTTCACTTTATTAAAAGTAGTCTTCTATCTTTTAGATACAAAATAAATTTAGCAAACTAATTAAATAAAAAGAAGTCAAGTGTCTTTGAGGTAGCAGTTCGTGTACCCATAGCACAGGTTCAATGTTTGACCCCCGTGCTGTGAAAGGTGGACTTATCCTTTCTACCATTCAGTGAATAGACAAACTTAGGACCAAATATTTTTGAGAACTAAACTCTGGGGGTTCTTCGTAAGTTTGATCACCTAACGTGGATATATGCTTCGTACCCCAGATCCTTTAGCTTCGTATACGGAGATTATCCCCGTTGTCCTTGGTTCCCAATTTGGCCTACTGCAGTTTAGTTTTTTAGTTAAATAAAAACTAGAAAAAAGTATGAAAATTCCTTACATTTACAATAATAGCTAAATAAGATAAAAGAGCGTAAAAAGAGAAATAATTAAAAAATACCCCTTCCCTTTAAAGTTTCTCAAAGTTGATGCATACCATTAAATGAACTTTATAAAACGGTATCTGAGAAGCTGAATAGACTTTAAAACACGTTTCACGAAGGGTCGGGAGAAAATGTTTACTTTCATGAAAAATTCGAACTATGGATATAGTTAATTGCGAGCAAATTTTTGCACGAAATATTTCTCTTATGATTAAAATTTTTTTATCAAAATCATTTCGACATAGTGAAAAACAGTCTTCTGTAGTAGGAGAACATCTTTTAAACGAATTCCATGGTACGCAATTCCAAAAAGTGCTCAGATGAACATATCACAACTCCAATGCTTCTCTCCTTCCCTGTTAAACTGCACGTGCCGCCCTTCTGACAAGCAACCTGTCTTTCTCGAAATAATGTTTGCGAGTGGAAGTCATTACAGTAAGAGTAAAAAGGATATTGAGTTTCCAGTTCTCACAATTAAAGTGGCTCAAGAGTTGTTTTAAATAATTGCAGCTGCAAATAAGACCGGAATCTGTGCCAGCACACTCTCCTCTTTCCTCCTTACGATCTAAATAGTGGAATTTGTAAACATTGCTTCTCACTTTTAACAAGTCAATATTTGTAAAGTCTTACTCGTCCTTGATAACCTGCAGCATCTGTTTTTATAGTTTTTGGTGTCTTTGTAAAACTGCAAACATATATACCATTAAAAGAGCAATTGTTGAATATTGATTCTTACATTCTATTACATACAGACAGTATAATAATCGTGAAAAAATGACCTAGAGATTGGTATGTTCTAGACCTACCCAAGTTAAAAGAAATAAACCTATTGGAAATTATGTGTCTGTTTTTATGTGAACACAACTCTGAAAGATCAGAGGTGAACAGCTTTTTAATCATGAGAACATAGTTTGAAATATAGAATTTTAGAAACTTTTAAGTATGCTTCATCAAAATTTAATCTCCTATACTTTTTTTTCTAGCATTCTTTTCTTAAATAAAAACAAATTTAGTTACTAGTGAAGGAGATACATTCCATTTTAAAAAGTACTTTCTACAAATATCACCTATATTGAGCCCAATACTATATAATATAATTATAAAGTGCAAATACTTAAGGTAACATAAAAATAACAAATACAGAAACCAGGAATGAATAGCGTTTAAACCATGGAAAGCAATATATCAGTCGTATGAGATATTTTGTAGTTAGGCGCGATTATGGGTAAGATTACCGAAAGCAATATCTCTCTTAAAAATCATTAGGTTTATTTAAAAATATTAGAATTATAATATGACATAAATTCACATCACCCTCACTTGGAGTTCAACGCTATACCACTACTGCCACAGGATTAAAAAGAATAATCGGGGCACCATGATACTTTACTTGAATTCTATTAAAACTGTATCTTACAACGATTAAATATAAAACATAACAGTAGCAACTAAAATTGAACATGTATGCATTCAGCCATCAGTCTGACCTACTGTCTCTCAAAATTCGCTGGGGGGCGTTTTTAGTCATGGGGTTACACCAGACTTTTATACAATTTATACAATTCTGTGCTGATTTTTCAACCCAAGCACAAGATATTTAGGCAAGAGGAAAATAACTAAAGAGGAAATTTAAGAAATAAATTCAATATGCACACACAAAAATAGAATAAACAAGCAGACTCCTAGAACAAGAAAAATTTGATTAGTTTTCAAACTGTCAAAAATTGGATATATAATAAATGTATAACTACTGGTTAAATATACACCAAGTCCAAGTATTTCTAACACCACATGATGCGGTGGTACTTAGGTATTGGGCCGTTCTTATTTCATATAGACATTTCAGATTCAAAGGGTAAATATTTTACATTCCAGGTAAACTATATTCACAAGGTTTAAAGACTGAATAAGAGTATTTAAAATAAAAGTTTACCCATATTTACAGTTCGTGAACCGAAATATCTAAAATTCGTTATGTTTTGTATCATTTGACATCTTTTTTAGAATAAATAAGAAATAATTTATGATCTAGAGTCAATTTTGGTCGTGTGAAACAATGGCGCGAATTTTGTTTTAGGATTTATATAGTCCGAAAACACCAATTTTGCAGTAATGCATCAGAATATTTATGAGCCTAGCCGTGTGTAAATGTGATCATGGAAATAGAGGTGTACGAGATTAGACAGCTATGTTTTCCTCAAAAATTGTTGACCTATACCTAATTTTTAAACCTGTTGATTGATAAGTGGATCGTGTTTTCACATGGATATGCAGAGAAGTATTTATAGATATGTTACTGCAAAATAGGTAACTTAGAACTAAATAAAATTTAAAAGGAATTTCATACAACCCGTCGTTCTTTATAAAAATATGATTATTTTGAGGGTAATTTGAAGGTTGAATTCTAACTATCTTTCTATATAATTACAATATGCCAACAATGACATTATTTTACACGTGTGTTCAAAGAATAAATCGTGTAAAAAATTAATTTAGCAAACCATTTGAGAGAAAATTAGGATAGACATAGTATCCAATGTCACATGTTTCACACGATATAAACTGTTAGTAAGAAAGACACAATCAACCAAAATTGACCACAGATTATAAATTCTGATCCATGGTCTATTTATTCAGAAAGATACGTTAAATGATATAAAAAATATTAAGGTGTTTTGGATATTATAATTTTCGAACTGTAGTTGATCAGTCGATGTAATATATAATATTAACGTTCATAGTATGTAAACAATATAAGAACTAGTTTAGTCGACGATATGCACCAGCCACCTTTAAGGAACACATTGTATCTTTTTGTGGCCAGTTTGAGCCTCAATCCTGCATATCTCTAGTTACAAAATCGCTGCCTTTGGCGACTGAGATATCGCAGATCCAGAAAGAGACCTGGTGGTGGACATCTATTTATAATTGGTTGATGCAAGTGACTATTTCCCAATACTCTTATTAAATTATCATTTTTAAAATTTAAATGATGACACTATTACTTTTAGTTAGTCTTCAGGTATTTTTTTCTTCTTGCAGTTTTATAATATTAATTCAATTAAACTAACCCTGTTCAGGGATTACCTTGATTCTACTGGAGTATAATATCTAATTCTTGTGTTTAATTTCCTTTTTATAAAATCATTAAATAATTATTACGATAAGAGTTTTAATTGTTTTTATTTAATTAAAGAACCAAATTATTTTTCTCTTTACATTTCCTATTTCCTCCTGTTTATTCTTACACTTAAAATATAAAAAGAGTCAGAAACTTAAAAAAATGTATCTAATAAAACAGGATTTATAACTGCTTTAACCTTTCAAACGTCTTATTATGATCACAATTCAAGGAATAATTTATATTCATAAAAATTTTGTCGTCAATTATAAAGACTATAGTAAGTTACTTATTCACCCGACCCAGCAAAGGCCATACGGGAAATGATTCCTTATCGACAAGACAGTAATCCAAAACCCAAACAAGCATAAAACATCCGATACTAATCAAATTTTCTCGCTTTTTTTAAAATTAACCTAACCTTAGAATCGAACCCGCAAATCAATTTAGAATCTACAAAAAACGTAAATAGAATCCTTTCCTGTAATCAAAGAAACTTAACCTATTTATCCCCCTTTTTTATTATTAAAACAATTTATTTCAAATTTCTTTCTTTTTTCCTTTTTTTTCCTTTTTTTGTCAATCAAAACAGTTAATTTACAAACAATTTATAATAACTTTAGAAAAATTTAACAATTTAAATATAACACAATTTACAATCGACCTCAAGAGCAACAAAAGAAAAAACAAATAAACAACAAGAGTATAATAAACCAAAAATCATTTTACAAATTTAATGTACCAACATCCAAACATATCAGAACTAGTAAAGATTACAAGAAAGTCTATAGTAAAAGATATTTCCGAATATTTAGCATGTACCCATATGAAAACAATGGCGTGAGATGATAAATTTAGAAAATGCATGTAATTTTGCACAATTAAACTCACCGATGTTTCCTTTTGAAATCATGCATATTTGTTTCATTAAAACAGCATTCGTGTTTGTATTCTCATATCTAATTTTAATAATTTATGTGAATGCTTATAATGTCAGCTAATTTTATTCAAATAAATCTGATTTGTTTTCTATATTTTGGTAAAATTTAGATAAGGCTTTATGAAATATATTACAAAAAGCTGTTTTATTTCTTTTTTAATGAATTTGTACACTACAGAAATTATTCGTAGAAAGTAAAATACATTAGTACACAGTAAAATTTTTAAATATATTTAAAATTTATATTTAAAAGACATGTATTTTTCATTCAGTATATTACATTTTTTTCGATATTTTTATCAAATTTTTACTCTTTTCTTTCTATTACTAAAATAAAGAAATGTGCAATTCCTTTTTCAAACACTTTTATACAAATTTTCATTAATTTACATTAAGCTTGAAGAAAATGTTAGAGATCTTAATTAATGAAATTCACATTTTGGAGTGTTTAGTTTACCAATTTTGTTTAAAAATGCTGGGAAATTCCCATCCCCTGTTATAAAGTGAAATAAAATATTTTTACATAAGTAATTTAAAATTTAATTTCCTATATATATATATATATATATATATATATATATATATATATATATATATATATATATATATATATATATATATATATATATATATATATATATATATATATATATATATATATATATATATATATATATATATATATATATATATATATATATATATATATATATATATATATATATATATATATATATATATATATATATATATATATATATATATATATATATATATCAAATGTGTAGCTCCCATTATTTAAATTTTCCCATTCATTCAATGGTATAAAGTGATGAGATTTATATAATTTTTAACATATGTCTAGTGGAAGGAAAAAATATGTCTGGGTCACCAGCATTTTTTCTAGAGTACTCGGCCGAATGAGTATGCCGCCGCTCTTCGGTACCGGAGTTCACGGGTTCAAATCCCGCTGATGGTATAGATGTTGGCAGCAGTTAAGAATCGACTTTAAACAATAGTTCCCGGTCATATTTGTTCTCTTATAGTAAAATGGTAGACAACTGCGCCCTAAAACCAACCAACCAAAATAGACCGGCAGGCAGTTAGTAACCCAACATCTACTAGGCCGAGAACAGTAGAGAATCTATTAAGGAAGTGAATCGTAATTGTTTTCATTCTGGTACAACTAAAAAACATATAGGTTCAGTGCCGGTTTTCGTTTCTCTAAAAATAACCGTTTTCAAATCATTTCCGAATGAATAATTTTATTTTGTGTATATTCTTATTTGTACATTCATATATATTGTATACTCTTATTTTATGTTTATTTTCATATATATTGTATACTCTTATTTTATGTTTATTTTTATTTTTATTAAAATACTAGCATATAACCCATCATGTGACGGGACCAGTTAATTTTTTTAATTTTTCAGAATTGTAAAGTGCCCTATGAGTCAGGTTTGTTTTTTGGCTGAGAATTATCTGGAACACTCTCAATAATTTGTTTATCTTTACTGACCGTATGTTAGTTGCCAACTTTAATTTTTCTTGTCATATTACGTGATAGGATAGACAGCAGAGGTTTTAATATTGACAGTGATTATTTGGCGGTATATATGAATGGTATTCAAAATTTGGCGAATCGATTTCAAACCGTGTGGTTATACACACACACACACACACACACACACACACACACACACACACACACACACACACACACATATATATATATATGTGTGTGTGTGTGTGTGTGTGTGTGTGTGTGTGTGTAAAACAAACTCACGAACAAAAGAACCTTTTAACTTTCAAAGATATATAACTTAAACGCTAGATATGTATTAGTCCGTGAAATAGACTCCTAGACTTTTATGAAAAGAATTTGTTGTTAATACCGGTGATAAAATTTTCATTGCAACAAAAAATAATCAATGATTCAATTTAAAATTATCACATATGTACCTAATCGATTGTTTAAGCCAAATACAAAAGAAAATTATTTACGCAATATCTAAGTTCAGTGATAAAACGTATGAAAATAATGCAGACGATATTTAAATAATT
This sequence comes from Pardosa pseudoannulata, assembly GCA_032207245.1. Lineage (NCBI taxonomy): Eukaryota > Metazoa > Arthropoda > Arachnida > Araneae > Lycosidae > Pardosa > Pardosa pseudoannulata. The sequence continues at coordinate 164,988,204 of CM063501.1, forward strand.
TTAAATAAGAAATGATTAAATGAGATGGTTAAAGGAATGACATCATAATGCTAGAAAAATAATTATATTTACCTATTTATTATGTGATTAATTGATAAATTTAAGCCCCTGCTCTTAACCGGGGAAATTAGGGCTTAAAATAATGGCATTAATCTCTGGAAAAGGGGGGAAAGGTGGATTTCGAACGTTTTAAAGACGACAGTATTTTTTGCTGTGATATGAAACCTATTTATACCAATTTATTTTAGAATCTTAAGTTGAGGAGATGATAAACGTTACTCGCTTTGAATTTTGTTAGCCGTAACTCATCAAGAATCAAATATGGATGCCTCTATCCATTCCAGGTCGAACAGCTTCATAATTTCGAGAACAGACTGACAGATAGCTTAGGTTATTGTTATATAGGGGATAATTCTATTGTAAACAAAAATGTAATTATATCAAAATTTAGAAGATTTTATTTTTTTAATTGATACACAGTGTGAATTGATGTAACTATATTCGTTACGAGCGTTCATCAGAGAAAGGATTGTTACCCATTATCAAAATCGCTTTTGACAACTGAACCTTCAAATGAATTAAACCTGCTTTCTACAAGTAATAAACTGAAATATAAAAGTACTATTGAACATCAAATTAGGAAATTGAAAAGCAATTTACATATAATAACGATGACTATATGGTTGACGTTAATTAAATTAGAAAATTCTGAAAGGTTGGTTACAGTAACAAAATAATTAAAAATGTACCACACTGAAATAGATATTTTTTCGGTTAAGTTCCGGTTTTCGTGTGGACCAAAATGAAGTTTTTTCCAGTTTTCGGTTCAGTTTTGTTTTAAAGCCCTGGGACCTACGGAGTAAAGGACCAAGAGAGTAAAGTTTACGAGAAAGTGGAGATGGAAGACAAAAAGGAACCTAAATGGATAACCAGTTTATTTTTATAGTAGAGAACATTGTGTGTCATCTGATGTTACATACTTCTTTGCTGCATAATATTTTTATATGTCTCTCCCTCTAAAATTTCAGCGATTCCATAAGAACAACCGTCCACTTATATCAACAGGTTCAAAAGTTACATTTGGTGTACCACTTATTATTCAGAGATTTCCTATTTCCTACCTCCCCATAATTTTAGTTTATCCAATTTGTACTTGACCATCCCTGGACAAAATGATCTTAAAACGAGTGGTTTGTTTTTTTATTATTTATTTATTTAATTGCTTTCTACTGAGTAGCATCACTTCTCGAATTTTCATAGGATTTCCTTGTGAGATTTTAGGGCGTTAAAACAATGATGCGGAGTTAACCTACTTAAAGACATTCCAACCTATGATAGGTGTACCATTAGTGGTACGCCAACAATAATAATAGCAGACATAGAAAATTAAATCGAAAAATATCATAGAGACATAATTTTTCATGTAAAATATAAATGGCACAATCTAATTGAATTTTGGTTAAGAAATGACAATGAATATGAACAACTTTCTGAGAAAGCTCTTAAATTATTATAACCGTTTACTAGTACGGAATTAGTAGAAAAAGTTCTTTCTTTTTCTAGTTTTTACTAAAATATGATATTTTGAACACACACACACACACACACACACACACACATATACACACATATATATATATATATATATATATATATATATATATATATATATATATATATATATATATATATATGTGTGTGTGTGTGTGTGTGTGTGTGTGTGTGTAACAAGTTAAAATTAACCCTTTGAGAATTTCATTTTTTTCCAGAATTCGGTCAAAAAAATGTCACATTTTTTATTGCATTTTTAAGTAAAAATATGTTATTAAAATTAACATTTCTAATATTTTTAAGCATTTATTACAACTTTTTTTCTATGAAAGCATCATAGAACTGAAGTCTCATCGATATCCAAGTTAATTTTTGGAATTCCAGTGAAAGTAAATCTAGGAGGCGGATCCGAAGGATTATCACAATTAATTTAAAAAAATTGTCTTGCTTGATTGATTCCATCATACTACTATCAGAGTCACTACTATCCAAGTCATCTAGTACACTTTCGCTACTATCATTTACAGATAATTCAGTTTCTGATTCCGAGTTACAATTCAAATCACAAGAAATTAGCTCCATACGCTCTGAATTATCTATTATTTAAAAGTAAAAATATATTATTCAACTCTTATATGAGTAAAATTATCAGGCGGTTAGTAAATTATAACCAGAAAGCTATACACTGAAAGATAACAATTCGTCTTCTGATACAAAACATGCGAAAAAACCCGCACTTTTGAACCAGTCAGAGTAGAAAATACAACAAATTGCAAACTATCATTTACTGGATGAATAAATTACTATAGTAATAATTTGTTACTAAAACTGAAAAAAATACGTCCGAAAGAGTACAAGCGAAATATAAATCAAATTGCCCGTACGCCGTACGGGCAAATCAGTAAAGGCCTGAAAGCTGTGCCCGTACGGCTTATGGGCAAAACAGGGAAGGGGTTAATTCGCCGATCACATAAGAAAATTAGACCCTATTATTTTTAATTGCCCAGGCTTATTGGACAATGAGTGAACCTAATTATACTGCAGTCTTAGCTTCATTGAACTAACAGCGAAATCCGTTGTGGAATTTTACTTTATTTCAAACTAGGTAAAAAAAACTTTCTCTGACAAGAGCAGCGAAATTAAGGAAACATTAAAATACTTTACTTCTAAAAAGTCGGCATCACAAGGAGAAATGACGTGGAGATATTACCAAGAGAAAGCAGCTTAGTCAGCTATATTAACGGTCAGAAAGGAAAGTAGATCATTGGAAAAGTGAACCTTTTTTCTTGGGACAGATGGAAAATGTGGCAAGTGGACAGAAATTTAGCCTTTATTTCAGAGTTAGCTTTGAGAGACTGTTTTGAATGAATTTAAGCAGCAAACACCCATTTTAAATCTGAGATTTTGTGGCTGGGAAAATAGATATGAAAGAATGAGAATGGGAAGAGAAGAATCTTAAAGAGATATTTTAAATGTAATAATTTTGATATATTACACACACACACATACACACACACACATATATATGTGTGTGTGTGTGCGTTACATTGAGTTTATAATCAGGCATGACGTTTAAGTGTGTTCCAATGTAATTCGTCTTATTATGGAACTGGAATACATTGGAACTCTATAAAATACATAATGAAAATAAATTAACATGCTCGCAATAGAAAATTGTATGAAATATAATCATTTTTTAAAGTGGTACAATTTAGCAAGATGCCGAATCAGTGTTTCCCCTGCTATTAACTTCTAAAGTAAAATCAGTTTATTTCCTATTAATTCTATTTATTTTATTTATTTACTTTTAATTTAATTTTTCATTAATATTTTTTTTTATTTATTTATTTTTAATTTTAAATTCTTATTCGACTTTGAGTCCGGGGTAGACTCTTCCCTAGGTCAGCACTTGTAAGTCGTGCACCGAATAGGGTAGGCAGCTCTCTGAGGGCGTCCAAATGTAGGATGATGTACAACCAAGTGGTACGTGAGCTAAAAAAATGTTGAGAAACTCTGTCCTATTTCATGAAAATAAATCGAATGAAAGTATCCCTTAGTGCCTTGATTTTTACAAGGTAAGGGTATTTTAATTACTTTTGGCTAGTTTAAATAAAGCTAGGAATGAAATTTTTCGGAAAACTTGTAAGGTTGACCTGGACTTATCAAAACTGAATCTGGAACATCATTTAAGATCTTACTTCTAAAAAGTTCAAGGTAGTATCTGTGCCATATCATCCAAATTAAAATCATTTATATACGTGCAGAGTGATTTTACAAAGGCAAATAAGCAGGTAAAGGCGATAGAACACTCATGTTTTTCAATCAGAGAATAAATTTGTTTAAAACAAGTAAAACCACAAAATGTTTTTAAAAGCATAAGTTATTCCAAATATAAGTGATTTTTATATAATGTTAATAACATCCAGTTAGTGATGTACATAATTAATTTCTCCATAGTCATCCATCTGACCAGATTTTTGCATATTTTTCACACATATAAAGTTTAAGTTCATCCTGTGGATAAAAGATCAATTTCAATGTATAGGAATTTAGTGCTAAGAAAGAATTCAGTAAACAAAAGAACAACTCTGGCAGAGTTTTGGTACCCCATTTAAAGCCTTCAATAGCAGCAGAAATCCTGTCTGTTTTCTTAATATCCCTTTCACTATGTGCAAGATCAGCTCAAGAGAACCGTCCAAATTCCTAAATTTCAGGGAGGTAAATCCTATTTAGGAATACGGTGGTTACCACCACATCGTAACTTTCAATACTAAAATTGTGTAAATACTAGCATATGGGAGAGGGATATTTGTTTGTAATTTTGCTCAAATGCTGTACAATCGCTGTACACCAACCCGGCAAAAATCAGTAATGAAGAATCTGCAAACTACATTTTACGCTTTGAATTCTATATGGAAGCATAGTAAACTACATTAAGGTCCTCTACAGAAGAACTTGAATTGTTATGCGATACTTTTGTTTCAAAGACAGACAAAAAGAGAACTTTTAATATCATTTTTCAAAGTCTTTAGTTAACCGCAGCCTGCCAATGTCGAAATGTGACATTTATATAAAAATTCATCATATATATATATATATATATATATATATATATATATATATATATATATATATATATATGAGAATAATATAAAGTTTGACTTGCAAGGGTTAGAAATAACTACTGAACGTATCTGATTTACTTAATGATGTGGGGAGATTATGATCCCCAATCATGGTTAATGTACTCCCAAGAGCCAAAACATTATGACCACCTGTCAATAGCGAGTTGGCCCACCTTTGGCATGCAACACAGCTTCAGCCCGCCTTGACATGGATGCCACAAGTCCTTGGTAGATGGCCGAAGAAAGATTGTAGCAGATGTTTAAGAGACGGTTACGCAAATCCAAGATATTGTGAATTGGTGGTATTTGAACTCTGAGCTGCCGTCCCATGACATCCAAAATGTGTTCTATCGGATTGAGATCCGGTGAGCCAGGACATTAACTGGAATTCAGCATCAGGTTCCTGGAACCACTCCAACACAATTTGAGCCTTGTGACATGACGCGTTGTCCTGTTGAATCATTCCATTTACAGCTGGAAGAAAAGATACCATGTAAGGGTGAAACTGGTCCACAGTGATGTTCATATACCCTCTAGCATCCATGGTATGCTCTACCATAACCACGGGTCCCAGAGACACCCAAGAGAATGTCCCCCAAAGCATAATACCGCCCCCACCGGCCTGTGTATGACCTACTGTACATTGAGGGAGCAACTGTTCATCTGGAAGGCGGCGTATCAATTACAATCTTCCCTCTATCACAATCGCTTAGATCCTCAGCCTTTTCTATCACACACAGAAGTGAAAGAATGATTCTTCAGAATCTCCAGCAGCAGTTAAATACCACTTCTACCCGATCACGTGCCTTCCACGTCATCCAGGCGAGTTCATTGCAAAATATAGGGGTGGTCATAATGTTTTGGCTCTTAAGTGTATATTTTAACTTGCAAGAACGTTCCTGTTCATCAGTAAAGCAGAAAACCATAATATAAAAATTAAATTTAAGGAACAATAAACAAAAAACAACAAAAACAAATGCCAGAAAGCTCCTACTGAATAAGGGAAAGATTACACAACTTGTAACTAACCATTCAATACAAGAGACAGCAGTACTCATAGTCAATGGATTTATTAAAATGAGAGATAAGGAAAGGGAGTGATAGGGTTAAAAAAGATGGATAGTTATATAATAAATATATAAACATATCGATAGCTGCATGAATATCTATATTATATATACATATAGACACACAATATGTATATCAATATATATATAAATATATATATATATATATATATATATATATATATATATATATATATATATATATATATATATATTATATGTATATATATACATATATATATTTATATGCACACATACGTGTATATATATATTCATACATATATATACACATATATATATATATGTATATTTGTAATATATATATACTCATATATAAATATATATATATATATATAGTTATATATTATATGTATATATATATACATATATATTTATATGCACACATACGTGTATATATATATTCATACATATATACACACATATATATATGTATATTTGTAATATATACTCATATATAAATATATATATATATATATATATATATATATATATATATATATATATATATATATATATATATATATATATATATATATATATATATATATACATATACATGTATGCATACACATAGAGTTTTTTCTTTACTTTGGCCATTAAATATAAAGTATATTTAATTTGTCAAGAAATCATAAAAGTATAATCTCAAAGTATTTCATATTTAACTCGATTTTTAATAGAGTATATAAATCCATTAAACAAACTATATAAAGGCTAATATCTTTTAACACTACAATATTCATTCGAGTCATTAAGTTTCCAAACGATATATATATATATATATATATATATATATATATATATATATATATATATATATATATATATATATATGTGTGTGTGTGTGTGTGTGTGTATTTAATAAAATACAGTAATATATATATATATATATATATATGTACATATAAGTATATGTATATATTCATTTATACATACATATACATATATAATTTATATATACATATTTATCTATATAATGTATAAAATAGAAACAAATATAAAATCTATTAAATATGCATTCTAATACTCACCTAGGAAGTAATGATGGCCACCTCATGATAAAATTGTCAACTAATTCTACCTCTGTGCGGGCAAGTACCCTCGCGTTATTACAGAAAAAGAAATAAATACTAAACAGTTGTAACATTAAATAACTTTAAAAACCTATATCGAAAATAGTACAAAGCAAGATATTATATGCTATCAGAGTTACCTGGTAAAGTTGTAAAATAATCAAATATTTTTATCTCAATTATTTTTAAATTTTATTTACATTTTTTTTAAATGGAGAACACGCAGTCGTGTCAAACTTTTGTTTAGGCCATTCACATATGCGAATGATTTCTCTCTCTGGGCACATCTGCCAATGATCGTGGCTGTATTATGAGGATACATAAAATAATGCAATTTTTTACTCGCTCTATCAATTTTATTTTCTAAGATCTTGTGGCTGATAGGGTTAGTTTGCTATTGAATTTTGATGTATGAGGTAGCTTATGTAAATAAAATGCAAGGATTTCATTCTTCACGTATAGAGAATAAAAGGATATCGTAATATATTACTAGAATATGTATATGCTGCAAATCTCATGAGTTGCTGCAGGCAACATTACTAGAAATTCATGACTCTGCAATTCCTGCTCATAAATAGATAATAAAGTACAAGTATTGTACATATCTGCTTGGTTACAGGCAGTCGAGAGTGTGGCACCATGATTATATATATATATATATATATATATATATATATATATGTGTGTGTGTGCGTGTGTGTGTGTATGTGTGTGTACATATATATGTATGTATATATATGTATGTATGTATATATATATGCATATATATATATATATATATATATATATATATATATATATATATATATATATATATATATATATATATATATATATATATATATATATATATATATATATATATATATATATATATATATGAATAACTTTTTTATATGAGATCATGCTAGGATTTTAATATGAAAATTAAAAAATTAAAAACCCATTCTCAATAACTAAATTATTTGATATATAAATTTAGCCCATATCATATGCTTTCATCTCATATACAAAATTTCGTAAAGTCATACTTGTCTATACTTGCATTATATTTTGTATCACAAATTAAATTTAAGAATAGGGTTAAATAACTAATTGGCTAGAACCTTATAGTTATTTTCTTAACATTAGATTCTATAGTTAGGCACTCTTTTCTAAAATTTTTTTCAATTTATCTTTTGAAAATTTTGTACGATGACAGAAATGAAATCACATGAAAATAACACAGGTCAAGAAATTCAGTTATGGAAAAACGGTATCAAGGCAATTGGTATCCTAATAGGCTGGCTGATTATTGTTCGACCATCAAGAGTAATGTTTCACAGCCGAAATATAGCAGAAAATTGCCATTTCTTACTCTGTTGGTGTGCCATCTTCTTCGAATATATTTTAGTTAAAATGCAAAAAGTATTAAAGTAATGGAAAGTTTAAATGACTGTCTCTAGGAAACCTAGCAAGGGAGAAAAAAAACGATATCGTATTTGAATCTGGGAGAAAATCGTTTGTCAGAATCACATTACTTTTCTTACTGAGATTTTCACAGGCGAAATATAGCAGAAAATTGCCATTTCTTACTCTGTTGGTGTGCCATCATCTTTGAATATATTTTAGTTAAAATGCAAAAAGTATTAAAGTAATGGAAAGTTTAAATGCCTGTCTCTAGGAAACCAAGCAAGGGAGAAAAAAAACGATATCGTATTTGAATCTGGGAGAAAATCATTTGTCAGAATCACATTACTTTTCTTACTGAGACTTTCACAGGCAAAATATAGCAGAAAATTGCCATTTCTTACTCTGTTGGTGTGCCATCATCTTTGAATATATTTTAGTTAAAATGCAAAAAGTATTAAAGTAATGGACAGAAATAAATTAAGGAAATAAATTAATTTTATTGGAAAATATCATAAATATGAAAGTCACCTTTTAAGTTTTTATAAGCGACCAATAGAAGGCGATAACGACATTTAACTTCAGAATACTTGTAAAATTTACATTTTTTTATTTTGAAATCAGTGGCATCTTAGAAATCGTCTGGGTATTTTGTTTACAATAAAGAGAGTGAAAAAATAGAGATAGCCCTTAAAGGATTCAGCAGGTTAATTTTTTTATGATTTTTAAGAGTGTATTCACTCAACAAGAATACACAGAATCGCTTCGTAGACTTCACCATCAGAAAAGACAGTTTATAATTGGTTACCCGAATTTTTTCGTGGTCGAGCGTCAGTCATTGATGAATCTCATGAAGGACGACCAAAATAGATTCCAAAGAACATCGATGGTGTACACAAGATGATTAAAGAAGATCAGCATGTCACGTAGAGATTGAGGTATCCATTGGCATATTACAGACTGCAATACATTCGATTTTGTAGGGACATTTAGCTGCTAAAAAGATTTGTTCTAAATGTACCGCACAATTTGACAGAATCTCAAAAAGAAGACTGTGCAAATTGGTGTAAGAAAATGCTAAAAAAATTCAAATTTGGAATAGCAAAATCCGTATACAACATCGTTACAGACGACGAAATTTGGATGTATTGTTTGAAACGGAAACTAAATAACAGGTCACTGTCTGGGTGTTTCAAGAGGAACTAAATCCCACGAAAGTTGTTCCCCCACGAAGCATTTTCAAGAAAATGATTGCCTCTTCGGTCGTACAGGACATACAACATACATTTCTGGTTGAAAAACGGTTAACGCTAAATAGTATACGGAAATTTGTTTGATAAAAGTCATCAACGAAATCAGGAAAAATTGCAAATATCGGCTCATTATTCTTCATAACGATAACGTCAGCTCCCACACAGCACGTGAAACAATTGTTTATTTGAAGGATAAAAAATATCAAATTAGTGTCTCATTGCCTATATTCTCCTTATTTGTCACCTAATGACTTTTTCTTGTTCCCTTATATCAAACAAAAAATGCGGGGGAAGCAATTTTCATAATCTGAAGACGCTGTTGATGTCTTCCAAAACCCTGTTTCTGAGATATTAACTTCAGAGGGGAAAAACTGTTCCAAGAATTTGTTTGAAATTGTGTTAAAGTGTATAAATCTTAAAGACGAATATTTTAAAATGGAATAAAACATTTTGTTCCCAAAAAATTCTTTTTCGTCCTAATTTTTGTAAAAATTACAACAAACAAAGGCAACTCTCTAAAGAACGAGTTTTAAGTCGGCTTTTTGTTAATTCTGATGCCATTGCACTCAGACCTATCCTAGATATAATATAAGTAATACACTATTTTCTAGAACTGTTTTGAATTTAAATATTATATCTTTAGTATTTTCTTTAAATATTATCAAAACAAAAAAAAATTAGGAGTACAAATAACAAACAAATAAGTTTCTAGGCCATATCTTTGGTATTTATATTTATTTCTTCAAAGTATATCTTTTGAATTTTTTCCATTCATTATTACTTTCATCTCGATTTAAAAAAAACAATTCAAACCTTTTTTTTTTACATGTGTGCCCTTGAAGAACTATAATCTTACTTTAAGTTTCTTGGCTATATCTTTGGTATGTATATTTATAAAATTACTCTTCAAAGGATATCTTTTGAATTTTCTCAATTTATTATTACTTTGATCTAGATTTAAAAAAATAATTTAAAACTTTTTTTACATGTGTCCCCTTGAAGAACTATTTTCTTTCTTTAAGTTTCTTGGCCATATCTTTGGTATTTATATTTATAAAACTACTCTTCAAAGTATATCTTTTGAATTTTCTCAATTCGTTATTATTTTGATCTTAATTCTTAAACAAGAATTTGAACCATTCTTTTTACATGTGTGCCCTTAAAATATTTTCTTTCTTTAAGTTTCTTGCCCATATCTTTGGTATTTATATTTATAAAATTACTCTTCAAAGCATAGCCTTTGAATTTTCTCCATTCATTATTATTTTCATCTCAATTCTTAAACAATAATTTGAACCAATCTTTTTACATGTGTTCCCTTGAAGAACTATTTTCTTTCTTTAAGTTTCTTGTCCAAATCTTTCGTATTTAAGTTTATATAACTACTCTTCAAAGTATATCTTTTGAATTTTCTCCATTCATTATTATTTTCATCTCGATTTTTTAAAAAAGAATTTAAACCTCTTTTTTTATGTGTTCCCTTGAAAAAATATTTTCTTTAAGTTTCTTGGCCATATCTTTGGTATTTATATTTATAAAACTACTCTTCAAAGTATAGTTTTTGAATTTTCTCCATTCATTATTATTTTGATCTCAATTCTTAAACAAGAATTTGAACCATTCTTTTTACATGTGTGTCCTTAAACTATTTTTTTCTTATGTTTATCTCATAATAGGAGGCAGTGTGTTGAAGTCGAATTGGCTTCCTTCTCTCGCATTTGGAATCTGCCCTCCTCTGAATTGTCAACATCGCGTGTGTCATCAATTTTCGATTTCGGAGAAACATTCTCCAGGAACAGACCTCACCCGAGGTTGTAGATATGCTAAGCTTGCGGGCATTCTTTTTATATCTATGATACGCCTCACACGAACTTTTTAAAAACATCTTGATTTATTTTTTCTAAGTCGTGGAAAGAAGCACAGATTTCAGCTAAAATATAAAAGAATTTTTAGGTGATGAATTTCGAAATTGATGACAGTAGGTGAAATATACTTGAAGTAGAATGTAATAACTCTCTTATCCTACCGAACTATATATAGGGCTCCTAATTTGAGTAAAAAAAGTGATATTGTATCAGTCCTAAATACAAAATTTCAATATTTTACAGCTAATCCGTTTGGAGATATTCCCAAACAAAGAAACATTTCAATATAACGTATATTATTGCACGCTATATTGAATTTGTTTTTAAATTGAGTTTTGATTGCAATAAAAAAGACAGGAACATGGAGAGGATGTTAGAAAAGACCTAAATACTAAACACACCATTAATATGAGTTATATTAAAAGTTTTCACTATATTGCATTCAAATTGAAATCAAAAGAGTTGGAGCTCAAATAGTTGTTATCATAGTCTTAACCCTCTAAGCGGTTCGCACATACAATTCAGCCAAACCGATGATGACTTCAAAACGTACAATTTTTGACTTTCAAAAACGCTCAGAAAATAGATGTAATGTACATTATTGCCAGTGCTTTCCCCCCTGGAGTTTTGAGGTAAGATTGTCTGGTCTATTGCTTAGGAACTGCATCCCTCTTTCACTGACATTTCTTGAGGGATGCAACCCTACCCCCTGAGGCACAAAGACTCTGATAGCTTTTCTTCGCTTTGTAAATCTCTATTCCGAAGTATTTCGTTTGCGGTAACAGATGTATCTCTAAGTGAACCCCTTAAATTTCTTGGATGACTTTCGTAAAAAAATATAAATAAGTCTCCCAAAGTATATTTCTATTTGTACTGTTAGATTCCAGTATTTCTTATGGGATAATACTCCAGACTTGACGAGCTTTATGTGTATTAAAAATTAACAATCTATAATGTCTATTTATATATCTATATATAACCGGGAGTAAAGGGACAATAACGAGGGTGGGTTTTCCATATTCCATTCTAGTCGACAAAGGGTGAAGGTAAAAATCATAGAACTCTTTGGCCACTGACATTAGCGTATTTTGGAGAATTTTTTCCTAGATGTGTTCCACTCGGAGGGTTAAATATAATATTTTGACCTTTTACAGCCAATCATTTTTCAGTTAAGCTCCACAGAGTAATTTCTCGTTGTATTGAAACTTTTCGTTATATAGAGTTTGGAATGCAACCAAACGGTGAAATGCACAACTAGATGTTATAACAGTCTTTTAAAAATTTTTTGACTGTTCTACAGCTAATAGTTTTTGAATTATGCGATATACATACGGGCATACGGACGTAATCCAAAACGTACGTACAGATATGAAGAGAAAACTTGTTAAATCTAGGTCAAGAATGGTCAAAAAAGGATACTTAAAGTTCCAGAATTGACTTTTCATTGTACGTATATACAGACGTTACACCTAAAATCCCCACAATTCAGTCAGTATTGTTCAAAATAAATAATTAATTGAAATATAGGATCTGAAAAATTATCGCGATTACACTATTTTCTTTTGCTTTGTACAAGGAAGCAAAAAGATCTTAAAATATTTTTTCGCCAAACATTTACTATTTTTTTAACACTAGAAGTTCCGGAACCTTGCTACTAGCCAGAATCCCAACCTGTATATATGTCTGCCAGACCGGAGCTAGTAGGTGGGCCGATTCAATAAATAACATTAAAATATGCGACATGAATACGGGAAAAATGATTTTAGTGAAAATATTTCATGAGAAAACTACTTCTTTATCTCTCCGCCTTTTTTTCTCTGGAGATAAATGTTTGCTATCTAGTTTAGTTTTTATGAATATATCATCGCATATATTGCTATTTAAAATTATATTAATTGGAAAGATATTAGATCATTTTTTAAGTAAAAACTTCATAATAAATCACTTTCTTAAAAACTTTGATAATAAATAAAAAAACAATCTAAACAAGTATTAATAAGGCGTAAAATGTAAGTTGTGTTGTATAGTTATGAGGAATGGAAAAACATATGCAAATATTTAGAAATATCAGATATTATTCATAAATTGACAAAAACGATATCATAAGTGTAATTTACAGGTTTCTTGTAACTTTTTTGGTGAAAATTCAGTTTAGAGTGCCCCTTGTAATATTGACGATATATTTTAGCACCAATGATGCCAACAAGACCTTTATGATGGCGGGATAAACATCCATAAAAACAATAAAAATGCAATAAAAAGCATAAACTATAAGTATTAATATAATAAAAAACACAGTACAGATTAAATATATACATAGATTGTACCAAATGTTTAAATTTGTGAAAGCATGAAGAACAATTTTTAAAATTTTCTAAGTCATACGGAAATTTGCGAGAAAGTATGTGTACATATTTTATAAAAGAAATGAAAATTAAACAAAAAGTATAAACTATCAGTATTCAAAAACTTAAAACTGTATACAAAAATTTTATACAGAATTGCAGTTTCGGGAAAAACCTTGGGTTGCCATACGAGAAAAACTCGCATACTTGGCGATGGTAAATATAGATAAAGGATCAAAATCCGGAAGCACCCTAAATTGCAGTAAAGCTCCTTTTTTTGCTAGTTTATCCATTTTAATAAAGTTCAAAGAAATATAAAAGGTAGAATTTTTTTTTAATTTTATGAGCCCATTGTCAATTATAGGAGCAGTCATATATATATATATATATATATATATATATATATATATATATATATATATATATATATATATATATATATATATATAATATTAAATCTCTATGCCTTTGACTAAGCTATGAATCTACTAAGGATCCATTTCCTAGCACGGGCAATCTAATAAGATCTTGCGAGCAGGCAGCTAATAACTGGCCTTGTATGTGTGTATATATATATGAATGTGTGGTACACAGTAATATGGTACATAGTAATGCCTTTCACCGGACTTTTTCACCACAACCATTAATTATAGACATGTAGATACAATTTTTAAAAATTTTCGAATAAAATAAGAAATCATTTTAGGGTGCTTTTAAATTTAAAAAGTCAATTTTGCTATACCTGTAACACGAAAAGTTTTTCTGGAAGGTCTGAAGCATTCTCTCCGTTTTGATCACTTTTACTTTACATTTATTCATTTGAAACACGTAAAAAGGTACTAAAACTAAGATATATTCCAAAATAATTATGTATTGTAATATATAAGTATATGTATATATATATATATATATATGTATATATATATGTATATATATATATATATATATATATATATATATATATATATATATATATATATATATATATATATATATATATATATATATATAAGGAACTTATAGTTTCAAATTCTGTCAATTTTATTTTCCAAATTCTTTAACACACTATTTATGATAATTGCAAAATTTCGAAAAAAATTTAGCGAAGTTAAAAAGCCAATTGTGTTTCTGAAATATGTTTAAATACTATGTTCTTGATATTTCGATTAAGTATTTATCCACCACAATAAACCATACAATCAGATTGAAGAATCAATTCTGATGGTCCACTCATGAAAGGATAAAGTCTTGTAGCTCAGAGTGAAACTAATGATGAGATCCTTAATAAATTGTCATTGTATTCTAAATTAATTTGAGAGGTCACTTGGATCTATATATTTGTCTATTATGCCCCACAAGTGTAAGAAAAAAAATGACAGGTCCTTTAAAAGGAACCAAACTTGAAAATGCCAGTAGAACAGTTGTCAAGGTAATCCAGCATTTTCTGCTGAAATAAGTTCATTCAAGGGTAAAAACCTTTATCAAATTCAAGTAAACTTTTTTCCTTAAAGGTCTTTCCGGATGCAAATATTATTTTACATGTTGGTAGACGACTACCTAAGCACAAATATATATAATTTCATTCTAAATATCCGGTGCTAATCCCGAAAAACACCTGGTTACCGTAATAACCATTATGGAGTAAAAATAAAGTTACTTCACCAAAAACCTAAAAATAACATAGATAATATATTTTCATATATAGTCCCGTGTATAGAAATCTTTTCAATTATTTATTTTAATTTTATTAAAGCTGCACTTTAAAGCTTCTTTGAAGCGTCAAGACAATCAGAGTAAACATAATACCGAGAAAAATTTCTATTGCATTACAATTAGGTAAATTTAAATAAATTCCATGATTTAAAAAAATGTTTAATTTCTGTTTCATTTTAAAAAATGTTTTTCACTACGGTCTGCTTCATTGCTGCAATAAGAGACTTAAAACAGATTTAAACGGTTACGGACTTTTATTCCAACAGTGAAATTATAACCGAAGACCTCCGGCACTAAGAATAGTCAGCGCCTTACCTATTCGGACCATCATTCGGCTTGATATAAAAAAAATGCTTCAAAATCAAAATAAAGAATATCGAGGTATTACTGTATATATTCATACGTACACACTTACACACAAATATATGTATATATATATATATATATATATTTATATATATATATATATATATATATATATATATATAATATATATGTGTGTGTGTGTGTGTGTGTGTGTGTGTGTGTGTAATATGACGAAATTAGTCCACTGGCCATATGTTTAGTAGCCCGGGGATTACTGGGCCATGAGTGAGCCCAATTATATTGTAGTTGTGGCTCCATTGAACTAACAGCGATTTCCGTGATGGATCTTTACTTTATTTAAAGGATAAGAAAAGACATATTTCTCTGATAAGTGTTGAGCTATTAATGATACATGTAAACACTTTTCTATTACAAAGTCAGAAACAAAGCAAGAGCTGAAGCGAAGATATTCATATGACAGAGCAGCTTAGTCAATGCTATTAACAATTAGAGAGGAACTTAGATCATTGGTAAAATGAACCATTTTATAGAGACATCTGGAAAATGTGTCAAGTGTTCAGAAAATCAGCCTTTATTTTATAGTTCGATCTGAGAGACTGGTTTGAAAGAATTTAAGCAGCGAACACTCTTTTTAATTCTGAGATTTTGAGGGCGGGAAAATAGATATAATAGAATGAGAATGGAAAGAGGAAAATTTTAAAGAGACAGTTTAAGTGCAATAATTTTGATAAGTTACAGATATACATAGAGAGAGAAAGAGTGACATACACATATATCTATGTCAAAGACCGATTTATCTTAGAGATTCTGAGATTTCCTTAGAGCTTAGATTGATCGTTCGTGCTTGATGATCTCTCAATTCGTCTCGTTCCTAACTCATCTGAAATTACGAAAATAAATATCTTCTACAGTGAAACCGTGTATATACAACCTCCCCACATCCATAAACTTGGAATTATAATATATGGGCATAAATATATACACATATTGGTATGCATATATACATATGAAATAATCGGGTTCATCATTGCAGGTGGTTTGTAGTCTTAGATGCAAAAGACACAGACAAAAACTGAATTTCAGACAACAATTATTTATCATTTTATCCAACGGTAATCTCTTTACGATTATCTGTTCCCGTTACAACCTAAAGAACTTTAGGTTGTAACGTGAAATTAGTATAATTAGTACAAATCAAAGTTTCTGAATAGGCCAATCAGAAACTTTGATTTGAGACACTCGGAGAAGTGTGCATACTCCTCAAATAACACTTCATATTACTGAACACTGGGGGAACAGAAATAGAGTAACTAAAAATGATCCGTCACAGAATAGTAATAAAATAATTCAAAATTAAAATCGCCAAATAACAGAAATTGGGAGGGGTGTAATTTGTGTTCACCAAAATAAGTTTATAGAATAAAACTGAAATAAAATATTTTTAACAGTTATAAAAATCATTACACATACACACACACACACACACACACATATATATATATATATATATATATATATGGACTAAATGCCAATACAAAAATTTTGTCAAGGGTGTAAGCTTTTAGTGTGTTCAATGTGAATAGTCTACAATTAGCATTTCTGGTCAGAGTAATAACTGAAGCATAAAAATAATAGAAAACATTCGCACACATGCATATATGTGTGACAGAAACAGTATGTGTTTGTTATAGCAAAAACTTTAACAGTGACACTCTGGTGACACGTGAAGATATCTCAAAGTCATCAGAAATTACCAGAAATATTAAAAATAACTAGCCAAAATTTTGCTGAGGTTAGACCCACACCATGAAGATTCCTTTAAAACTTCCTTTTATTAACATTAAAACTCCGAAAATAGAACAAGTCTTCTTGTAGATTTTGGTTTGAAGTTCTAGGTCTATTGTTTTGATACACGAGGACTAATGAGACCGGGACCTATTGATTAAATTTGATTACGAAAGCCTACAAACATACATTCCATCTGTGGGATTCAAACCTATGAAGTCTGGTACCACCAAGCAATGCACTACCCATTTGCTTATTTTTTTAGCAGAGAAGCTTTGCTGCACACGTTCAGACAACAAAAAACTGAACAGAACACGAACAGAAACAAAAAACTGAAAGAAATTTGACACTGTCAAGGGAGTCAAGACGTACTATTCCCATATAAAAGGCAAATTCAGTCTCCTTGTTTTGTTACAGGCCAGTTGGTCACTCGAAATTGCAAAATTTGCCCTCAGTGCTTGAATTACGTAAAACTGATCATGTTAGATTTTAAATGGACAAAGGAGTGAAATTTGCAGGTTAACATTCTACGGATGTTAAAACGAAAGAGATTGTCTTCTTAAATTTCGGTTTTTCCCATCATAGCGTAATGGAATTAAAATTGGGGAAAATAATTTAGATGTGTTTAGATTAAATTACATTAAATAATTTTTGGGATGTGTTTCATTTTCAGATTATCGTCGAAAAAGTACAAGTCATGCTTGAACGCTTGTTTGTTAAGCCAAAGTGTTTCTTCTTAAATTTTAGTATTTGTTGATTAACATAATATTACTGATATTTCAAATCTTTCGTGAATTATATTTTCATTATTTTTTTAAATTCAAAAAATGCCTGAAAAGCTCATTCAAAGTGTTTTATAGGGAAAATGAAACGTGAAATATATTCAAAAACTGATTTCATTTCCTATTAAATTCACAACCTGAAAACTATTGATTAACTGTTATTTGAAGAGGTCCCTTGTCCATAAAAATAAATATGTATTTATTTAAAACCTAATACTCAAAGGAGGTATCCTTAAAAGGCATTTGGTATGGAGTATGGGGTCCAAGTCACTTTATCTTTACAAGCCACCATAGCTAAGAATTGCGTAACTGATTGCTATAATCCTCTCTCCTTCTCTACTGTTTGCTTTGAAAACAAACAAACAGCGGAATGTTAGTTTCCTTCGAGCTACTTTTGACTGCGGAAATGTTTTGAAATCTCTCCCTACATGGCCGTGTACGGCCGAAGTTGGAACAAACAGAAAAGGAAAGATGTATTAACATTACAGCTATTCCTAGTTTAACGAGCTACCTGTTTGGTCAAAAGTCACATGTGTGGTGGATACCTAATTCTTTGACATTGGTTTCATTGCAACGTACTGACTTCTTTCTAATCTTCTTTTGTATTTTTATAAGCTCTGAAAATTTCTTCAATGACACAATAAAATAAACACTATATAAACATTTCTTCCTGATAGCAATTTTTTAAAATAGATTTTATTTATAATTCACTTGAACATATACACATCTTCTTTTCCCCCTACTCATTCTTTAATGCCTATCTTCCCAGGCGTAACATATCAAATTGTGTTCACAAACTTAATTTTTTTTACCCGGCTCTCAAAACTAACGCTAGAATAAATGATCATTTTCTGTTCACTGGTCACATTTTTCAGCTGTCCAAGGAAAATAGTTTCGCTTCTAAAATAACTAAATTGCTGCTTGTATGGTTTTCAAGCTAACGTAGATGATCAAAGTTCTCTAGGGATTGACATTTCAAGCACCTCAGACCAGTCCTGGAGGCTGACTGGGATGATCAGCTAAATTGTAACAAAACCCTCTCAACCAAACTATGCAAACTCTTCGGTTGGCTAATGGAAAATTCGGAGAACCTGCAGGACTCGTAACAATGCTGAGTCCGAATATGCCACTTCCAATGTATTACACTATATTTATTTTCATATAATTATCTTATACATTTTTAAAATTATATTTCTAAGTGTTATTTTGTCTGTTTTGTATTCGTATGTAATGTGTTTGTATGTGCTGGACTGTAATATTTTTACTGTATTTAAACTGCATTATATATTAAGAGCTGCTGTGGACTGTACACCGGAGGACACCCAAAACATCTTAAACCTTTGATTTAAGGTAGATGGTCCTCGTTGGTGCAGCCGATCAAAGTTCACTAGGGATTAGCATTTTAAGCACCTCAAACCAGGCCAGGAGGATGCCTAGGCTGATTTGCTAAATTATAACAAAACCCTCTCAACCAAATTATGCAAACTCTTCGGTTGGCTAATAGAAAATTCGGAGAACCTGTAGGCCCGTAATAATGCTGAGTCCGAACTTCCACTGCACCGTCCTATATTTATTTTCATGAAATTATCTTTTGCAGTTTTTTTATTTAATCATTTAATAATTTTTAAGTGTTGTTTTGTCTGTTTTATCTTTGTGTGTAATATATTAATATGTGTTTGTAATATTTTTATTATATTTATACTGCTTTGTTTATTATAATAACCTGTGGATTGTACACCCGGGGACACTCCAAAATAGTAAACCTCTGTTTTAAGGTAGATGGTCCTCGTTGGTGCAGCCATTTAAAGTTTACTCTTGACTTCCATAAAACACTAAATAATCATACTTCTCTTGGTAAAAATTCACGTGATAACTCACTCTTGGGTGAGATACTTCATTTTCTGGGGCATTCGATGTTGAATTCTTGCTATGCTAAGACGGGGTTTTTATACTCGTTCAATTTTAACGTCCGTAAATTTAAAGTCCCACAACACTGGTCTTAGTTTATTTTTAATTGAGCCTCGATTGCACTATGACTATGACTTCTTTTGCCCAGTAAGCCCACATAATTCAAACAATGTGGGCTAGTTTCTTGTGTAATCGGATAGATAATTTCTTAGTTACATCCCCCTTATATATATGTATATAGATAGATAGATAGATAAAGAGAGATAGAGATATATCTGTAATAATATTTTAATACAATTAAATTATTTTCAATCCAGTTACATTCTGTGATAATTTTATGTTCATTCTGTACTTAAAATACAACCATTCTCTGCCATCTGGCATGTTTCCTTTCTTCTCTCCTATTTTATATTAACGTGTTGTCGAGCACCAACAATTCTAATGTAACCAAAATTTACCCTTGTGTAAAAGCATCAACCCCCGTGACCAAAAACACTAAAACCTGATTAGTAACCTCTCTGTCCCATCAATAGTTTTTCTGATTGTAATCTGGCTTCGGTAATGAAAGTCCTGAAGATCATCCAACAAATAAAACATTTAAAAATAATTTTTTATTTAATTTAAAATTAATTTCTGCGTTTTTTTTGGATAATAAATATCCATGACAGCACCTTAAATGGCCAAACAGACCATTACACACACATATGTGTGTGTACATATATGTATGTATATATATATATATATATATATATATATATATATATATATATATATAGAGAGAGAGAGAGAGAGAGATATAAACAGTTAGATAGATAGATGACAGATATAGTGATAAGATGATAGACATAATGAAACCGGGACATTCTGCTTAAAGCCGATTCTAAATGGCTACAAACATACATGCAAACGATCGAGATTAGAATTCGTGCCTAAAAGCAGTGCTCTACTATTCGGTCATCGTTCTATAGATTTGAAGATAATTTAAACTTAAAAATTTTACCTAGAAATTATTTTTTAATTTTTTTAATTTTTTAAAATTCATAATTTATAAAATATATATATATGTGGGCTCATAATATATTTTTTTTTAATTTTTTTTTTCACATTTTTTTTTTAATTTTTATTTAAAATTAAAATTTTTTTTTTTTTTTTTAATTTTTTTATTTAAACTTCAATATTTACTGTATAATTTTATTTTTTGAAATATTTTTTTTTTTTTTGTTTATTATTGTATTTATTTATTGTTTTGGTTTTTTTTTTTTTTTTTTATATTATATATATTTTATATATATATATATATATATATATATATATATATTATATATATATATATATATATATATATATATATATATATATATATATATATATATATATATATATATATATATATATATATATATATTATATGTGGTTAATATTTGGGTAATTGTTTTATTTTTTGATGAATTTTAATTGTAAATTTTCAATGGACATTTTATATTGTAGATCTTTCAAAGACTTTCAAGACATCAAAATCAATCGTAAAATTTAAGACAAATATACACATTGAATTAAAGGAAACCATTTTTTAACCCTCGGTGGACTTCCCCAAGGAATAGACTGGAAAAAAAAGATAAGAAAATAATCATAAGCTATTCCTAAATGATGTCTGAATGCTTAAATTAAGTTCTTGGAAGAAGGTAGTGTCATGCTAGCCTTTTATAGTATTAAAGTAAGCAAAAAAGTTTAAAGCTAGCGAAAGAACTTAAAAAGCTAATCAAAACTAAAACGATGCCCTATATTGGATTCCGGAATGATATCACAAACAAATTACTTTTACCACAATTAAACTTGGGAGAGAAGGGGGTCCTCAAGCATGGCACAGCCCCGGAAGTGATATGAAATAGGAGCATTTAATGATTCAGATATTTGGATTTATGCTATTAGGTACTAAAGAGCATTGCAAGCAACTTGAAAGTTTTACATTTAAAAATAACAAAAGATGGAAGATGAAAAAGAAATATTTTTTTTTTAAAATGCCGTTTATGATTAAAAATATTTTATAAGCTTTCCATACAAACTATGGGCTTGAAGAAAAAAAATGCTGTACAGCAAAATCTATCTATATAATATTTATAAACCTATCTCTGAAATAGGTATATATTATAGATATATTTATGCATACATATACATATATATATATATATGGGATACAGATATAAATAAGCACGTATGTGTATTCATATATGCAATACCAGAAAATAATATGATAGCATGAACTCAATTTTGAAATTCAAAACTTATTTTCCTTCATGAATATTGAAGTTTTCATCTCCTTAAAATGTCAAACTAAAAAGTTCCAATATTTGAAAAGTTTTAGAAATATTAAATCACCAAAATTTGCACAAAATTCCGATTTTAGAGGAAAAAATATCTTTATAATGTTTAATTACGCCGTGAGTTTTTTGCAGTTGTATTGTGGGAAAACGAGGTGCCCCACAAAATGACTTGGAGTATTTAGAACATTCCAGAATTCCTCCCAAACAAGTGAAATAGTTGCAATATTTGAAAAGTTCTTGCAAAATCTATCCCCCAATCGATGTAATTAATTCATATTTTGGGAGACGGGGTTATATTTTTATTGTGATATAACTATCTACCTATATTCATATTATGTAACCATTTATGAGTGATTTTGCATAGGCTTTCATGAACATTCATAAACAGAGATATTTCACAAAATGACTAAGAGTGGGAAAATTACGAAACAAAATCTTCCATTTAATATGAAAGTCTTCTGTTTTGTCTAGCGTTTTTATTTAACAATCAGGAAAGCGAAACAGTGTCGAAAATGAGATAAGATTGAAACTAATTGGGGGAGGGGCGAACCGACTGATCCATGTGGAGATTTTGACAAAATTGAGTTAAATGCAGAAAAATAAATTGATTATAGAAATCTTAGTATCAAAGCTATCCAAGTATAAAATAAGCTTTACTGTTGCCATCTGTCAGTGTGAAGTTATTTATCATGTTTCATTAATTGTTCGGAATCCAAAAACTCCGCTTTAATTTAGACACTGACATATAAATTTAGTATAATAAAAAAATCAGTTGTAAAATTTAATGACAGACAAATATACGCATTGAATTAAGGGAAACCATTTTTTAACCCTCGGGGGCAAACAGCCTTCCTCAAGGATTAGACTAAAATATTTACCACGAAACAGTTCCCTCCGCAACAGTAAAACAAAAAAGAAAAAAAGTGATGAGAAAATAATCATGCGCAATTCCTAAATGATGCCTGATTGCTTAAAATAATTTAAATTAAATACCTGGAAGATGGTAGTATTATGCTAGCCGTTTATAGTATTAAAGCAAGCAAGAAACGTTTCAAGCAATCGAAAAAACTTACAAAAATAACCAAAACTAAAACGATGCCCTATATTTGGTGATGTGAATTGGATTCCGTGATGATATCAAGAACAAGTTACTTTTAACACACTCAAACTTGGGAGAGAGAGGGGGGGAGGTCACCAAGCATGGGTCCAGTACCGGAAGTGATAGGAAACAGTAATGCTTAATGGTACAGACATTTTGATTTAAGCTATTAAGTACTGAAGAGCAATACAAGCAACTTGAACAACATTTTACATTTAAAAGATGAAAAGGAAATTATTTTTTAAAAATTCCGTTTATGATTAAAAATATTTTTTAAAGCTTCCTATACCAACGACGGGCTTAAAGAAGAAAAATGCAGTACAGTCACAAAATATGTATATATTATAGATATAATATTTATGCATATATATATATACATATATATATACATATATATATATATATATATACATATATATATATATATATATATATATATATATAATATATATATATATATATATATATATATATATATATATATATATATATATATATATATATATATATATATATATATAATGTATGTATTCATATATGCAATACTAGAAAGCAGCATGATAGTATGACCTCAATTTTGAAATTCAAAACTTATTTTTCTTTGTGAATATTTAAGCTGTTCTTCTGTTTAACATGACAAGCAAAAAAGTTCAAATATTTGAAGTGTTTTAGAAATTTCAAATCCCCAAAATTTGCACAAAATTCGATTTTAGAGGAAATAGCATTTTTATAATGTTCAATTACTCAGTGCGTTTTTGCAGTTGTATTTGTAGGAAAAGGAGGTGCCTCACAAAATGACTTGGAGTATTTAGAACATTCCAGAATTCCTCCCAAACGAATGAAATAGTTGCAATATTTGAAAAGTTCTTGCAATATCTATCCCCCAATAGCTGTAGTTAATTCATATTTTGGGAGGCTGGGCTATATTTTTGTTATGATGTGACTATCTATCGAAAGTACTGTTATGAAACTTATTTACCTTTGATTTTGCATATGCTATCATGAACACTCATAAACAGAGATATTTTATGACTAAGAGTGGGGAAATTGAGAAACAAAATCTTCTATTTAATTTGAACGTCTTCTAGTTTGTCTTAAGTTTTCATTCAGCAATCAGGAAAACTAAATAAAATGTCGAAAATGAGATGAGCATGGAACTATTTGGGATGGGTTGGGGGGAACCGAGGGATCCATATGGAGATTATGTCAAAATTGAGTGCCAAAAAGTAAATTGATTACAGAAATGTTAGCATCAAAGCCATCCCAGTATAACGTAAACTTTACTGTTGCCATCTGTCAGTGTGAAGTTTAGCTATTTATCATATTTCATTAATGGTTCGGAATCCAAACACTTTTATTTAATTTGGACAGTGACATATAAATTTAGTATAATAAAATAAATCAGTAGTAAAATTTAATGACAGACAAATATACGCATTAAATTCAAGAAAACCATTTTTTAACCCTCGATGGCAAACAACCTTCCTCAAGGATTAAGCTGAAATATTTACCACGAAACAGTTCCCCCAGCAGCAGTAAAATAAAAAATAAAAAAAAACGATAAGAAGATAATCATGAGCCATTCCTAAATGACCTAGTATTGGCAAAAGTAAATTGGCAGAAAGAAGAATTCTTAGAATTCCAAAGATCCATTCTTTTCACATCAAGTAAAAAATCTAAAAATCTC
This sequence comes from Pardosa pseudoannulata, assembly GCA_032207245.1. NCBI lineage: Eukaryota > Metazoa > Arthropoda > Arachnida > Araneae > Lycosidae > Pardosa > Pardosa pseudoannulata. Next base: position 165,013,515 of record CM063501.1, read on the forward strand.
AATTATCATATCATAATATTCATATTGTATTGTTTGGAATCTTTGTTATTGTTTGGCTCTATTTATATAAATGGAAATCTTCAAGATCCATCATTAGAAGGCAAACCTATTCATCATGAGGCATGTCACCGATTAAAAAAGAAAGTTTAACATGGTA
>CM063501.1:165018671-165026171 GCA_032207245.1 Pardosa pseudoannulata
TTTGACTGAAAAACGTGTTCTTTTGCTTAGCTTTCAATTAAAAGCTTAAGTTCTATGTTGGACTGCCACTTGCTTCTTTTTGTGGAATGGCACGGCTGCAAAATTACTGCTGCTAGCTGCTTAGGCTATTTCTTTCTCAACAAGCCTGAGGATGTAAAAACGATAGAGGCTGATAATTTAATGTGACAGGCATATATGTATACACATATACACATATATATGAGTACACATCTATACATATATAGATATACACATATATACATATTTAGAGAGATATGTATGCACACACACGTATATATATAATAATATCAATATCTAAGCCCTAAAGCCTATTCAAAATTATCCCTTTTCCCATTCATTATTCTAAATTTTAATATCTCCTCTTTATATTAACCGTATTTCCCAGTCATCCAATTTAAACGAGGATGTTTTCATTTCTCCAGCATAACCCCAAAATTCTTTCTTTATTTCTTAATACAAAAAATGATATTGCTGGTATTTTAATGAGGAAGCAATAACTCTCCCAGGAAAATCTGTAACGATCAGCAATAATACTCACTTGAAACGTCACACTTTGGCACATGTCTCTAATCAAAGGTTACTCTCCCTAAGCAATTAACTGTTGCCTCAGCATTTTCCCACGACACTTAAACCCTACATGGTATTTAGTCGTCTCTAGCTAAAGGTTGTCGTTGCTACATTTAGTTAGAGAGAGCGTTATGACACCGTCCGGTTCATATGCCTCTAGATTTTGTCCTATTTTGAGAAGATGAAATAAAGATTACGTTCGGCCGTGACGACGCATGTGTTTCTTTAGGACAAAGTTTAGCGGGACTCTTTGCAGCCCAGTATGCTTGGGCTGAGAAAATAATAGTGGCAATTTTAAAAGAGGTTTTCAAGGATAAATTTTAGTCCTCTTTTGTTCCTCATCGTTACATATATATATATTTGATTGCATAATAAATTGCAGGAACTACACACATAACCCCTAAATTCAGGAAATTAATTTTAAAAAGGAATAAAAATTCCTCTAAACTCAAAACTTATGCCTGTTTTAAATTGCAGAATTAAATATTTCAATTTATGTAGTCTTGTCTGGAGATTCGAGAATCTAACATTCGGTATCGTGGGAGAATGGGATGCCTCTACCTTCTCCACAGACGTATTTCGTATTCACTTGTATTTAGTCGTAAGGTGTGTGGTTGCACCAGAGCGTTTATTCGTTATGAGAGCAAGCATAACCAATCGCTCCCCAGTCCATCATCGCCGCAGAGTGTGCAACGATTATTCACAGCGATTTCTCGCGTTCACGAGTTCTTTTTTGCCTACACAAAAGGAGCGCCATTCATCCCTCCGGTATGTGTTCGGTTCCTTTTGTAGTCGGGGAGCGTTTCTTGCCGACAATTGTATTCGGTGTCGTGGATTCCTACCGACTACGCGACTCTGGGATAGCGTCTCCACTGTATGAGCAAGTTATGGTAATATGGAGTTTAACCGACGACGCATTTCATCTCTCCCCCTCCACGTACAGAGTAAGTATTGTAGTCGTCAAAAGGAAAAGTCGACTTTCAGATGAATATCGATGTTTCACGTCTACCTGAGTCATAGAAATGAAAATATTTTTGCATTTGGTTTTTAGGCATGTTGAGTCAAACACAAAAGTCTAAACCAGGATTTGTCAAATTAATACATCACTGCGGAAGAAATTTTACTAATGAGCACTGCTCAATAAGTGACTTGCAAGCGGGAATAAAAATGACTAATTCCTCTTTAAATCTTCTAGTTATTTGTTTAGAAGTTATCTAGTTCTCCATGGGGACTTGTGGGTGTGAATAAAAAATTTGATATGCACATTAATACCAAAGCATCATAGACTGATTGACATTTATAAGGGCCAGATATTTGTTCAGAAGTTTACTTGCTGTCTATGGGTAAAAAACGATAGCTACTAAGATAAAAAAAAGGCAATTATCTTTCCCAATAAGTGATTTGAGGATGAGAATAAAAGTTTTGAAATGCATGCTAACACCAAAGCCTCATCGACTGATTCACATTTAAATCCTCCAGAAATCTGTTCAGTAGTTTACTAGTTGTCTATGGGGGGAAAACGATGGCTATTAATATAAAAAAAGCTATTCTCTTGTCAGATAAGTGACTTCCGGGCGTGAATAAAAATTTTGAAATCCTTGTTAATATCAAAACATGCATAGACTGATTAATCCATAAATCTGCCAGAAATTTATTTAGAAGTATATAAGCGGTCTATGAGTATAAAAAACGATGGATATTAAAATAAAAAAAGACAATTCTCTTGCCCGTTAAGTAAGTTGAGGCCATGAATAAAAATTTTGAAATACATGTTAATACCAAAGCATCATCGACTGATTCACAGTTAAATTCGCCAAAAATTTGTTCAAAAGTTTACTATGTCTATGGGTAAAAAACGGTGGCTATTAAGATAAAAGGCTATTCTGTTGTCAGATAAGTAACTTCCGGCGTGAGTAATTTTTTTTAATGCATGTTAATACCAAAGCATTTATAGACTGATTCATCCTTAAATTTACCAGAAATTTACAAGCTTATATCAGTGAAAAACGATGTCTACTTGTGTAAAAATGCAATTCTTGCAGACAGTTCCGGCTTACTTGAAACATGAATAAAAGTTATCTTGTAAAACTCCTTTATGAAATAATTTTCTTGTGACGTAATAATAGTTAATACACCTTGCAACCACTGATTTCTTGAAAACTTGTGGTTCTGGCTGCTATTTTTCAGGTTCCAATGCTTTTTTTCATCCATAAATTCAGCGAACATGAATCCTTTCCACAGAGAATAAGCATTTAGAAGTAAATAATTTGGCCTAACATTTTTGTTAATTTTTCATTTAGAGGGCACAGGACATTTGAATTATGGAAAATCATCATGAAAACCATCAGACATGATGAGATTTCAATCAGCCTGTTTTAAAAAAATTAGGATAATTTTTATGCTGTATATATAAAAAATACATACTTTATTTTATAATTTATATTAAAAAATAAAAATTTATACATCCGAAAAAATTTTAAAGGTTTTAAATATGCAGCAACAAATAAAAAAATATATTAAAACCGCTTGTATTACAAAATCAATTTTATAAATAAAAAATTGAGATCAAAATAAATTAATAAAACAATTACTTTTTAAATTAAAACAAAATACATATAGAAAGATGTATATCTATTAAAAAATAAGGATAAAGATTGAAGTAAAAATTTAATAAAACATATTTATATTTTCTTCCTATTTTCAATTACAAAAAATATACATAAAAATATGATATTGTTTGGTGTTCACATGTATAGTATAAAGAGGGGAATATGTGACTGAAATGTTAGAAATATATCATATCTACTTTTTACATGACAGTGTGAGTAAATTCTTAAATATTGAAGTTCCGAAAATCACTTTAAAATTTTAGTGTCAATCAGAGTGGCATAGAAACAGGCATAAAGTGTTTTACTCAGCAATTAGTACAAATGTTTTAATAATGATTCTTGATAATTGTACGGAAATGCTGGAATATTGACAATATGTTAAAAATTAAAACCGAAATTTTGAAGATTTAAAGGTCATGTGACCCCTTAATATCTCTCGTTTATTGAAGTTCTATGAAGATGAGACTAAGTAAAAATAATTTTCTAAAATTACAAAATTTTAGAAATTTTTTTACAAAATATTAGATATATATCTGGGCTCTTGACCGTTTTCGAGAAGTTGATGAACACACAGATATTGTTGTTGCTCAACTCCATGGAGTAAGAAAACAATACACCAGGTGCAATAGACCCCGTCACAATATGCGACTGTCATTAGCTAAGGGAATTTTGTAGCTTCACTTGATTGACAAACATCGAAACCTGAAGACTGATTAAAAATTTTGAAGGGGAGAGCCTTTCGTTATGATGAGCACCGCTAGGGGAAAGATCGTCTTTGCTCAAATGGGCTTTCGTGGTACCAATTAGAAGATTCCCAGACATAGCCTTTTACCTCCAGAAGTATTATCCCAACTACTATTAATGAATACAACGGACCTTTGACAGTCTCAAACCTCTAACTTACAGCTCTTCAGTTACAAGATCGTTTTTACCGACTAAGCTACCGAGGCTCATGCACAAGCATATAGTCACGAAATTTTTTTTATTATATTTTAATGAGACTATCAAGGGAACAGTGCTTCTTTTAGATCAGAATTTATCAAATTATGCTCCGCAAAACGATTCCCAATGTTTCACAAAATGCCAAAACATTGAAATTTTAAAATATTTTTAGCATCAAGATAAGTGTAATGAACATCATGCCAAGAAATATTTCTATTGAATTACATTTAAGTAAATTTAAGTAAATTACGTAGTACAAAAACTTCGAGAACAGAAGTTTGGTTTGGGAGCACTGCGGTCTCCTTTCTTGCTGCATGAAGTCTGATGAGACTGGGACGTACTGCTTAAAGCTGATTCCGAACGGCTACCAACAATTATGCCGTATGGGATTAGAACCCATGAACTTTGGTACCAAATATAAGTGCCCTACCATTCGCCCATCCCTCTGCAAAAAACAAGGATAGGAAAAAAATGTAAGAGAAACTTCTGTTAATGTTTTTATAACAACATTCTCATTAATAATTTAACTTTATCAAAATGGTAGGATAATGATATTTTAATTTCGCACAATTTAAGGGTCAGAAGACTAGGAAACTCATGGACTAGAGACGTAGTAATAATTTTAGTCTAAAATAAAATAGAATAACTAATTGTTAAGTAATTATGTACTTAGAATCTTATACAAAATACAAATTATTGTCGTAAATTAGAAGAACCCTTATCGAGCTGTTGTGTTCCAGTAATATCCATTATGTTTTCTTATAACAATAATTCCCAAAAATAGATATATACCTAAATATACATATATGGGCCTTAACAGTATATTGACTTCGGAGATGCAAATTAAGGTTCCTTAAAATTGAGTGATTGGAAACAGGAAATAATTTCATATGAAAATGAGATAGGTTGAGAATTCGGCTTTTAAACTTACCAAATTTCACATACGTGAACAACCAAAGGAAATTTGAATTATCTGCGAAAGCGGAAATTCCAAAACAAAGTATATTCAAAAGTATTGATACTAAAATTATTTTACAAAGCTTCCAAATTTAAAATCCAACATTGTGGTATTTGTATACCCTTGAAACCAATGTCTGACCAATTGGTGATAAATCTGATAAGAAAGTGAAATGCAAGTAAATAACTCATATGGAATGCTTAGGCAGTTATATCATTAAAAAAAAGCATTATCCTTAACTCTATAAAATAAATTTTTAGTTAAGTAATTACTTTATTCTATATCCATTATTGTTTACGAAAAATAAGTGCCGATTATAAAAAGCCGGATAGAGGGAATTATTTTTCAATCCATATTTTCTATTTTAACTTAAATTTCGTTATTTAAATCTTTTTCCCAACGCAGGTGACATTATAAACATATATCTTTATACCAAACAGGGCTTCTAAGCTGTTACTCATTGAGCACCACCCGATGAGCAAGTGTAGCTTAAGGAATACTACTGGAGCGAGTAACATTGTCTCCTCTAGGTCCTCATTATTTAAAAGCAGGGACCAAGCAGAAGATCCCCAGGCATTGCCTGCCACCCCCAGAGGTATCGTTTAAGAGTTTGGAGGACATTGTGACCATGGACATATTTTACTTGTCCCAGTCACCTTAACAAACACGGCTGATCTAAGGCTGGCTCGAGTCTCGAAACGCAACCTTTCACTTACAAGATCATGGCCTTTACCGAATTAGCTACCCCGGCTTTCATTTTTTTATATAGATTTAAAATAAGAAACTCATTTTTTAAACACGCTTTTTAAAAAATATATATGCAAAAGAGTGAAAGAGTCTTAAATAAAAATTTTTTTAAAGACTTCAGTTACAATTGTACTTTTTGTCAGCTAATGGTGAAACAAGTATTACGCTGCCTGTCAGGACTAAATTCTGAAAAGCTGACTCTGCATACAACTACTGAAAGGGATATTCATAGATATTCGGAATTCTTTTAAAAAGTACGTCTCATCTTGCAAGAATTGTACACCGTACCATTCAAAACCAAACCTTTATATATGTTAAATGAAGATGAGAATGCTGTTTTGAATTGCAATTTACATTTTTACATTTTAAAACTTACTAATATTTTTCATTATTAAATTTTATTAAAGCACTTGATAAAAAATATAATTTGTTTAGAATTAAAACCTATTTTCAGACATATTCAATATTCTTGGGGTGCATTTTAACATTTAATGCTTTATAGGTTTGTTAAAATTGTTTTAATGTATTAGAATTTTAATGTATTAGAAATATACGTAATATAATTTTAAAGGAATTACTTTAATGAACTATACTTTTATGCAAATAAGTCTTGAATTTACTCCTCTCTCCTTGGATTTCTAAATAAGTATAAATAAGTAGGAAAATACAGAGAAATTTAGCATTTTGAATTTGTTCCCGCCTCTTTCAAACAGTTAGTACAAACACTATAGAAATGTTACCATAGGAATTTCATTCCCCAAGACTTAAAGAAACACTCATAAATCTTCTAAAATATCAACAGAAGTTGCGTTCTTAGAAGTTTTTCTATTATTTATATAATTTTTTTAATGCTGTACACTAAAGCTCCCCTGAAGCATCAAGGTTAGCGAAGTGAACATCATGCCAAGAAATATTTCTATTGAATTGCATTTACGTAAATTTAAGTAAATTACTTAATTAAAAAAATTGGAGAAAAGAGGTTTGGTTTTGGAGCATTGCACTCTCCTTTCTAGCTGCACGAAGTTTGATGAGACCGGGACCTACTGCTCAAAGCTGATTCCAAAAGGCTACGAACAATTATGCCATATGGGATTCGAACCCATGAACTTTGGTACCAAATAGCCATGCCCTACCAGTCAGCCATCCCTCTGTAAAAAATAAGAATAGGAAAAAATACGTAATATAATTTTAAAGGAATTACTTTAATGAAATATACTTTTATGCAAGTAAGTCTTGAATTTACTCCGTTTGCCTTGGATTTCTAAACAAGTCTACAAAGTCAAGAATTTTCTTTAAGTTATTATCACCTTTTTCCCATCTTGATATAATAACAATACTTAAGTTTATAAAATACTGCAATTTTAATAAAGTAGTTCATAAGTATAAATAAGAAAATACAGAGAAATGTAGCATTTTGTTATTGTTGAAAACAACACTTAGACTGCGAAAATTTTTTCAAAGTTTTCAGGGATTTCATCTCCTTTTTAAAAAAGCTTAAAATCTTGCAAATGTTGTATTCTAAAAAAAAGTACTGAGATACCTAAAAAAAGGGTATTTCCTAAATTAAAAAAAAAATTCACCATTTCTAGGGTAATTTGTACCTTCAAACAGTTTTACAAGTTAGTTTTGAGAAAAAGAAACATATGCGGATTAAAA
>CM063501.1:165031171-165038671 GCA_032207245.1 Pardosa pseudoannulata
TTAAAGTAAGAATTCATTTTGAAATGACCTTATATTGAAAATCAATCTGTTTTTAATTAACAAAATGTGTGAAAAGTATTTAATTGAAAGTAACCTTGGTTAATGTCAACAATTATTCAAAGATTCGAAAAGGCAGAGAGAAAAAAAGAAATAGATTTCCTCACTAATTATTTTCAGCAAAATCGTCTTTTCTAAAAAACAAGCTTGAGTTATGCTATTTTAATGTTAAGTATTCTATTGGCAGCCTGCGTGCATGCACGTTCTGCACACATACTAACTCAGACCTGCATACTTGTAATCCATAAATTTATTTTCTTTTAATAATATTGCAAATGATTCTATGCTGATTTCCAGGTCTGATTATTATTATTATTATCCTTCTTCTTCTTCAGTGGCATGACAGCCCAGGATGCTCCCTGGCCTTCTCAATAAGCTTTTTCTAAGACATCCTTCTGGAGGCCAAATTCTTCCAGTTTTTTACTTTAAGTACCTGAATGTCTTTTTCTAGGCAGTTTGTCCATCTTAAGTTGGGTCTTCCTTCGCGTTCCTGTAGGTTTTGCATCGAAGACCCTTTTTGTTGTTCGGTCATTGTCCATTCTGATTAAATGGCCTGCCCACTTTATTCTTTGCAATTTGATGGAATTTATTATGTCAGGTTCATTATATAAATTATGTAGTTCTAAACTTGATCTTTTGAGCCATATATCATTTTACTGTATTCCTCCAAATACACTTCTAAGGATTTTTCTAAGACGATTAAAAGGTCGAAAGTATCTTTTCATCTGACAAAATTGTTGTCCAGGTTTCACATGCGTAAGTTAAAACTGATCATATTAGACATTTGTAAAGTTTCTTACTTCATAGCAAATATATATAAATATTTATTTAATTGATATTTAACCAACTATATTTTTCTCATTTTAAAATGACACCCCTCAATTTTGAAGGGCCAGACAAATAAATATCCAGTATGTCCTGTAAGTGGATCCTGACATTTTATTTAGTGATAGGGGTATTATTGCAATTACCGTCGTAGTTTATTTTACTAACGTTATCTGTAGTCACCTTTCGTTTTCACATTCTAATTTGTTTCTACATTTTGTTTTCGTTACCACATGCATTGAAAGATTTTTAGCTTGACCCATTCCCTATCATCTTCTCCATTAGAGGATCATTAACATTTCAAATGTTGCTTCTTTCTAATTTGACTCTTTGATTATTTATAAAGTTGTGTTAAGGTAAAAGTCTTATTTCGGTATAAAATTTTTGGTGTAATGGAAATGCTTATCTGATACACTTTTTCAAAACTCATTTATCTATCTGATAAATGAATATCTAATAATTTTGACTGAAATTATATAGCTTACATGTACAATAAAATAACATTAAAACCTAACCAATTTCTTACTTCATCTTCTTCTTCTTCAGGGGCATGACAGCCCAGGATGGGCCCTGGCCTTCTCAATAAGCTTTTTTCCAAAACATCCTTCTGGAGGCCAGATTCTTCCAGTTTTTTACTTTAAGTACCTGAAGGTCTCTTTCTAGTCAGTCTGTCCCTCTCAAGTTGGGTCTTCCTCGTCTTCGCGTTCCTGGAGGTTTTGCATCGAAGACCCTTTTTGTTGTTCGGTCATTGTCCATTCTGATTAGATGGCCTGCCCACTTTATTCTTTGCAATTTGATGAAATTTATTATGTCAGGATTATTATTTCCCTTACCGTTATTATTATGATTACTATCAATTAGTGTAACCTCTATTTGTGCGCTCTCATCTTTTTTTAATTTTCACTCTGCATAATGATTGTAAATGCTTCTCATTATAACGAAAATTCTTACTCAATTGTATTTTAAACTGTAAAAACAATTCTCTTAAAGTGCATTTTCAGAGAACAAAACTAAAAAGTATTTTTTGCAGAGAATAAGTTTCAATTTTTATAATTTTTATTATTTAGAAAATACTGTAATAGCGAAGAATTTCGGTTTCGAGTGAAGTATATGTGCAACAGAAAATATCATTATAATGACTAATATCGCTGCTGGTCTCTACCAGATGGCAATACTTAAGCGCCACTCAGACAACATAGATACCTTGAGAAACGAAACCTACTTTGAATCTTGAAGATATTGGGCAAACGATAATTTTGATGACCCATCATACAAAAAGTAAGTATATAAATAAATAAATAAAAATACCAAAGGAATGTGTCATATGATGTCATGTGTTGTGTAGATCGGATTTCTTTTTTTAAGAGAGAGGGAGGAGGTCGGGTCTTTTTATTTCTTACTAGATTATATAAAACTCATAGCACGTCACAAAGAAAAATTATGGTAGTAAGAGATCGTAAAATTTCTCGGCCATGCCCAATTCCGAACTTTCTCCCAATCGAAAAGCGGTGTACTTTACCCGTTCCAAAACGCTGATCGCCTCCCCCCACTGGATCCAATTGGAGTCGAACATTCCGAAGTCCTCCCAAAGCAAGCCGTATCGAAACAATTCCCCGTTCCTCGTCACATTAGCCCAACCATGAACACGTTCCTTTTTTTTATTTTTTCTCTTGTGGGTCGTATCCCCCTCCACATCCGTTAGGTCCAGATGTCAAACCTAAGGGGTGGGTGAGTGATCTTAAAACAGAATTCGAGGAAAACGTGGAAAAGGGTAGTTACGGTCGTTAGTCGGACCCTGGGCAGCTGCCCTCTCTTCCAGGATGGGGGAGAGTGTTGCCGAAAATAGGGCCAACTGAGCGTGTTATTTACCGAAAGGTAAAACGGCAGAAGCGAATCGCTAGAGATACTGAGAAATAGTCGCGAGATGCTTTGGAAACGGCTGCTTTGTTTACGTTACAAAAGACTTCTGGAAGAGGAAAGATGCTGGGAACGTTTTAAATACCCACTTTTCCAATTAAAAAAAATATGCGAGATTCATGCAGCTTTCCTTGGTCTTTTATTGCATAATAATGTTTTTGGAAAATTATGAAAAACTATAAAAAAAAATCTATTTTAATTTTTACTTACTTAGTGTTTTTACTTACTTATATCCAGTGACGCAGCCAGAATATTTTTGGAGAGGATCCAAAGTCTTAATCCAAAGGGCAATGAACTCCATTTATACAAACACACACATACATACATAAGCCTTATAATGCATCCATAGTTTTGCATACATACAGAAATGCGTCATACAACGAATCAACAGCACTATAAGTAATTTCATTGCATTTTGAAAAATATATTTACAACTACATAGTATCTTTTATTTTACGCTGTAAGTTTTTACTAGGTTTAAATTTGCCTAGGTTTAAATTCTGGAACATATTTAACCATTTGAATCCCAGAGGATTTTCAAAAAACACTGTCGAAGAATCCCGAACAGCGCAACCACGCTTTATCTACATGGGTATGAAAATACCCTAGCAGCGCTATATAGCGCTTCTATTATTTTATGTCGATAAATCCCAAGCGGAGCGATAGCACTTGTTCTAGACACATATGCTTCAATATCGTACTATTATTATAGTATTAAGCCTATTGTAAAATGGATTATTTACATAAAAAGAGGAACTGTGGGATGTACTTGCGTTAGTAAATCTGAGCACGCATGACTTCAACAGTCTATGGAGCACCATCTATAGTGCTCCACAAGACTCGGAATATGTTGGGTTTTCTGGACATAAAATCAGAACAGCGCGATCTCATTGCTTGTTACTCAACCGGTTAATTCTTAGAGAAAATTAAATCAATTTTATGAATGACAAGAAAAATAAAAAAAATATTGAGAAAAGTATTATGACATATCATTTTATTTTTCTTTTATAAAATATACATACATTGTATGACATCAAAGTTCAAAAACAGCATGGTCTAATCAGTAATTTATAAACTAGCGTTTTATGGCAGCAAATTAACTCTTCTAGCTTTTACGGGCAGCCAGTTCAAACCATTATTTGTATTTATATTCAAGGCATGTTATTTTCCTATAACACTTCATGAACTTGTAAATATAGGCACGAAGGAGGTGATTTTAAATAACAATTGAACTTCATTGAACAGTTTAAAACACATCATAGTTGAAACCGGTTCCTCCATTTACAGAATTATCAAAAATATTTTGTGTAATTTTACTGTCAGCTTCTGTTTACTCTATAACATAAATTCTCAAATTTTTCAGTTGCTGAACCTCTATGCAATTGGAAATTTAAACTCGCAATGCTATATATTATCTTGAATCTATATACTGTATTTAGTAAATATAACAACCGTATGTCATTTACAATACCAAGTAATTTTGTCATTTAAACTTTAAGGACATTAAATTTTACCTTTTAAATTTTTTCTGCACTAATTTCTTATTACAGATAGAAAACATATACGTAGAGAAAATTACATTATGAATTCTTGGTTATTGGCGAAAGGGCTATTAAAATGCAAATGATTTTAAAAGCGAGTAAGAAGCCAGTTTCCTGTGCAATAAGATACTTTCCACTAAATCTGTGAAAGTGTCGAAGATTTTTATTTCTTTTTGCAAAGGAGGAGATAGTGAGTTCAACGTCTGTGTAGTGTTAACTGCTGATGTAAATTTATTTTATAGCGTTACGATGAAGAAACTGACGCAACGAATGCCTACTACCTTTTTTGAATTAAATGTTATCCCCGATCGGGTGAAACATCTGAATATGTAAAAAAGCAGTTGGTATCACATGATCTCTGATAAATTATTTATACTCGAATTTATTGTTTACATACTGCTAACATAAGAGGTCAAAAATTTATGTCCCGCTTACTTCTTAATAAATATTCTTAATTTTAAATTCTGAAAATGTTAAATATTTTTAAGAATGATTTAAGAATGAATGATTAAGAATGATTACTTTTACATGGTGAACTGGGAATTTTTTTCTTTTTTTTTTTTGAGGGAGAGGGGTCATAATGTACTTTGCAGAGCACAGTTTGAGAAACTCTGCTCTTTAACAAGCTGTTTCACAACTAATCAGAATTATTATGGTATCAGGATATTCTGGGGTATAGAAACTTGAATTAAGATCAAGTAAAAAGTTTTTTTGCTTTCTGATGTTTTCATTGCTTTAATAAGCTCATCAAATAACAGCTCTGAAGTCAAAACAGTAACCAGTAAAATTATTCACACATACTATCTATATATATATATATATATATATATATATATATATATATATATAATATATATATATATATATATATTATATATATATATATATATATATATATATATATATATATATATATATATATATATATATATATATATATATATATATATATATATATATATATATATATATATATATATATATATATATATATATATATATATATATATATATATATATATATGTATACATATATATATATATATATATATATATATATATATATATATATATATATATATATATATATATATATATATATATTATATGCTTGCATACATTTGCATGTACGTATATTATGTTTAAAGTGACAAATACGAAGAAAGCATTATAACGGGTCAAGGCCCTCTGAATTATAACGTGTGTACATTTGTCGGTCTCAATCTGAATACGAATAGGTTGATAGAGAGAGCAAGAGAGAGAGAGAAAAGAAAAGGAAAAAAAGGGCCAACGATCAGCTGACTGCTGGCCGAAAACAAATTTCCTGACGTGGCCGTTACAGAACGGGTGTTTTTAAAAAGTTGTTGATTCCGCCCCGGAGAGTATTATTCTCTCCTCGCGTTCCCCCCGAAGCAGAGCAATAAAGGATGAGAAGGAGCAAAAGTGTTTACCACAGTTTTTCCCGTGAGTCACATGCGTGGCACGCGACCTCGCTTTTATCACCCCCTCCCCCCATCTCTGTCTTGGCCGTTCTTCTAAACGTCTCTCCCCTCTCCCTTCTCCTCCCGCGGGAACAGCATCCGAAATCGTACTCCGCGCAGATTTCGGTGCGGAATATGCGATGAAGGAAGACGTGGTGCGCGGGAAAATTTAAAAGATGGGGTTAATGAACTAGGGACAAAAATTAGCAGACAGTGTTCACGCATTGATTCATTTCGCTACTCCAAGCTAAATGTGTTATTTATATTGAGTACCTAACAGCAAGCAAGTTCCTCTGGACTCAATGACAGTCCTAGAATCTTAGCTGTTATAGGAAAACCAATAAAATGCTAAACTTCAAAACAAACTTTGAAAAATAAAAAAATTAACACGATTATTTATAAATGATAGTTAAATTAAGATGGATAACTCTCCCGTCTCTGCCCCAGTTTGGTCCAATTAAGATCAAGATTATATAAGATAAATTATACTAACACAGATTACAATATTAACACATTGTATGCGGGACACGTACTAGTACGTTTTCTGATAATTGATACTTGAGCGCAGGGCACGTACTAGTACGGGTTAGTGTAACAACATTATTTGTTTGTGGGTACAAAAATAACGGTATATACAGGAAAACGAAGCCGAAAGTTTTTGTCTAATACATAGTTTCTTGAAAAATTTAGACAAATAAAAACTAGCTTTTACATTATTAGTTTCATGATTGCTCTTTTCATTTTTTTATAACGTAAAAATGTTTATATATAACATAATTCGAAAAAATTAAAACTATATACTACTATTTCTATTTGATTTTTCATATTTACGATGCTATTATAAGTTTATATACTAAAAAATATATTTTTTGTTTACAAAAATCTTATGGTTATTATTTATATATCTCTATTTATTTCATTGCTTATATATATCAATATAAAATATGAAAAGTTGGTTAAAAAATTAAATAATTTTCGATCTTTTGAGATTTAACTGAATAACTAAATTTACCCTAGTCTTGAATTTACCCTCTCCCGGCACAATTCGCTGCTAAATGTACCTGCACACTCTGTGTTAATACAGCTTCACAGAAAATTATTTTATTAAAAAAAAAACCTTGTACTACTCCTATGTTTAGTCTCCTTGGGAAAACTGTCTATGGTGACCCAATCATATGCGTTTCTTTTAAAAGTTGTTTATATAGTCAGTCTATCGTAAACATATGAGGAACTTTATTAAAATTTCAATATTTTATACAGTTAAACATTGCTGTAGTATAATGATGGGAAAATGGAGCAGTTTTAAATAAAACTTATAACTTTCTATTAAAAGTAAATTTATTTTTTAGATAATAAATTCTCGAATTAATAAATTGCAGCTAAGAAAATATATCGTAATGAAATCATTGTAATTTTATTTGTTTTTGTGTACTAATTTTGTCTTTTAGGGAAAAAATTGTTTTGCATATTAGTATTGTACTTGCTCTGAAAAATTTTATCTTTATATCATATTTTGTATGGAGTGGCCAATTTAATACTTATTCCGAGCAGGAAATTAATATTAAGGAATCATATTATACAATATATTTTATTTACATTGAAAATCCAAGTTAAAATAATTTTTTTCTGAAAAAAATCTGTATCATACTACAATAGTCAGGAGTATTTAAATAACAGTT
>CM063501.1:165043671-165063671 GCA_032207245.1 Pardosa pseudoannulata
AACTTAAAAATTATTAAAATATTTAAAAGTACAGAAATGATGATTTAATTTTAAACACATTTTGAAACTATATTTTAATGCATACTCCATAATATAAATAGTAAATAAATTTTCAATCGCTATGACAGTAAGAAACTGAAATGTTAAATATTTATTAAAAATCTAAATATTGTTGTTTAAAAAATTATTAATTTAGGTAATAAGACAGTAACTTTTAACTTTGAATATCTCCTATTAGCATCTGAAAAGAAATTATAGATTTTTTTATGTGGACGTTCTATTTATTATTAAGTTTAAATTATTTTCTTAATGACGTTAATAGTAAGTGATTTCTGATCTTTTTAGCACAAAAAAAAAATACAAATAATCTTGTTATAATTTTTAATTGTAAAAGCCAATGGTAAATAGTTGATAACTTTCGAATAGAAAGGTCAGTAATGTGTCAAATATATATAGAAACTAAATATCACTGTTTAAAAAAGAAAAAAAAAACGTTTAAAGAGACAAATTTCTAACTGAAAATCTGTTTTATAACAGCCTTTTTTCAATTCATCATGAAATATAATATTATGTTCTCTTTAGATTAATTTTTAAAAGTTTTTAATAGTCCTATAATTTAAAAATTTTATTTAGCTTTACCATTTAAATTAATATGTTTTCATAATAACTTAACGAATATACATCAAATGAGAAAATGCAAATTCACTTACCCACAAGATAAATTTTGACATATGTAAATTATAAACTATTTTATATCAAACTGAAATAAATAGAAGTTTTATTTTGTAAATTAAAACTTTAAAGGTATCTGATTCTTTAAAATTGAAAAAAAATTGTTAAGTAATAATTTTTTTTAATTTTTGATTTCTTAATAATTTATGATACTCTGAATAAAAAAATAAAAACTGTGAAGAAATTGAAAAAAATTAAATTAGCCTTTATTATAAAATATATTTCTTTAATGAATAGCTAGATTAACAGAATAAAAGGATTTGTCCTTCAGATTCCTTTGAATCTGAGGGACACGGAATTCATGACAGTTGGTAGAGATAATTCTATTGTTATATTAATTTATTATATTTAATCCAGAAAATTATGTTATTTGATTTATTTTGCAGTAGTTTGAGCAAAAATTTCTGTAATCTATTAACACGTTAACTGCCAGACGCATTTTCGACTGTTTACCCAAAGAGCTGACTTGAACTTTTCATTATGTGATGCATATGTTGAAATATTAGGTGCAGCAGATAAAATGAGCGGTGGTCACCGGACTCCCACTGTGCGGTAGTCAGTTGTTAAGATTGTTAAAAAAAAAAAAAAAAAAAAAAAAAAAAAAAAAAAAAAAAAAAAAAAAAAAAAAAGAGATCGTACTTCGATTGCTAAGTGATTATTCTCATTCTTTATCATTCAAAGGTATACTTAGGCATAAAATATAGCCTTAGCATTCAAAGCAGCTAAGAAGAACTAGGGAAAAAATTTTTGACTAAAAAAGTGGTGACATATTGTTTAGATTGCTTTAATTCACCTTTTCTTTGCCTTGAATGTTTCAATCTGACTCATCGCAATATGCACTGATAAAATGTATGCCTTTCCTGTAAAAATAAAAATTATTTTTGTATGTTCTGTATTGCATTCATTTCTTCAAACTATTATAATAACAATGGTATTATTGAAAAATTTATCAGTATCCATATTTACTATAATTATTGCGGTGTAGCCAATTCGAGTGCCGGTCACCGGTGACCTATGTGGCAGTCAACGTGTTATTATTTCTCATATATGTGAAAATATGCAAAAAAGTAGTAATTGTTGTCAAATGAAACACCTTGGTTTGTTCACTCATACACAAAATACTAATCAAAAGTACGTGTCTTAATCTAACCTTTGGCCAGGCCGACTTCTCAACTCCATAAAATAGTCAGCTTCTAATTGGGTAAGGGAAATTTATCCCAATGAATTTAATAATACAAGTTCTTACTTAAGCGGTTCATTTTTAACTTGTTTGCGGCTTGAGAAGTCGATCTGCGTAATGAGGGGTGCAAAACAACTTCGCTTTATGAGGTTCTGCTCGTGCCTGGTTCTGGGTTAGCCTAAGTTTTAGTAAGGTCAAATGTATTCATTTTTGTAATCGTTTTCAATGTTTTTCTTTTACTAGTAGTAATATTGTTTAACAGTTTAAGTTACCAGTTTAAAGGATTCTGTACCATGTTTATTTGCCTTAAACCTTTTCTTTGTATGTTTTAAGTAAATTAAACGTTAGTTTTATTTTTAAAAGTTTGTTTATGTTCATTTACATTTAAAACACATTGCTGATACTCTGCAACGATAACTTTTGCAATTCCATTTTTTACAATTTAAGACTGTTTAAGAAGTCTGTTTAATTTTTAGTTTGACTAAATTAGATTGACTATTAGTAATTTCGTTTAAAATTTTGTTTTTTCAAATATAATCTATTTCTAAAATTTTGATGATAATAACAAAAAAAATTGAAGAGAAAGAAAAATTTCCCTTTTAGGCAAGTTTATCTCAAATATATTTCACAGTCAAGAGGTATTAGTGTGTTTTTCAAAATACTAGGCATGTTTTTTAAAATTGCAAAGCATTTTCGAGTTGGAGTGGATTTAACACCGTAAAGGGGAAAAACATTGCTAAAATATTGTATAGCTTGAAATAATTATATCATATGAAAATATTGAAAACAGTAGTTATTTCGTTTAAAATTTTGTTTTCATTCAAAAATAATCTATTTATATCATTTTGATGATAATACCGAAAAAATTAAAGAGAAAATATTTTTCCATTTTGGGCTCGTTATTCTCAAATATCACAGACAAGAGGTTAAGAGAAAATTAAGTTCTAACAGATATTTATACCTTCTTGTTGTATAAATTAGGATAACTGTAATAGTTTCTCATTCAGAAATAAATTTTGATACCTAAAACTTTGACAATAGAAAGATTTTAAGATTGCCTAATAATATATATATATATATATATATATATATATATATATATATATATATATATATTGTTTAAACACCTTAAATAGAAAACAAATATGATTGGAAAATTTTCGATATATAACTATATCTTTAGACAGTCTGTTATCTCTAAAATTACCTATATATTTTATTTTGCTTATAAACATAATTTATAAATTTCCTAATTTATAAACTAAATTACTGCAAAAAATTATGTTATTTATGAGAAAAATTATTGTTATTGCTTAAATATCATAGAATTGTTTCCCACAATGTTGAAAAAAATCCTAGGGATTTTTACTCTACGATTTGTTAAGTTTTTTTTTTCTTTTTTGGTAAATTGTAAGTGATGTTTTAACAATTAAAAATATTAAAAACTGTTAAAAATTTGAAAATTATAAATTATTGTATAATTTATTGGGCTCTTAAATGCAATAAATTATTCGTATTAATAAAATTTTACTTCGCAAAATAAAAATGATAATTAGCTTCTATTTGATATAAAAATTTAATTTCTAAATTTGTTTCAGAACGTTTTCATGCCGTAAGTAGAATTATATTTTTGTTACTTATTGTATATTTTATGTTTTATCTAAAATACATTGCTTGTACTGATATAACACACAAAATAACAATGATTCACAAATAGTTCACAAAATATAAATGATTATTACCATCTATTTTAAATAAAAATTTAATTTCTACCTTTCTTTCGAAACTTATTTTGCGGTAAGTAGTTTTTTTTTCACATGGTGTATATATTTTATGTTTTTTCTAAAATGTATTACTTCCCATAACAAAGTTAAATATTTTTAACAAAGATAAACACTTTTTAATGATCTGGGAAAAATGATTCTTAACATAGGATAAGTTTTTATATTATATTGAATAAAAAATCAGTATATAATATTGTATTGATGACATTTTAGTTCTAAAGGTACTATATCCCCTTAGAGTTATTATTAGTAATAATTTTTCATAAATTGTGGTAATAATTATGTAGAGATAGGATAAAATATATTAAAAATTTTAACATAGAGAGAATTTAAGATTGAAAAAAGCATTGTTTAAACACCTTAAATAGAAAACATATATGATTGGAAATTTTTATATATATAACTATATGTTTAGACAGTCTGTTATTTCTAAAATTACCTATATATTTTATTTTGTTTATAACCATAATTTATAAACAAAATTATTGCAAAAAATATATTGTTTATGAGAAAAAATTATTGACATTGTTTAAATATCGTAGAACAGTTTCCCACATTGTTTAAAAAAGTCCTAGGGTTTTTTACTCTACGATTCGTTAAGTTTTTTTTTTTTTTTGGTAAATTGTAAGTGATGTTTTAAAAATTAAAAATGTTACAAACTGTTTGGTAAATTGTAAGTGATGTTTTAAAAATTAAAAATGTTAAAAACTGTTAAGAAATTGAAAGTTATAAATAATTGTATAATTTATTGGGCTGTTAAATGCAATAAATTATTCGTATTAATAAAATTTTACTTCGCAAAATAAAAATGATAATTAGATTCTATTTTCGTGCAATAAGTAGAATTATATTTTTGTTACTTATTGTATATTTTATGTTTTATCTAAAATATATTGCTTGTACTGATATAACACACAAAATAAAAATGATTCACAAATAGTTCACAAAATAAAAATAATTATTACCATCTATTTTAAATAAAAATTTAATTTCTACCTTTCTTTCGAAACTTATTTTGCGGTAAGTAGTTTTTTTCCCATGGTGTATATATTTTATGTTTTTTCTAAAATGTATTACGTCCCATAACAAAGTTAAATACTTTTAACAAAGATAAACACTTTTTAATGATCTGGGAAAAATGGTTCTTAACATAGGATAAGTTTTTATATTATATTGAATAAAAAATCAGTATATAATATTGATGACATTTTAGTTCTAAAGGTACTATGTCCCCTTAGAGTTATTATTAGTAATAATTTTTCATAAATTGTGGTGATAATTATGTACAGATAGGATAAAGGATATTAAAAATTTTAACACAGAGAAAATTTGAGATTGAAAAAAGCATTGTTTAAACACCTTAAATAGAAAACATATATGATTGTGAATTTTTATATATATAACTATATGTTTAGACAGTCTGTTATTTCTAAAATTACCTATATATTTTATTTTGTTTATAACCATAATTTATAAACAAAATTATTGGCAAAAAATATATTACTTATGAGAAAAAATTATTGAAATTGTTTAAATATCGTAGAACAGTTTCACACATTGTTTAAAAAAACCAGGGTTTTTACTCTACGATTCGTTAAGTTTTTTTTTTTTTTTTTTTTTGTAAATTGTAATTGATGTTTTAAAAATTAAAAATGTTAAAAACTGTTAAGAAATTGAAAATTATAAATAATTGTATAATTTATTGGGCTGTTAAATGCAATAAATTATTCGTATTAATAACATTTTACTTCGCAAGATAAAAATGATAATTAGCTTCTATTTGATATAAAAAATTAACTTCTAAATTTATTTCAGAACGTTTTCGTGCAGTAAGTAGAATTCTATTTTTGTCACTTATTGTATATTTTATGTTTAATCTAAAACATATTGTTTGTATTTATAAATTTAGTTCACAAAATAAAAATGATTAATACCTTCTATTTTATATAAAAACTTAATTTCTACCTTTATTTCAAAAAGCTTATTTTCCGGTAAGTATTTTTTTCTCATGGTGTATATATTTTATTTTTTTCTAAGATGTATTACTTTCCATAATAAAGTTAGTTAAATACTTTTAATAAAGATAGACACTTGTTAATGATCTGGGAAAAAATAATTCTTAGCAAATGATAAGTTTTATATTATATTGAATTAAAAATTAGCCATTGCATTGACGACATTTTAGCTCGTAAGGTCCTGTGTCCTTTTAGAGTTATTATTAGTAATGATTTTTTGTAAATTGTGTGATAATTATGTGTAGATAGGATAAAGAATATTAAAATACTCTTATATTTAACAATTTATAGAGATAAAATTGCCGAATTTTCAGCAAATTGTCAGCCAATTCAAAGTTTAACCTTAAATAATCTCAGTGTTATCCTCTAAGTATAGTTGTGTTTCGGCTACTTTTTAGTATTCCATTGAAGAATGTTTTCGACGGAAAAGAAAATGAGATTCGTCGCAGCCTTTTCGTCACAGTGACACGAGTTGTGGTTTTAGAAGGGAGCGTCTTTTCTGGATTGTAACAAAGCAGAGATTCATAGTCCGACAGAGCGTGGAGTAGAATGTTTCATGCCCACTCAACCCTCGTCTTCTAGAATGATCAGATGAAATAAATATTCGAATTAAGAAAGAGTATCACATCGATCCGATCATCTCGAGGAAGCGTTAAGTGGATACATCACCTTTAAACCTACCAAAAATTCAATTTTTTTAAGTTCTTAAAATTTCTGAACATTTTTAAATCATTTAAAATAAACCTCATTCAATTATACGAATTAGAACCTTTTAAACTACACAATCTTTGCATTTAATATCAGACTTTTAACAAAACTATAAAAGATTTAAATAAATTTTATTGAAAATAGTATTGTTTCAACTTGCGCACATTGTAAATAAAAATCTATTTCACAAATTGATTTTAAATTTTCAGCGTAAATACTTTATAAACCTATGATGAAATGATACCTGCTTTTTATCATTATTATTTATTTAATTTAGTAATTATAGTATTTAAAATATAATTTTTAAACATTTTTCTTTTTTAGAAAATTTAATCCTCTGGTGTCATATTTCTGAAACTGTTTAAAAATTTAAATAATTGGATATTTATACTTAATAATTAATGTTTACAAAAAAAGCAAAAATTATTAATGAAACTTTCCTTCTGTTGTTAAGTCTGTGCAGAGTGTCAGAAAAATTTAAAAATTTCTGAAATAAACTCCTTTTTACATTATATAAAAATTTCTTATTGTCTAAAAACAAAGTAAAATCAACAAAAGCAATTAAAAAAAATTTAAACTCTCACTTTTCACATTATATAAAAAATTCTTGTTTTACTAAACCAAAATTAAAAGCAACAAAACCAATTTAAAAAAATTTTCGAAACAAACTCACACTTTTAACATTATATAAAAAGTTCTTATGTTATAAAAACAAAGGGAAATCAGCAAAACCAATTAAATAAAAAAAATTTAAACTCTCACTTTTCACATTATATAAAAAATTCTTGTTTTACTAAACCAAAATTAAAAGCAACAAAACCAATTTAAAAAAATTTTCGAAACAAACTCACACTTTTAACATTATATAAAAAGTTCTTATGTTATAAAAACAAAGTAAACTCAACAAAACCATTAAATGAAATATTTTTGAAAAAAACTCTCACTTTTCACATTATGTAAAAAATTCTTGTTTTATAAAAACAGAGTAAAATGAACAAAATCAATTATATAAAAAAATTTTTGAAACAAAATCTCTCTTTCCCCATTATATAAAAATTTCTTATTTTCTAAAAACAAATTGAACTGAACAAAACCAATTAAATAAAAAATTTCTGAAATAAACTCCTTTTTACATTATATAAAAAGTTTTTGTTTCACATAAACAAAGTAAAATCAACAAAAGCAATTAAAAAAAATTTAAACAAACTCTCACTTTTCACATTATATAAAAAATTCTTGTTTTACTAAACCAAAATTAAAAGCAACAAAACCAATTTAAAAAAATTTTCGAAACAAACTCACACTTTTAACATTATATAAAAAGTTCTTATGTTATAAAAACAAAGGGAAATCAATTAAACCAATTAAATAATTTTTTTTGAAATAAACTCTCGCTTTTTACATTATATAAAAATTTCTTATTGTCTAAAAACAAAGTAAAATCAACAAAAGCAATTAAATAAAAAAAATTTAAACTCTCACTTTTCACATTATATAAAAAATTCTTATTGTCTAAAAACAAAGTAAAATCAACAAAAGCAATTTAAAAAAATTTTCGAAACAAACTCACACTTTTAACATTATATAAAAAGTTCTTATGTTATAAAAATAAAGTAAAATGAATAAAATCAATTAAATAAAAAAATTTTTGAAACAAAATCTTACATTTCACATTATATAAAAAGTTCTTATTTTATAAAAAATAAAGCAAAATCAGCAAAACCAATTAAATAAAAAATTTTAAAATAAACTCTCACTTTTCCTATTATATTAAAAGTTCTTATTTTATAAAAACAAAGTGAAATCAACCAAACCAATCAAATAAAAATCGAGAAAAATAATGAAGAAAATTCCATGTATTTACGATATTGATTAAAAAAAGATATGCCAAGATGAAAAATAAGAAAAATCTTCCATTTAGAGCTGTTTAGAGGTGATTTGTCCCCTGAAATGCATTAGAGAACATAAGTGTATGAATAAGGAGAGCTGAGACACAAAATTCTCAAAAATATTATACTTTTTTATTTATTTTCATTTATTTTTACCGTGACGAGACAAAGGACCTACGTAATGACATAATTTGACAGAATGTGAAATAATATTTTTATTCTGAAAAAATCAAGTTAGGTACATAGTTCATTATCAAAACACATTTTTTTAAATACATTATTATTTTACTGCTCTGAAACATGTTTCCTGTCATACATTCCTAATTTGAAATTTAAAAAAAGTATATATTTTTCAGTTTAACAATTTTTGCATTGAATTGGTCGTTTCAAAATGTTTCAAGTCCATTACTTTCATGTATTTATTATTCAAAATTTTGGAGAATGTCTATTTATGTGTTTCTCAGGTATGTTTTCGTAAATTGTAAAGTGATTTCTTTACAATCAGTTGCTTACACTAAGCATACATAACCGGTAATTTATATGTAAAAAATGCTACAGATAAGGAATTAAAAATTCTTATTCTTTGTGTTTGTAATACATAAAAATTGACAATACTCAATTTTGTTTAATTATAATAAAGTTTATTTGTTTATTTCCTTCCCAATATTCATATTTCATACATTCAATCAAGAAAAATAAAGTCCGGTCTTTTGACCGGCTATGGTAGAAATAGGTATGTATTAAGTGTTGGTATATTTAGTGTTAATACTATGATGTGGCAAAAAAACGGTTGATAAAATATTGTATTACTTGAAATAATTGTGTTATATAAGTAATATTTAATGTAAGTGAAATTTAATCCTCTCTTTTGATTTATACAAATTCTAAAAGTAAAATGGAAATATGAAAGGATTTGGCTTTTATGTTGTGCTCTAAGAGTATTTTTAACGGAATATCGTTAAACGACTTAATTTCTAAGATATAGTTTCCAATTTTATTCAAAAATTATTTTCTAATGATTTTTTTTCTAATGATCTATGCTTTATGTAACAACATTATAAACTCTCATTGTAAAAATATCATTAAAATTTAAAAAAGAATAAAAACTGAGATTCAACATTCTTTGATCTTAAACGATGTTAGAATATTTTTAATCTCATAGCAAATATGGAATTTTCTTTGATGATCAGTTATTACATTTTTCTGTTAAATTGAGTAAAAATGTCACATTAAAGAGTAAAATTTCGATTTTCTCCGAATGCCTTTTTTCGAGAATATGAAACTTCAAAGAATTTGAGAACATGAACATCTCAAATTCCATTAAAACTACACACGTTTTAGATACTGTTGGGTGCATTTCAGTCGAAATTTTTAACTACATAAAAGCATTTCAAGCTGTTTTCTGTGCAATAAAAAGGGACTGAAAGATTTATTCTGCTTTAAATATTGTCGTAGCCCTACTGTATGAATCTATGTGATTGAAACTGTTTATCAAAAGTTGTTAACTGTATACTATAAATATATTGGCAAGATATTTTAGGACTTAGTAAATACTGTAGTACTAATTTATTTTCATTATTATACTGACGATTTATTTTCCATATTATCGTTTCTGAAAAGAAATAAATATTCCAAATAATAAAGAAACAGAAAGTATAAAATCGATTCGATCGTGTCGAGGAAACGTTAAAAACGTTAGAGAACACAATTGATGTAAGTTTGATTAAGGCTACTAGAGAGGCAGTATTCTAAAAATTATATTTTTTTATTTTCAGCTTTAGAAATGCTACAGTATTTTGAACCATGCAGTAAGAATAGCATTTCCTAACTGTATACTATAAATATATTGGAAAGATATTTTAGGTAAATTTTGTAGATTATTCCACACTAAAATTTTTATTTTTATTTATTTTTATACTGTCAATTTATTTTACGTATTATCATTTCTGAAAAGAAATAAATATCGAAATAATAAAGAGTCAGGAAGAATAAAATCGACCCGATCGTGTCGAGGAAGTGTCAAACACGTTAGAGAACATAAGTAATGTAAGTTTGATTAAGGCTACTCGAGATGCAGTATTCTAAAAAATTATATTTTTTGTCTTTTCAGCTTTAACAATGCTACAGTATTTTGAACCATATAGTGAAAATAGCATTTTCTTCTAATGACTGTAAAGTCAGTTATATTACTTTTTTCTGTTATATGGAGCAAAAATATCGCATTAAAGAGTAAAATTTCAACTTTCTCCGAATGATTTTTTCAAGAGTATGAAACTCCAAAGAATTCGAGAACATGAACATCTGAAATTTTCTTCAAACTACATACTGGATATTTATTGGGTGCATTCGAGATTTTTAATTACATAAAAAGATATTTCAAACTGCTTAGCTTGCAACAAAAAGGGACTCAATAAAGAATGCTTTTAACTTTAAATAATGACCTACTACGCTGTTCGATTCTAGTTCACTGAAACTTTTTAGTAAATGTTGTTAACAGTAGAGTACCAAATATATTGGAAATATATCATAGAAGTTTCTAATTAAAGACAGTAGATTATTTTCACACTAATTTATTTTTTATTTTATTCATTTTTATATCATCAATTTATTTTTCGAATTTCTATTTATGAACTCTTCAGGTCAAAAGGATCCTATTCAGTTTCCCCTAATTTTTATTTATAAATTTGTGTGGTATACTTCTAAATAAAATAGCAACTGACATTGCATCAACGATACAACCGATAAATTCTGAGACTCCCTTAACCCTTTGCCTATATTGTACATCACATAATGTACGCATCTAATGCTTTATACGTTAGTATATCCCATGCGATACACAATCCTATAGAACATTTAAAAGCTTGTACGTAAAATATAGTACAATGCGTATCACAAGTGATATACATGAGTATAAAGCATTAGATATGTATATCATATGGAATGTGCATGACGAACAAAGAGTTAAATTGTTTTCAAATACAGTTGTAATGTCAGTCAATATTAGAAGGGAGTTAGTAAATCACATGATAATACCACTATTAATCTCAACATACAGTAAGACAAATATTTTACCTGCAGGTAATGATGTGGGAGCTTGATATTATACACGAAAATATTTTTTAATTTAAACAGCTTTCTTCACACAAAAGTGAAAATATAATTTTATAAGAACTATTCATTAAAGAATTTACAGTAACATTTATGTATGCTTGACCTGTATGTGAGAATATATTTTGTCGAAAATATTCATTACAATAATATGTGATTAACTTGTGTTCATAATAATATACACATAGATAAAATAAAATTCAGAGTTTGTGCCTAGTACCCTGTTAAAGAAAGAGAGACTGGTCTAACAATAAAATCGTGGGTACTCATATAAGGTAGAAAAAGAATGTAGGGAAGATCAGATCTATTTGTCTCACTAAACTGATAATTTTGAATAAAAACATAACAACCATTAGAAATGTATTTATATATCTTTCTCGAAAGTGTAGCAAATTAATTTACCTCACCAATAGAGAGAAAGTCAGCTGTCATTACCAAAAGAGCTAAAGTAATTTTATATCACTTAGTAGTTATCTTCTAAATTATATATTTAAAAAAAAAGATTCCTTGATATAGCTGCAAACTACGCCCAGATTTTAGGTAAGGATGAAATAGTTAACAAATCTGTACAACCCTATAATACGAACTACACATATTACTACAAGAGTTATTCTATGTCATTTAGTATTTTTTTTTAAATTATATATATATATATATATATATATATATATATATATATATATATATATATATATATATATATATATATATGTGTGTGTGTGTGTGTGTGTGTGTGTGTCTTTTTAAGGAATCCTTATAGATAGATGTAAACTACTGTTTTTTGGTAAATCCCGGATTTCTGAACAGTTATCTAATAATAAAAGTTTATTAAAGCTGTTTAATACGAATTACACTTATTAAATTATAAAATGGAAGCATAAGTTGAGCATTATTACAGTTATTTACAGGGTAGTTGTTGCAGTGTAACAAAGTAAGGCTGTATGTGTATTCTGCCAATAAAAATATTATTATAATTATTTAAAATTATTTATGATCTCACGTGACTTATTGCCTACGGCTAAATCATCCACTTAATCAAGACATATGCATAAAGGTAACCGGGGGTAGGGTTAGGACTCTCTAGATATATTTACAATGTGGGCATTACAGAATTATTTAAACTCACTAAAATTGGTGTACATTACTAGATTTCATTGCTTGTATTGAAAGATCGTTTTGAACTATGAAAAAAGTAAGAACATTTCTTCACAATGAAAATGGTTACAAGAGATTGACGAGTTTAGCATTACTTTAGGTCAGGGATGGACAAACTTTTTCGATCGCGGGCCAAAAATCGAAAGAAAATAATTGTGGTGGGCCAAGATAAATTTTTCTAAAATTTAAAAAAAAATATATTAAACAAGTTCTTAATGGTTTAAATACATTAATGAGATGAATGAAATAGCGATTTCATTTTTAAAAGTTCCTTACACTGAAGTTCGAAGGGAGATGTGCTGATTTTAAGGAGTGATGCTAAAGGCTCATCTGTCAGTCTACTTCTGAAATTATTCTTTCTGAGGTACAAAGTTGAAATTACTTGTTCACATAAAAGAAGCAAGTATACCTCTGATCTCCTGTGCATGATATAATAAATTTGGGATATAATATTTAAGCAAAGTAGAAAAGGAGATGGATATATAATGTGTAATTTATATTGTGTATATTTCTTTTAATTTGCCTCGGACCAGCACCATAAAATTCTATCCGCGGGCCGGATAAAATCTTCCGGCGGGCCCGAATTGGCCCGCGGGCCGTAGTTTGTTCATCCCTGCTTTAGGTGAATACATGCATAACTATAAAGACAAATAAAAGTTTAAATGCGTTGGGCCACAAAAGAAGGAATATTTAATTTGATATTACAAAAAGTAGTTTATAAATGATTGATACTGCATTCAAATTTTGATGTCATACAATGCATGTGAATATTGTAAAATAAAAATAAAATGATAAGTCATAATTCCTTCCTCCCTATTTTTTATTTTCCTAATTATCCATAAAATTAGTTTAAAATCATTTGATTACGGAACGCAAAATAACATAGTGTGTGCGGGTACATTTCGCAGGGGAATTATACAGGGAGCGGGCGTTTTGCGCTAAATTTAGTTATTCAGTTAAATTTCAATAGATTGAAAATTATTTAATTTTTTAACCAACTTTCCGTATTTTATATTGAAATATATAAACAAATATATAAATAAAAATATATAAATAACAACCATAAGATTTTTGTAAGCAAAAAATATATTTTTTATTGGATAAATTTATAATAGTATCGTAAATATGAAAAGTCAAATAGAAATAGTATATAGTTTTAATTTTTTCGAATTATGTTGTATATAAACATTTTTAAATTACAAAAAATGAAAAGAACAATCATAAAACTAATAATATAAAAACTAGTTTTTATTTGTCTAAATTTTTCCAGAATCTATGTAGTAGACAAGAACATTCGGCTTCTTTTTCCTGTGTATACCGTTATTTTTGTACCCACAAACAAACCATGTTGTTACACTAACCAGTACTAGTACGTGACCCGAACTCAAGTATCAATCGTTAGAAAATGTAGTAGTAAGTGTCCCGTATACAATGTGTTAAATAAGCCCCAGTAATTGCAGACAAATTCAAACTTTACAAAATTTAGACTTTAAATTTAGAGGTACAATGTGGTTGCAAATATATTTTTCAAGGTACAATGAAATCACTTTCAGTGTTGCTGACCCGTTTTATGATATGTTTATGTATGCATGAAAAGATATGAGACATGTATATATGTACTTTGCACGTATGTGTGTAATGAAACTTTTTTTATGAGACTGAAAGTTTAGTATACTGTGGATTAAGACTTTACACCCTCTCAGAAAACAAATTCTGCTGTGACACTGCACTTAATGGACAAAACGTTGTAGAGGATACAGAAAGATTCAACAATAAAATAATATCCATATATATCTCAGGGAAAAACTCCGCATAAATTCCTAAGAAATAAGACCATATTCTAAATTTGGAGAAAGAGAAATTGTTTTTCAAGAAGAAACTAATAATATGTGTCATTTTGACAAACTCTCTAGTAAAAAATCCATTTTAAGTTTTAGCCCTAAAATAATAAGAATCGAAAAAAAAATTTCCTTTTTATGAAATAAAACAATACTTTCCTCTAGAAACAATGAAGGAAAATGGCTGTAAACAGATGTCCTGAAGCAAATATCATATAGACGTTTTCTTCAAAGAATTTCTTGACCCCCTTCTCAAAAGCAAGACCCAAAAAATTGCTTAAAAGTCATTATTGTTCCAAATGCGTTCACGATCTTTGCATTAATATGACAAAATATGTATCTGCATAAGCTGTAATTTATACAATAATTTATTATAGTTCATTTGAATTACGAAATTTAGTTAATAGGGAAGCCTAAATATTTTAACTCTTTTTCTATAGAAATTCCAAAATAATACCATAATGAAAACTTACAGATAATTACAGATAAACTTAGACGATATTATGTTTGCTTTTATTCCCCAATATATTAAATGTAACAAATTACTCCCTCTATATCTTAACACATTGTATGCGGGACACGTACTAGTACGTTTTCTGACGATTGATACTAGAGGGCAGGTCAAGTACTATTACGGGTTAGTGTAACAACATGGTTTGTTTGTGGATACAAAATTAACGGTATATACAGGAAAACGAAGCCGAATGTTCTTGTCTACTACCTAGATTCTGGAAAAATTTAGGCAAATAAAAACTAGTTTTTACATTATTAGCTTTATGATTGCTCTTTTCATTTTTTAATGCAAAAATGGTTATATATAACATAATTAAAAAAATTAAAACTATATCCTACTATTTCTATTTGATTTTTCATATTTACGGTACTATTATAAATTTATCCACTAAAAAATCTATTTTTTGCTTACAAAAATCTTATGGTTGTTATTTATATATTTCTATTTATATATAAGTTTATATATTGCAATATAAAATACGAAAAGTTGGTCAAAAAATTAAATAATTTACGATCTATTGAGATTTAACTGAATAAATGAATTTACGCCCAAAACGCCCGCTCCCGGTACAATTCCGCTGCGAAATGTACCCACACACAATATATTAACAATATATCTTATAGTTCAGCAAGTTGTTGCATCATTCCTGCGTATGCAAAACTCTTAACATTTTGAATTGTTGTTAATTTAATTATTTTTGAAAAATGTGTCTTGAGAATTAATAATCAAAGCATGTCTTGAAGTCCATGTTGCTAAAAAAAAATTTAATGGTTTCTTTGAAAAATATTAAAACATTTTGCAACAACTATTCCTATCTACCCTATATACAATAAATATATTATTTCTTTACACAAATAATGGTCCTTTTATAGTTAAAAAAATAAACTTATATAAAATAAAATTTTCAGATTTATTTTACCTGTAATGACGGAAAGACGAAATACATTTCAATATCAACCTAAAACTGATAAATCTTGATTGCACAATCAACATATTAGGAACTTTTTCCGTCATTTTTACAAGATTTGTTTATCTCTCTGTCCAAAAATAGAATGTACATGTTTATAGTTTTTTAAATTTGAAATTAATATTTATAAGCCTCCCTACTTCGGGTAAGGAAAGTAAGTTTATGGATGCTTTGCAAACAAAATTGAAACAAATTTGAAAATATGAAAAATTATTTCTATTGAATTTAACTGCAGCCTTGGTAAAGTTTCCTAAATAAACTTCAATATTAGATAACCCTAACTAAAAAGCACAATTTTAATTTGTTGATGGGAGAAATATTGTAGGAAGTTTTTCTTTCAGTAATCATAATTGAATCTATCTTCGATCAAGTATTTGCCTTTTTTGTAATTCTTTTACTACTTTTCCTCTAAATTTGTTATTTCTTAAAACAATATTGTTATTGATGAAAAATTTGTCAAAAGTCATATGTAATTTCCCAAAACTTCTAAGAATTTGCAGAGGCCTCAGTGAATTGAGGAAGTAATCACTTTTCATAACACTTCCACTTCGAGAGCTTTTAATTAAAATTTTATCAATAAAAAATAAGACATTAATTGACTTATTGCATAAAAATAACACATGTGAATTAGGCAAAAGCTATTGAACAACAGCGTAAGTTAGGAGTGCCCCATTCAACAAGGCTGATATATACATGATATATAAATGCATCGCTATATATATATATATATATATATATATATATATATATATATATATATATATATATGCGGAAGGCAATTTGCACATGGCTTTAAGTCAGAGTTAAAAAATCTGAGTGAAAGCTAAAGGCATCGGATGAATATCATTAACTCATAATGAGGTCATGTTATAAAAAAGAAATATTTTTTAAGTTTCCCAACACTTATTTATTTTTAAACAAATTTTGAGAGATATATTCTTAAAAAGCTTTTCACTTAATACATTACAAAGACTAAGAACATTGACCTATTATTTTAAGATCCTTACTAGATTGATTTTATCTCTTACTAGATTGATTAATTACTATTTACAGCTATGCAAGCTATAAAGTAATTATCCACGCTATAAAAAGTATTTGATAATTAAATTTCTTGTTTGTTTTGATATTATTGGCTTTCAAAATTTTTACTATATGTGCCAATGCATTTAATGAATCATCAGAAAATTTCTCTCCCCAAAGTCTGCCATACATTCATTACAGTAATTTATATTTTTCCAATATAAATAAGCATTCTCCTGACCACCGATTTATTTCTTTAACAAATGTGCATTCTTATGTAACACCACTAGTAACTACTAGTAACAGTAATTATTAACTCTGAATACCTAATTTCTAATTTGAAGCATAGTTACCTATCTTTTATTACATTTTGCATTATTAGAAACTGAAATGCTATAGTACAACTTTATCTCTTTTCCATCTTGCTCACATGTGTCACAAAACGCTTTTCTTATAGAATGAAGATAAATTCCTCTTGCTACACTCCCACAAAAAGAGGGGATGTTTGCAAGGTCTTCAAATTCAGACTTACTGTCTTCTTATAGTAGAAGAAACCTTTTCAATTATCTAAGACTATGATAATAAGCGTGAAGACTTCGTTAAGAATAAAATCATCTTAAAAATTATAATGAAAGCGTGCTAGATCTTGATTCATTGCGTCCATCTGGCAATTAGTTTATTATCTAAAAAATAGCTGACATGTTAAATTTTAGGTGCACATTACACACAAGATTGGCCTTATTTTTCTTTTTAAAGAAAGGTAAGCATTATGGAATAGTAAATAGGGTAATGCCTGGAATAAATAAGGTAAAAAAATTTTGACGGCCCCAAAGGTATGACAACAATGCCATAGCGAAGAAATAGTTTCTCTCTCAGCCTTTGAATGCTATGTAACCCCTTTAAGGCCGAATATAATTCCTGTCACGCTCATCTCGCTTTCATTATTTTATACGCTTTTTATAGGGTTAAAGGAGGAAAAGGCCGTGCATTTGTCAACATTCATTGTGCAAGGGAACCAATTGAGAGCCTTAACTCCCGAGAACTCATCCATTATTTGCACGGGGGCTCAAACAACAAAAACGGAAACAATGCTTTGAACAACTTATTATTACTCTGCGCTGCAAGTCGTCGCCATTTCGAAGAAAACAGAAGAAGAAAAAAAATAGACGAAGGGGGGGGGGGAGAGACCTGGCGGACACATTCCTTGATGACCTCATTATCTTCCAAAAAGCCAGCGCCGGGAAGCCCCCCAAAAATAGAACACCGAGAGAAAGGGGAGGGGGGTGCGATGGAAGAACCGTGGTGAGCGACGCAAACGAATGGCAGTCGCTGACACGGTGTCTGTGACCAGGCTTTTGTTCCCCCAAAAAGTCTTTAACTTCATATTCGGCTCCTTATCAGATCATTTTCATAGCGGTTCCTTTTCTCCCGCGGAATTTCGAGTCAGAAATGCTCTGGCAATCGCATCTTATAAAGAGATGGGACACGATTCATTTAGCCTTCCCGAAATCCCAACACGCTGCCACATTAAAAAGAGCAACCGCACATTGTTGGCGGGGAAAGAGAATTGACGTTTACTATAATTGCAATTGTTATTATCATTATTATTATTGCAAGTGCAATTCCAAAGGATCTCAGTATGGTGTCTAGAATCTGGCGACTATCGCCAATCAGGGGTGGTTCAGGGACAGGAGAAACTGTCCCGGGACAGCGATTGAAATTTCAAGGATTCTCAGAAATATAGGGTCTAGCGTCTGAAGACTATAACCGACCAGGGGTGGTTCTAGGTCCTCACCAACAGGACCAGGGGTAGCAAATTATATAAAAGCGGCGTTTTGGCTCGAATTCGTAGAATAATTTTTTACAAGGCAAAATATTTACAAGCATAATTCTTTACTGTTTGAAAGTCCGTAACACACACACACACACACGCACACACATATATATATATATATATATATGTGTGTGTGTGTGTGTGTGTGTGTGTGTGTATTATAAGAATTATACTTCTCAATATTTACCCGACAATATATATATTAGATTTAATTGAAGTGCCAAAAATTGAAAGAGTGCCCATTAGGTAGTGCGCTGCTCTTCGTTATCGTAGTTCACGGGCTCCAGTCACAATACTGACATAGATGTTCTTAGCCATTCTGAATCAGCTTTAAGAAGAACGTAAATATCGTAAAATTTGAAGATATTTATCAAGATATTTTCTCCAGGATTTTTATGATCCAATTTTATATTCCAGTGTTTTATGGAATTTTATTTATAGTCCCTCTGTTATTAAAAAATTTATATATATATATATATATATATATATATATATATATATATATATATATATATATATATATATATATATATTATTATTTTGTTCATGCAAGTATATCTACAAAAAACTGTATTCAACGAATGTATGCCCACATGAATTCTTGAAGAATGATTAATTATCTAAATGCTACTATCATACTAATGTAAATCTCCCAGCATTTCAAAGTGCAGTTGATAAGCTATAACTGGTTTTTAAATTTTCCTGCACTTTTTTAAACTGAACCATTATAACATAATAACAACATTGTTCCATTGTAACTCATTGTAACTTATTAACAACACTCTAACAACACTCCATTGTAATTGTTTTTGTTTACTTTGTTAACTTGTAATAGAAGTCTGTTTTTGCTAAGCTGAACTTTAAAAATGCGGTAAATATAAAATAGTGCCAAAACTTCAACATACTAACAACCCTCCCCCGTCCATGCGAGCATGTATTGTTAGGGGCGTACTCCTGTGGAGCCTGCCCTGCTCACGTTTTCCTAACATGCACCTTTTTTTTTGGGGGGGGGGGGGTCAGTCCAAATCTCCGTTTTGAAGTTTTCTGCTTGGCCTTTGGCTGTTTCTGTGTAAAGTCTATGCAAGTGTGCGTCTCTCGCATGAGTATTTTTCTTATTTTTTCTCTTTTAATTAATTAATTTTTTTCTTTGTGTCTTTTATCGCCCAGGGATATCCACACATCTAAAACCGTTCTTATAAGGGTCCCCAAGGGACAATTAATAGGCCCTCGTAATTTAAAGCCGGAACCAATCAGAA
>CM063501.1:165068671-165098671 GCA_032207245.1 Pardosa pseudoannulata
ATATATATATATATATATATATATATATATATAAAATCAAAGTATAGTTTATGCATATACACATATACATGCATATGCATTTACACATTTATGGAAAAAAAATTATAGAAACAGACATAATCACATCATCAATTGATTTAGTAATGAGTCAATTATCTTAAGCTATTGCAAAGCCATTCTACACTCCTTATCTATAAAAAAGGGAGAAAAGAAGTTGATATTGCAATACTTTAAAACTCCAAGGTCAAGAATAGTCTGTCTGAAACAAAGGATTTATTTAAAATAAAAAGTTTAAAAAAACTCATGGAATGGATGATAAAGATTTTTATCTGAAAGAACTTAATTGTTACAATGTTAATTGAAAACAATCAGGAAGAATACCCTTTTCCTTGTTTGGAAATGGAAGAAAGAAATGACTGAATAACAATCAGTTTGAATTACGGAAAAGAAAGTGTCAAAATCTATCACCTGGATTTCGTCTTATGATGGTATTATGAAACACTGATCATGAAATAGGAAAAATTAAAACTTTTTTTTTCTTTTTAATATGCATTTGTAAAACTGTCAGTGCAACGTCAAACTGATACAACATTTCTCTGTTTTGTGATTTGAAATAACATAGGCATATACA
Source organism: Pardosa pseudoannulata (assembly GCA_032207245.1). Lineage (NCBI taxonomy): Eukaryota > Metazoa > Arthropoda > Arachnida > Araneae > Lycosidae > Pardosa > Pardosa pseudoannulata. The sequence goes on from CM063501.1 coordinate 165,069,303, forward strand.
CACAGATACATACATCTATACATATACATATACATATATATATATATATATATATATATATATATATATATATATAGTGTGTGTGTGTGTGTAAGGAAAAGTAACTGGATCGGTAAACTAATGTAGGCATTTTGTATAAAACACCTAAGACAGCGCGAGGAAATTCTCAGCCCTTCCGCGTCCTTTTGCATTCCCCTTTTAATCCCCTAACCTAAACTGACCACTGGGGCTACAGTTTACGCCCTCAGAGAAGGGGTCTGACCAATTATAACTCTACATTGCAATAGCGGATAATTTAGGATATTTTCAAACAAAAAGGAGATGCACGCTGACGGAGGCAGATTTTCCAAGAGATTTTCCAAGAAATTTTGACTGAGATGTTGACCCAGGTGTTAAGGGTCTTTTACATATAACTTCATGCTAGCTGACCTCTCAGTTTTTCCCGTCCCTATGAAGTGGAAACCCGTCCTCCAAGGTTATCATAATAAAGGCCTTTAGCTAAAACAGTATTATTTTTATGGGCCATGACTGTAACCACCCAATATTAAAGTTTGTCTTATTACACACACACACAGATATATATATATATATATATATATATATATATATATATATATATATATATATATATATATATATATATATAAAGGTCTAAAAGGTCACGTAATTTCTAATTCACGTTAGAAATTATGTGAGTTACAGACGATTTTAAAAGAGAACTCTTTTATAATAACAAAATAAATGAAAAAGACCCCAAGCTTGCGTAACCTTTTGGAGTAGTGCGGTCAAGGTCAGAGATATTTCACATGAAGTTGATGACTAATCAAGCTAGAAGAATTAGTAGGAGCGTAGACATCGAGCTGTCAACACACTGCACGCGTGGTTTCCCCGAATAAATGCAAATGGTGCAAGCGACGTCTGACACGGAAACTCCATATTAAATAAAAAAGAGTTTTTACTAAGAAGGACCAATTATTCCATTCGCCTTAACACTGGGTCACGATATATATATATATATATATAAGGAAAATTCTTAGGGGTTCTTCAAAATTTAAATCAAGTTCTAAAAATTCCCACGTCATTTTGAATTCCCCTTTTTAACCCCTAAACTAAATTAACCACTGAGGCTACAGTTTACACCCTCGGAGAAGGGGCCTGACCAATTATAATCCTACATGACCCTAGCGGACAATTTATTAAATTTCCAAATAAAAAGGAGATACACGCTGTCGGAGACAGGTTTTCTAGAGATATTTTCCCACAGATGTTAACCAGGTATGACGTGTCTTGTATGTAGAATTTCATGCTAGCTGACCCTTCAGTTTGTCCTGTCACTTTGATGAAGTGGGAACCCTTCCGCCAACGTTATCTTAATAAAGGTCTGCGGTATCATTTTTATGGCCATGACTGCAGCCACCCATCGAAAAGTCAGTCTCATTACAGATATATATATATATATATATATATATATATATATATATATATATATATATATATATAAGTAAATATGTATATGCATATATATGTGTATATATATATATATATTTATATTTATATAAATGTATATATATGTATATTTATATATGTATATATACATACACACATATGTGTGTGTAGAAAGAAAGTGACCATTTTAGACGTAAGAGAAGCGATTGTCTACGATGAGTGTGTTGGTGAACGACGATGGCCACTTAAATTTTTTTGTTCAATTAGTTTATCTTGATCAATTAATGCTTTCTTCACCTGATTTTTAGCAATAAATGTTTCATTAATCATGTTAAATATGGTTATCAATATCTTCTGGCACCCTGATCCTCCAAATAAATAAATATATGCATATGTTATGTCTACATATACTATATATACATATGTATTAATCCCTTCTTACACCAAAGTCCATGGTTTAAAAAAACGGAGGATTTCACAGTACGCTATAGCTTCTAAGTTAGGCTGTAGCGCCGAGGGGTTTAGTTTAGTTTTAGGCATACATACATGCATATATATATATATATATATATATATATATATATATATATATATATATATATGATAAAACAACATCACTCACATTGCACAAAACAGGAACATTTAATTTGAAAACACAAAAACATAACAATTAAACTATTAAACATAATATAGACATTAATTCGTTTTGATTAAAATCATTATAAATCGTCATTGTACTCTCACTCTTCTGTACACACACGCTCTGTTTCAGTTTATCTCTGTGGCGGGCGTTTCTTCGCGTTGCCATTCATAGTTTGTAAAAGTCTAGTCGTCTATTCCATGGAGTTGTGAGTTGAGTTCTGCTATTGCTGAGCCTTGAACGGACCAACCGCTCTCCTGTGATCCCGTGGATTCAGACAAGAAGAAAAAAAAATAAAAAGAGTGCGGGGTGGATTATAACGGAAGAAAACGGAAATCTAGAAGGAGAAGGGGAAGGAAAACAAGAAAAACAAATAAAGAAAAAATGGAGGCAGCTGCTCGGAGAGTAGTGAATCTCCCCCCCCCCTCCACCTCACGGAAAGGGACAACGCGCGCACAGGCACGCTTCGACGAGGGGGGAGGATAGGAAAAAAACAGCGGGCATGACGCGCGTCGCGTGCTGCTAGCGTCACGTGTCGCGCACGTGTCAGGACGAGCACCTGTGCGCGAGTGTCGAGGAAGGGAAAAACACATCGTTTGACCTAATGCGGGGTAAAGGAAGTGAATTTTATTTGTGTTCGGGCAGACTTGTAAACAGCGGTGAGGGGGGATTTCGATTTGTCGGCTATTACCATAAGAATCGTACAAAACGAATAAGGCTCTGCTCTTTTCTATGGCCACAGCAGTTATGTCCCCAAGATTTCTGGTATGTTTGTTTCACACGGGGCTAAGGAAAGTAATTGCGTCTACCCTGTATTTCATTATATCATGAGTCCATTCGGACAAAGAGATCTCCTTACCGTACGTACGCACACACAAATAACAGGTTTGCTACAATCGTTGGATCAGAGTTCAGTTTAGTGTCTGTGGACGTATGCCATCGTTTCATCAATCAATAAAAAAAAAAAAAAAAAAAAAAAAAAATCTGGGCTCTTTGCCCCTCAACCTTCTAGTCTACTCCCACGTAAGTTGGTCACGTGTGGTCAAAAAGGATGCATATGCAGAGTTGAGTGAGTAATCGCAATGTTTAGCAACTCGTAGATAATTTATTGGAAAATGATGGGGACATTGACATTTTTGTTTTCAATGCTTTTGTGCTGGATTTGTAGCAATGTTTCACAAATTTTAAATATAAATGAAGATGTTTCAGCCCCTATTTCTTCTGATAATTAAGTTCTTCGAATCCCATCTGTTTGCAAAAATGTTCATAGCGGTTCGTATTTGGTTTTATGCAGAAAACATCTCTCTCTAATTAGCATTTTAGTTTCAAATCATTCATCGTAACTCTCTTAACTAAATCTCTAACTAATTGAAATATATATCGTAATATTTAATAAATAGGGTTTATCTGCTTGGGAATGGCAAATCCATAACTTACTTTGTTATATGAGCAATCAGGCAATATCCGGGCCCATATGGCCGTGAGGCCCTTCAAGCTTGTCTCGGCGGTGGTAGACAGATTGCAAGTACTGGGCCACCCCACTCGGTCAGCTCCCTTCAAAGTGCCCGGCGTGTGCCTGTCGCGTCGTAGGCACCACTGGCGAGTCAATGAAGCAGAGTAGTGGTCGTTACAGGAATTTGGAACTACTGGATGCTCTAGAGGGCTTCTTGATGAGTGAAGTTGTAGAGGTTGAAGAAGTTGACGAGTTGTGTTGTTGAAGAAGATCATATTGGGAAGCTTTTGCCTGATTAGAGACCACACTTTCATAAAAAGATAAATATAAGTAAAATTCTGCAAATAGGACAGAGGTTTAAGCATGAAATAATAGGCATAATGCGATCAAAATAAATGCTTAGTTATTTTATTTGCTTAAAATGGTTGTAAAGACATGTGTAAATGTAAAAATAAACGGGAGAAAGCAGACTATAAAAATAGAAAAGTAACTGATATAATATGATACCTTATGGGAATATGGATAAGGCTCTTCTTTTATGAGTTAAAAGTGCACGATATACGCACAATAGAGTTGTATTGTTCCGCATATATGGTCATCCCGCTTATATGGTTTAATTTTTCTGGATCACTGAGCTGACCATATAACCGATACAGACTGTATAATGAAAAAAAAAAACGCAATTATAATATTTATGTTCTAGCCCAGAGGAGGCGAAACGGAGCGTGGTAGTGGAATTCAAGAAATTTAATATTATATAATGCTATTTAATTGATTTATTGATTATTTTTTCATAGATATTGTATCTACTGGTCTTTTTCTTTGACTGTCTTAATGCCCCCAATTGCCTCTGATTCGCTACCTGCTTCAGTGTCTAATGGGAGGAGTGGGTCAATTACACCAGTTGAGAAATTATGATCTATTGCAAAACTTTATCTTTCACCGTGTTTGTCACTGACTACACTTTAAGTTGTACAAAAAATTCCCTGAATTTTTTTCTGTCAGCTATCTTTAATTGATTTTGCTTTAGATCTTATTCTATGAAATTTGTCACTGATCTTATTACTTAATCTGTTTTACATCATGTCACATATATTACATAATAACTTACATTTTGGCCGTAGGTGATCGACGCAAATGCGATGGACAACGATACTTTTAAATATCTCTGACACATTAACGTTCTTGTTAATGTATCAATACAGTGATGGACCATACGGTTTCGGTGGTTCTGGTTACCATTTCTTTCTCTTGAGGTATCAGGAGCATGAAAATGTACATGATGGACATGTCATAATGCCAGTTAGAAATGTTAAAATTTACTTAATGTATGACAGTAAGAATTTATGCACTCCTTCTCAGGGCAGTAATTAGGTACTTTAGCGCCCGTGGCAAAAAACTGGTCGGTGCCCCTACCAACAAATATAGTGAGAAAATATATAAACATTTTTATTTTTTTTTATATCATACATTCAGAATGAACACAAAATATTCTGTTCATTCTTAAAATATTCCTAGTATATTAATTTTTAATTTTTTCTTTTTCTAACCTTTTTAACCCTTTGCACTCAAGGGCTCCGCTACGGTTTTGTTTTGTTTTTGAACGGTCTACTTTATACAACACGAGGGCTAATGAGACCGGGAACTACTGCTTAAAGCCGATTGCTTAAACAATGCAAAATAATTAGTTTTTACGATTTGTTTTTGTTCTTAAGTTAAAAACTTAAAATTATTTTGCATTGTCTCAGTAGCGGAGCCCTCGAGTTTTGAAGACACATTTTAAATGGCTCCGCTCCGTAACGAGTGAATGGGTTAATAATGCTTAAAAATAGTTTTGAACAGTTTATCGATATTATTTTCCTGATAAACTGAATAGTTTACTTGAGGAGAATATTTTTCATATAGACGTTTAATTTTCATAAAAAATTGGTAAACTTCTAAATTTAAATTTAACTTTATTAACTTTAATAAACTCAAAATTTAAAACGAATACCTGGATTTATATCAAAGCATATTAGGGGTGTTTGGTAAATATTTTGTAAGAATCTATAACAAGTTTAGTCTCTACAAACATTTTAAAAAATAAAAAAAAATCATAAAAAAATAATTTTTAAACACATTGGATTTTAGAATTAGAAAACTTATTTTTAAAATTTTTCCTTATTTCTACTCGAGGCGAATAGTCCTCTTTCGGACCCCATTTTCCTGGTGCGGCGCCCTTCAGACACATGCACCCGTGACAAATGCCACTTTTGCCACGCCTTAGTTACGACCCTGCTACTTCTATGTACTTCATATTGATGCCTTTTTTTTAATTATAAGTTTCATTAAACTAGATCATACGTTTATCTCATGTAACTAAATTGCACTTACTTTACACAGTGAGAAAAAAATTAAACCACATATAATTATATAAAAATAAGATATTCAAAAAATTCAGAAGTCAGAAATGTCAAGATCTATTTATCTCAGTAACTTGAATATTTTCAAAAACTAAAATTTTAATGGGGTATTGAAGCAGTTTGAAGAAGTTTAAAGAGCTAAAAAGTCTTTATTTTAATAGCCTATTTCGATTCAACATGACACAATATCTGTGTAAAATAAATTTATTAACGTTTGTTTTAATTTTTTTTCTGTTTACGTTTATCTATAAAGGAATCTAATCCCCAAAATTTTCTAAAACAAGGCACATATTTCCCTGTTAAAGTATAAATCACTATGTCGCTTTCGTGAAGGACACTCAAGGGTTTCCGACCAGAACATCTGTCTTCAATTTATTTTTACTCCTATTTTTTCATTCTCCTTTTCAGTTAAATCGGTCAGTGTATCTTAATTTATTATGGATTGTGAAGCCATCAATTCAAACTCTATCGAAATTACACAAAACGAAAAATCACATCCACAAACGAAAAGGGCAAAATACCTTTTCTACCACTTGGAGCGATATTTTCTTCACCACAAATCAGAGAAGTTTGTCTTTGTGTTCGAATTAAACGATGCAATTGTTATTAATTTTCCAATAAAGTCTGGAGAGGAAAACCGTATTCCTTTGTATGAAACGAGATTTCTCATTAACGAAACCCTTTCGTTTGTAATGGCGTTTTTATCTTTTGCGTTTTTTTTATCTTGAGGTTCCATTATACGAAGGTCACTCTGAAATTTTTGAGATACAACTAGGTTTTTAAAGTTATACTAACAAAATTTTAGCTGTGTTCAAAGTAGTCTCCCTCAGCATCAATGCACTCTTGTAGACGAATTTTTCACAGATTAAATGGCTCAAGCCAATCTTTTCTTGGAATAGATGAAAAAATACATTTATATCCACATCAATCTTTTCTTCAGAATGAAAACGAAGTTCACGTAAGTTCTGTTTTAAATTAAAGAATAACCACAAGTCACTCATAACTAGACCAGGTGAAAACGGCTGATGTTCTATCACTTTAATTTATTTTTGTTTAAGAAATTCAACTGTTAATCCAGCTGTATGTGAAGATGCATTGTCATGGTGAAGCATTAGTCCCCTAACATTCATTTCTTGTAGAATTTGTGGAAGACATTTAGTGGTTATACCAGTTTCTACTGTCTTCTGTCCTTCCAACTTAATGGCTTTGGCCAATCTTGTACTTCTGAAGAAAACGACATACATAACTTTTTTCAGTGAGTTTTGTGTTTTCACCATTGTCGGCGTGGAATCATCTTCAAAGACCCATACTTTGCTTTCTTGACGTGTTGGAACTTCAAAAAACGGTATGTACGTTTCATCAGCTGTTAAAATTTTAGAAATGATGCAGTTGCCAGCATCATTTAGCAATTTAAGAGTTTCTTTACTGATTCTTACACGCTTTCCTTTTTGGTGCTCAGTTAGATTATGGGGAACCCAACAGCAAACTAATTTTTTCATATGTAATTCGCCGAACAATGGCCGAATGGTTAGGGTGCTGGCCTTCGGAACCGGAGTTCGTGGGTTCGAATCCCACTGTGGCATGGATGTCCGCAGCCGTTCGGAATCGGCTTTAAGCAGTAGGTCCCGGTCTCATTAGCCCTCGTGTTGCAAAAAGCAGACCGTAGCACTCCAAACCAAACCAAACCAAAACCATATGTAATTCTTCATTAATAATTTTTTGTATGGTTGTGAATCCAATGTTAAGTTCCTTCTGTATAATTTGATAGGTACAGCGATTATCATCCATTAACATTTTTCGTAGGGCAGACACATTATCCGGGATTACAGCCGACGGCGGCCTTCCTGTGTGTTCTTCATCCTGAAGAAAATTGCGACCTCTGCTAAATTCTTTAAACCCCTTCCTTCTCGCTCCCTTGAAAATGACGAGGTGAGGTTAAGCTTTCTATTTCTCGCTCCCGTAATATTTCCGGGCTGGAGTGTTCAGTAGTAAAGCGGTAATAAGATTAAAACTAATTTATTTCTTTTGCCCGGACAACATATTAGTTCTCGTTTTACACACCAGATGGCTGTACCAGGATATTTTTTAAAGTAATTTTAGATAGTTTATTTTAAACTAGATGTTAGCCCTAACGAAACACATGTATTTGTGTTATGTATTTATAATATTAGCAAAGTTACTTAGGCTCTTGGTGAATAGACGTGGTTTGTGGTTAAGAAAAATTTAATATTGTGTTCATTAAGGAGTCATAGTCAGAAATTGAATTAGATTCTAACTTTATTATAAATGGATCTGAGAGTGATGTTGAAATAACTAATTTTTTTTTTAAGTTCGGTTAACGAATCTGAGAGCATTGATGATAGATCTGCATTGTTGCCTGAATGAATATGGACTAAAATTTTTATCTACTCCAGTAAATCATGCACCCCCACGTTTTAATGTTTAAAGCATATTTTTTTAAAATTTTCCTTTCTTCCTGGAATACCAGCATTAAGTCATAATAACCCTAAATGTTGGTTATTCGAAGGAATTTTTTTTTTTTAATTTTCAAGCTAAAAGCAAATGAAAATTAAAAGTGAATATATATATATATATATATATATATATATATATATATATATATATATATATATATATATATATATATATATATATATATATATATATATATATATATATATATATATATATATATTCCACACACATATTTTTATATTTTTTTCAGGGGTAAAAAATAGGCACTTTTATGAACGTTTTCTTGAAAAATATCAGATCGTTAAGGGGTTAAACTAGCTGAATACAGTAGCACGATAAATATTAAACTGCCCAATTGGGTGAAAATATCAAAAATGCAAATGCTTTTGTCATCTTTTCATTGTCACTGCATGTAAAACCGTTCACATTAGGTATTGTTATACATATGAGTTATTTTTATGATGGGAAAATTTGAATACACTATCCTCATATATTTTTTAAAAATTGTCTGCCCAAAATAAAATTCACGTTTTATGAGATACTATGAAAAAGTAAATATATTTTATTGAAATATTTTGGTATTTATATTTTTAAAACCTTAAAGTGTCTGCACTGTTTAAAAATAAGAAAATAAATTACCTAATTAAGGAATACTTGATTACGCTTTATATTTTAAAGTACAATTATGTCAAAAATGACTACATGATTACTCAAATTAAAAAGCAATTTTAACTTAATAAGCTTAATAAATATAAATCTTGTGCTACTCTATTCAGATGGTAACGACATGAAGAGAAATTGTTTAGTTAACATTTATTTACCATTCAGATATTTTTAAATACATTCAATTTAATTATAAATTAAATTGGTATGAATATGCTTCGTACCACAGCGAAAAATACTGTCGTCTTTAAAACTTTCGAAATCCACCCCTTCAAAAATAACATTTTTTTCTAGCATTATGACGTCCTTATTTTAACCATCTCATTTAATTATTTCTTATTTTAAATTATTTAAATATTGTCTATAAACAAACCGTTGAAATATTATCAACATTTTACTACCAAACTCATTTTATCTTCAAACTAAATAGCTGTATTCAACCCTCTGTATAATAATAGCCTAACTTATCTGTCCGTCTGTCCTCGAATTTATGAAGCGGTTGTACCTGGAATGGATAGAGGCATCCATTTTGGATTCTTGAGCAGTTAAGGTTATCAACGTTCGAAATCCTTCCCTTTTCTAGCATTTAATGACATTAATAACATCTCATTTAATCATTTCTTATTTTAAATTACTTAAATATCGTCTGCATTATTTTCGTACGTTTTGTCATTGAATTTAGATATCCCGTAAATAATTTTCTTTTATATTTGGCTTATATAATAGATTAGGTACATATTTGAAAATTTTAAATTTAATCATCGACTATTTTTGTTTCAATGAAAATTTTATCACCGGTATTAACAACAAATTCGATCTATCTGCAGGATGTAGTGGAAATCATAGTTTCATTCCTTTGCTTCCATTAATTACTGTGGCAAAAAAATTGGAAAGAGCTTAACGATAATTTCGACGTAGCTAATAAAACTTTGAATTGTCTTTCTAAATGAATTCAACGTGATTCTAAACTTCAATCACAGTATCGGGAGACTTTAGGGGAGTAAGAAATAAACAAGCTATTGAGCCTGTACTAGATAATTAACCAGCCAAAACACAAACCATTTTTTTACCAGCTCATAGGGTACTTTACAATTCTGGAAAATTAAAATATTACTGATCCGGTCATATGATGGGCTATATTCTAGTTTAAATAATAAAGGTGTTAAGTTCATTTTGAGCTTCAAACTAGGGAAACATGAAGCATGTGTTACATTCTGCGTATGAATACACATTCAAAAGTGAGTATATGCATGGTTATTTTTGGTTTTAGTACTATACTACGTCAAGTACATTTCCAAAAAAATGTTTCTGGAACTGTACTAACGCCTTTATATTTTGTAGAATAATTTACAAATTTTAACAAATGCCAAATATTATAACCATGATTCAAATACACAATTATGAAGAATTTTTAGTCGCGTCTGCTCTTTAGAGTAAATTAAAATTGCATTGAACTAACATTTTTTTTATCGAATTTGTAGTTACATTTAAAATACCAAATGCGTAATTTTGTTTCCGCTTAGGTGATAATAAAATGTTTCAACATATTTTGATGTCAACAATGTCTAGACTATTGGTTTCAGAAAATGAAATCAAAATTTTCCTCATTTGACTTTTCCGGCTACATGCTAGTAGTTAAAGTGTCGCAATCGTGAAAAATTTTGCCTTCGAAACTTCAATGTCTGTCGACGTGTTCAATTTTCTTATGTCAGATAAAATATTCTTGAAACGTTGACTGTGTTTCGCAGTAACTCAAAAATACATACAACTGGCTACCATTTGGTTTGGTTTGTAGCTTTAATTTTTTAACAATACTAAGGCGCTTTAGGTCCTTATCCCACGTCAACCTGTAAATATTGAAAAAGAAACAAATTCAGTTTATTATTTTTTTTGTCATAAAAATTCAGCGATTTCTCTTATGATAACGAAAATTTTCTAATGGCACGTCAACCTGAGTCAAACTAAACCACTTGAAAACTCATCATGAGAAATCTGCGCAATCTCCATCGGGAAAAGTAATGCTTCATAAACTGAATCCGTTGTTTTATCAACACGTATGTGTTGACTTATTATAAGAACTGAAAACTGTGGCGTACTTCAGAGGTTCACAAACAGTATATCGTGAGCCACTAGTACAGGCATGATAAATGTTTTTGGTTTGCTTTGGTTTGGAGTACTAAGGTCTACCATTTTGCAACACGAGGGCTAATGAGACCGTGACATACTGCTTAAATCCGAATCGGAAAGGATACGGACATCTACGCCAAGGTGGGATTCGAAACTACGAACTCTGGTACCGGAAATCAGCGCCCTAACCTCTCGACTATCGTTAAGCTAAAAATGTTTTTGAGAAGAGGGTCAAGTTTTGTATATTATTTAGTTTTAATATTTAATATATGATTATCAGTTACATTGCAGTGTGACAATAATTCAGTTTTATCACAAGGTCCTGACTAAAGTTCATATAACTCGTCAGTTTGTACGTGTTTAAAAAAACAACTGATTTCCTACATAACTCCAAGCCGAACGCTGGCCGATTGGTTAGGGCGCTGATCGTCGGTACCGGAGTTCGTGGGTTCGAATCCCACTATGGCATGGATGTTCGTAGCCGTTCGGAATCGGCTTTAAGCAGTAGGTCTCGGTCTCATTAGCCCTCGTGTGCAAAACAGTAGACCGTAGCGCTCCAAACCAAAACCAATCCTACATAACTCCTATTCTTGATGTGTACAGATTTCTCGCTAGATAGCTTAAAATTTTCAATCAAGTGGTTGAGGTTGGACTGGGATAAGGCCTTTAATCAGTTGAAATTTTTCAGTATCACAGAAGTTCAAGCAATAATTATCTTGAAAAATAATCATAAACTGAATTGTGTTATAGGTTATTGTGTAATCGTACAGGTTAATGTGTAATTAGTCCTTTAATCAGTTGAAAATCTTTCGTCATCGCAACAGTAGTCCACGCAAAAATACTCATAAAAGGAATCATAAACTGAATACGTTACCTTTTGAATTCCAATGGATTGATGTGTAGTTATGCCTTTAATCAGTTAAAAATTTTCAGCTGTCACAGAAGAAATCCATGTAATAATCATCAAGAAAAGGAATCATAAACTGAATGTGTTACTTCTAGAATACTCATAGGTTAATGTATAATTAGACCTTTAATCAGTTGAAAACTTTTTGCTATCACAGGAGAAATCCGTGCAATAATCACCGAGGAAAGGAATCATGAACTGAATGCGTTACCTTTCGAATTCCTATGGATTGATGCGGGGTTATGCCTTTAATCAGTTAAAAATTTTCAGCTATCACAAAAAAAATCTATGCAATAATCACCGACAAAAAAATCAGAAACTGAATACGTTACTTTTTGAATGTGTACAGGTTAATGTGTAATTAGGCTTTTAATCATTTGAAAATTTTAACTATTAGAGAAAGCCGTACAATAATATTAGAGAAAAGTAATCATAAATTGAATGCATTACTCTGTAATGCGTACCGGTTAATGGGTAATTAGGTCTATAATCATTTGAAAATTCTTCGCTGTCGAGAGAAACCCGCGCATTCTTCATCGAGAAAAGGAATAATAATTTGAATGCGTTACTTTTTCATCGTTTACAGATTGTCGTGTGTCAAGGCCTAAAATGTGCCAGGGGGGGGGATTCTGATACGAAATTCTCGTATATTTTCGAAAATTTATGTGGATTTGTTCTGACAGTTATAAAGGATAGATTTTTTGCAGTGCATCTTTTTATATATCTATTGTTTCGGAAATAAATAGATGATATAAAGGATATGAAACAAGAAAATATACATATATTTCTTGTTTTATCTGATTAATTTCTTTTAATTTTTAAAAATTTTGGATAATATGCATTTTAGATCAAATAAGTAGGGAAACAATTATCCTTTAAATATAAATATGTTAAAATTTAAATTTATGTATCAAGGTTAAGAAATTAAATTTTTATTTTCTGGAGAATAAACAGACAAATATTGATGTATGTGTATTTGTATTATTTTATACATTACACTCTTATATTTACAACTCTATAATAAGGCGATCTAGAATAGAACATATTGATATATCGATATTTGGTAATCGGTATATCACAATATTAAAATTCAGCTATCATCCAGCTCTAATTCCGATGTCTGGAAATTAAGCTTAACATAATTCTTATTTTAAATTAATAGAGTTTACTTTTTCAGAAATTTTTGTGTTATGTTCCGATTTTTTTTTTTTTTTTTTTTTTTTTTTACTTAGAATCACCCGTGGCGTGCAACACATATTAATGTATGTGTGTTTGTATTATTTTATACACAACATTCTTATATTTGCAACTCTATAATAAAGTGATCTAGAGAATAGAACATATTGATGTATCGACATTTGGTAATCGGTATATCACAATATTAAAATTCAGATATCATCCAACTCTAATTCTGACGTCTGGAAATTAAGCTTAATGTAATTTTTATTTTAAATTAATTGCCCTTACTTTTTCAGAAATTTTTGTGTTATATTCGAAATTTTTTTTTACTTAGAATCACCCGTGGCGTGTGCCACCCTATTGACTTAATTATACTTAATTTGTAGAGCATTTAAAACCAATATTAAATACTATGATGATAGCAGAGTTAGTTTGATTTCTTGTTCCCAAAGAGAAATATTAAATTATGACCTAGGCAGTGTTCAGCTCTGCATGTATGTGGAAGGTTTGTTTGCCAGTTTGAAATTATTTTAAAAATATAAAGTACGGAAACAACTTGACTGAAGAACATTTGGATAACTGTATCCGAATGGCAAACACCACCCTACGTTCCCAGCATTGAAAAACTTGTTGACGGAACTGAAATGACCGACTTTCACAGCTTCTACATTTCTAATTTTTTATTAACTACACACATTAATTTTTATACACAGTTTTATTAAAATTAAATTTCCTATTTAGTAGATAATGAGTTCATAGGGAATAATGAAATGAAAGATTTAAAGAAAATTCTTATTTCTGCTCTGTTTTTCTCTTGACAGCAGATTTTAAACACGGTACAGCTGCACAGCAGCTTCATAAGTTTGGCGACCAGTAACATTAGTAGTACTCAAATCCATTGACGTCCTTACCGAAGAGCAGCGCCCTAACCATTTGGTCATAGTTTCTCATCTTGAAGTGAGTGAACTCTTTTCATAAAATTTAAATGGGAGAAATTTTGTGAGTTTTCAGCTTACCTTATCATTTTGTTTTACTATTTAAAATACTTGAAATTTTCATCATTTGTGCATCTATTCTCTTTACTTATTTAAGTAAATTAGTTTCTGGAGAAATAATTTCTTATAAAATAAACAAATAAACGCTTTTTTAAAAAATTTCAAAAAATGTTCGGATACAATCCGAGCAGGGCTTTTAAGGCTACAAAGTTTCATTAATAACTTTTTGTAATTATTTTAAACAGTAGGTATTAGTATGATTCTTTACATATTTAAATTTTTAAATGCATCAGAAATTTTACACCAGGAGGATGAGTTTTCAAGAAAGCTAAAATACAATTTAGAGATTACGTTTGAAATATTATTAATGCCAAATAAAACTTAATAAATAATGTAAAAAATAGAGTTTCCTTTTGAAACTACAATCTTCTTACCTTAAAAATTTGAAATTAATATAGGCATTACTGTTTTATTTAAAGCGCGTGGCCGAATGGTAGCCGAATGTGTAGGGCGTTGCTATTCAGTAATAGAGTTTATGGGTCAAAATCCCACTGCTGGCATAGATGTTCATTGCCATTTCTAATCGGTTTTAGTTATTAGGTCCTTGTTTGATTAACCCTCGTCTACCAAAACCATAGACCATAGCCCTCGAAACCAAAGTTAGCAAAGGTTTTATAATCAACTTTTCCGCTAAAACTCATAGGTTGTATACATGTATTAGGAATATATTAATGGGTTTCTTTTAAAACAATAAATATTTTTAAAGCATTCTTAGAAAGTTAAAAAAATTAAATTTATTAAAAAAAAAACCTATATAATAATATCCTAAGTTATCTGTCCGTCTGTCCTCGAATTTATGAAGCGGTTGGACCTCGAATGGATAGAGGCATCCATCTTGAATTTTTGATGAGTTAGGGTCAGCAAAATTCAAAGCAAGTTCAAAAACGTTCGAAATCAACCCCTTCCTCTCTTTTCGATTACTTATTGCCATTATTTCAAGCCCTATGTTCCCCGGTTAAGAGCAGGCGATGATTAAATTCATCACTTTAACACATAAGTAGATGAAACTAACATTTTTTCTAGCATTATGACGTTATTCTTTTAACCATCTCATTTACTCCTTTCTTATTTTAAATTATTTAAATATCATCTTCATTATTTTCATACATTTACCACTGAAAGTAGATTTTTAATATTTGGCTTAAATAATAGATTAGGTACATTTGTGATAGTTTTAAATTTAATCATCGATTTTTTTTTCAGTGAAAATTTTATTACCTGTATCAACAACAAATTCTTTTCATAAAGTTCCAGGAGTCTATTTCCCCGACTAATAAATATCTAACATTTAAGTTATATAGCTTTCAAAATTAAGAAATTTGTTCGTTTGTGTGTTTTTTATACATAACCTCACGGTTTGTAATCGATTCGCTAAATTTTGGACATCATTCATATATAACACCAAATAATCACTGTCAAAATTAAAACATATGCTGTCCATCCTATCACAAGATAAATAAAAGTTGCCAACTAACATACGGTCAATAAAGATTAACAAATTATTGAGCGTGTACCAGATAATTCTCAGCCAAAAAAAAAAAAACCCTTTTTTACCTGCCCCATATTGTACTTTATAATTCTGGAAAATTAAAATGTTTAACTATCCTGTCATATGACGGGCTATAGGCTAGTTTAAAAATAAAAGAAAGGATTTTAAAAATACAAAAATAGAAAATGATTTTTTAAAATTTTTACCTTAAAAAAAGCATAGATTATCAAATGAAATTTTCAAATCTGAATAATTATTTTATTTCATATAAACCTGTTTATTTCTTAACATCTTTAATTTAAAAAAAAATTATTAAGCCTAAATTAATTTTTAAAGTTTCACTTTTAATGCAATATTGAAGAATGGAAAATTTGCTTCCTTTTATATACATAAAATATTTAATTGTAAAATGCAAACGGTGTGATCATTTGAAAAAAAATTAAAAGTACAGTAAGCATGTTAGCTTAGAGCAGGTAAGCATTTTTGTACATCGGAAGTAAACGACATTGTGTCCATTTTTTTTAAACTGAGATTTTTGTCTATTTGCATATGATTTGTTTTCCTATTATTTCAAATTTCCATGACATCTTTATCAGAGTTCACAAATCTGTGAACTCTAGTAAAGTTCAAAACAATTTCTTCACGTTTTTTGTGAGATAAAAGCATTACCGCCGTTAGCTAAAATTTGGGTAATTAGAGAATTATCAGACATCACAAACAAGCATTGTTTGGAGATAAAGAGAGCTATTTTAATAGTAAGCTTTTTTGTTTAGATATTTTTTTTTTACTTACAGGGCCCGAACGATGGACGTACGGTTAGGGTGCTGGCCTTCGGATCCGGAGTTCGTGGATTCGAATCCCACTGATATGGATGTTCGTAGCCGTTCGGAATCGGCTTTAAGCAGTAGGTCCCGGTCTCATTAGCCGTAGTGTTGCAAAAAGTAGACCGTAGCACTCCAAACCAAATCTTTTACTTACAGGAACTATGGCTTATAAAATTTGTTAATAAAATTTTACATGTATTAGGATTATTTTAACGGTATTTGTTTTAAAGCATTAAGAAATTTTAAGAATTCTTTTAAAAAAAAATTAAAAGAATAAAATTGGTTTTTAGACTTAAAAATGAAAGATTAGGGACCTTAAAAATGATATTTTTATAATAAAATAGAAAATGATTTTTGCTTATTTGTTTGTTTGTTCCAGAAAAATTAAGATAGATATATATACTTCCTACTGAAATCAAATTTTTGAATACCAATAATAATTTAATTTCATTAAAACTGTGTATTTCTTGTACATCTTTATTTCAAAACTTAATTTTTTTAAAGTTGACTTTTAAACTATATTGCGGCTTCGAAAATAAATTTAATAGTTAAAATTTACTTCTTTGTACATACATAAAATATTTAATTATAAAATACAAACGGCAGGATTATTAGAAAATATTAACAGTGTTTAACCTTTTATGCTTGTCACGCACTAAATATTTTATTTTAAAGCAGTTAAACATTTTTTTGCATCGAAAATAAACGGTACTATGTCCTTTCTTCTGAAAATTGAGATTCTGTCTTTTTGTATATGATTTGCTCTACTTTTGACGGAATATCCATAATCAGCTGAGGTAGATCAAGTCTATAACGTTGTGAACTCTTAATAAAATCGAAAACAATTTATTCTCTTTTTTGTGTATGATAAAAGCACTACCCACATTTCCTATAATTTAGAGATTCCTATAATTTAGTGAATTTTTAAAAGTATCACGTACAAACATTTTCCTAGGTAAAAAAAGGCATCATTTTGATATAAAACTCCTTATTTAGCTATTTTCTTCTTACAGGCACTATATCAATGATTAAAATTTACTAATATTTTTATGCGTGTATTAGGAATATTTTAATAGGATTTGTTTTAACATATTAGAAATTAGAAACTGTTTAGTAGCCCTCATATGAGAGAATAATTATATCTCAGACGTATTTCTTACATCTAACTGCAAAATCTGACTAAATTTGCTAGACGCTCTACCAAATTATTTTCCGCCTAAAATATAGTTCATTATGTATTGCATGTGATATACAAGCGTATAAAGCATTAAATGAGTTTTTTATATGTAAGTAAGGAAAAAGCAAAAAGTTAAGCATTCTATAAAAGTTATATGAATAAAATTGGTTTTTGGAGCATTCATAAATGAAAGACAAGGGATTTTCAAACTGATATTTTTATGTAGAAGCAGAGAATGTATGTCGTAGAGATTTACAAAGCGTTTTACTAAAAATTTGAACAAATAAGTAAAAAAAAATAATCTTTATTATGTTCTTCTCTAAAATTCGAAATTTTTGACATAGTGTATTTTACTTCTATGTTCAGACTTATAACTATACAGACATAATCCAATATATAATAATAGTTTAAGTTATCTGTCTGTCTGTCCTCGAATTTATGAATCTGTTGGACCTGGAGTGGATAGAGGCATATAGAGGCATCCATATTGGATTCTTGAAAAATTAGTGTTAGTAAAATTCAAAGTGATTAAAACTTTTCGAAATCCACCTTTTCTCCTCTTTTTGGGAGCGTTTAATGCAATTATTTCAAGCCCTATTTTCTCCGGTTAAGAGCAGGCAATCAAATTTACCACATAATAAATAGGTAAAAATAACATTTTTTCTACCATTATGACTTCATTTCTTTAACCATCTCATTTAATCATTTCTTATTTTAAATTATTTAAATATTGTCTGCATTATTTTCTTACGTTTTATCACTGAACTTAATTTACGTAAACATTCTCTTTTATATTTCTTTAAAAAATAGATTAGGTATGCTGTGGTGTAGTACATTGCTGTTGTTATTTCAAAGCATTTTAACCCAAGTTTACTTTATATCGTCTTTAATAATAGTAAAATGCCACTGACCTATATTACAACATTCAAATATTGAACAAAAGACAAGGAAATATGCTAAAAAATATTTTTAAAAAATTAAAAATTAAAAGAAGCAATCCACGTGCTACGCCTGAAAAAAATTTTCCAATGTCCAAGAGAAAGCTGCATTCTTTTCCTCCCTTCTTTCTACTCAGGCAACCCTATACTTTTTCCATTATCCTGTGCTGATGCGTTCGTTGTTCCATTGTCCTTTGCACAAAGCGTCCATTCCCGGCTCTGCCCAGAAGGACCGGAACTCCAAGGAGGTCTTGAATCGCCTCCTGGAGACCAATCACAACTCTATAAAATTTGGTAAAGTTTAAGTGCAATCTTTTCACTGGCCACACCATACGTTTATTGGAATCGCGAAAAAAACTTAGGCATTCAATCCACAACGTGTGAGTGCGACGAGCAAATCAGTTTCGCAAACCCTATGTCAAACATAGCTGCACTCTCACAAGGTACATATGTGATAGTTTTAAATTTAATCATCGATTATTTTTTGTTGCAATGAAAATTTTGTCTCCGGTATTAACAACAAATTCTTTTCAAACAAATTCTAGGAGTCTATTTCACAGATTTATAAATATCTAGCGTTTAAGTTACAGTAAGACCCCGCTTAAGGCGGGGGATACGTTCCATCAAAGTAGAGCGTAATGCGAAACAGCGCTAAACGAGGCTATCTTAACATGCAAATTGATGGGGTTAGGAGAAAATGAATAAAAAATTGGTTAGGTATTAAATTTAATAATTTTTTAAAGAAAAATAAAACCATTCATTTCTTACAAAAATAAAAATAATATAGACGAATATACTTATAAAAACAAATAAAATTCTCAGTCAGATCATTCAGTCTATTCTGTGTTTGAAATTTTTGCCTTTTTGTCAAGAAAGCATCTAACGTAGTTTGCGTTTTCCTTTTGCATTTTGTTAGAAGTTGTTGATAAGTGGATAAAGCATCTATAATACCCCGTCTTGCCTTTGAACTCCTATTAAAATTTGGATCCTTTTCAACAAATTGGTCCATAATTTCAGTTATAGTGGTCAAACTCCTTTTTACAAACACCATCGAAAGTTTTGTTTGCTCTTCTTCGAAATAAATACTATCAATATTTTTTTTTCTTCTTGCTCAGTTAATTCCTGGAGCTCATCATTAGAAAGACTAGCTGCTGTTTCTTGAACTATATCTTCGACGTCTTCCACATTTACCTTATCTTTTCTTGTTTTTTATTATCACCCATGATATAATCTAAAGATCACAATATTTGTCACTGTAATAATCATTATAGTATTGTATAAATTTAAACTTAATATCAACAATTGCTTCAAATGATAAAAATGCTTCCGAACAGCACCGCACCAAACAAGAAACACAACTACACTTTTTCAAACATGTAGCTCTGCGAGCAATTTAGGGGAATCCCCGGGTTGACATAAAAGAGCGCTAAACCGAAGCAGCGTTAAACGAAACAGCGTTAACCCTTTATAGCACAATGGTTTCGCTGTGAAACCATCTGTTAAAATATTTTTCTTTTTTTTTTTTTTTTTGAAAATATATTAATGATTTTCTTTTGTATGTATGTGACACTTTATACTATTTATAAATGGTAGAACTACACACAATTTATTTTTCTCTTTGAAATATCCGCGTTTAATTTTTAGAAATTTAATTTTTTCCTTGATGTCTCCAAATAAATATGCCTACACAAAACATTACGTATAAATTCTTTAGCTATTTATCTATCACATCCTTTTAATGATAGTTATTCAATGTTCTTTCACTATAATTAAAATTTTAAGAATGTATTATTTTGACGCTGCACAAGGATATAGGTAGTTTCACTGTTAAACACCCCAAACCCCCCCCCCAAAAAAAAACAACAACTACCGACAGAAATTCGACATATTTCACTTATATAAGGTTCATAGATTACATTATTAACCTAATTCCGTCAAATCTCAAATAATTTTCAATAGTGAACTTTAAAGGGTTAAGCGGGGTCTATATATCTTTGAAAATTAAGAAGTTTGCCAATTCGTGTGTTTATTTTTTATACATAACCAACGGTTTGACTAAATGAATTCAACGGGATTCTAAACTGCATTCACAATATCGGGAGACTTTAGAGGAATATGAAGATAAAAAAAAATTTCAACGTGTATAAGATAATTCTCCGCCAAAAAACAAACCGTTTTTACATAGAGTACTTTACAATTCTGGAAGATTAAAATTTTTACTAATTCCGTCATATGACAGGCATATAGCGCGTCTTAAATCATGACGGGCTATAAGGAATCAGTAAAAATTGATATAAAAATAATAGTTATAAAAATAATAATTAATAAAAGATTTGAATATTATATTTGCTATAATTACTGCGTACCGCCTTGTTTTTTATACTCATTCATCCGATTAAATATTTTGTTATGAGTTAAAATTTCTCTTTTCCTTCAGATGGAGAACGAAAAGTGCGAGAGTCCAGAAATCGAAGGGCTCAGTGAAGTAAACAATGGTTGAGAGCGACGAGAAAAGAATTCTTTTAAAATTAGAAAGAAAAACCGCGGTATTAATGCGGTTTAATATAGTTTGGATGCTCCCGAAATAGTTCGTGGCTGATAATTTTTCATTGTGGTTTCTCCTTTCTGGAATCTGACAGAGCGTGAACCGTTTCTTTGGCGGTTTATAAGCGGTTGGCGCCTACAGCCGACCTGACGGCGGCAACTCCCCACTCCACAATCGGCACCGAACTGCGCTCGATCAAAGAGAAATCCCTCAAATTCCTTTAAGTTCCCCTTTGCGTATAACTGCATAACGCCAAATACGGAAAACTGTCTTGCTGTTAACCCCTTGTCTGGGGAATATAGTTGAGAAAAACGTGCCAAAAAGGGAAAAAAATTCTCTAATTTTGTTCGCTGTTCCCATTAAAATGTTAGAAATGCAGTGGACTCCACTTAACGTGATCAGTTTTATGTGTATACACACACACACACACACACACACACACACACATATATATATATATATATATATATATATATATATATATATATATATATACATATATATATATACATATATATACACATATATATACACATATATATATATACACACACACATATATATAACATATATATACACACATATATATATACACACACATATATATATAACATATATATACACACATATATATATATACACATACACACACACATATATATATACATATATATACACACACATATATATATACACATACACACACATATATATATATATATATATATATATATATATATATATATATATATATATATATATATATATATATATATATATATATATATATATATATATATGTATATATATATATATATACATATATATAGATATATATATATATATATATATGCAGTGTCTGCTTGATGTGATCAGTTTCGAACACCGTGATTTTGTTAACAATAACCGATTGATAACAATAAACGATATTCAAAATTAAATAAATTTACCCCCCCTTCCTTTAAATGAAAAAACTCACCTTATATTTATGTACTGTATATTATCCTTTAAAACATAAGAATTATATACATAATTAAAAAAATTGATCAATTGTTGACTGTCTACAATTTTTTCTAAGAAGCTCATTGATAAATTGTTCGTAATCATAATGTTTTTTAAAGTCATCGGAGCGGTGTTGTACTCCACGTTTCAACACTTTCAATGCAATTCAGAGGCTGAGAAATGTTTAACTGCGCTGCAGCATTGCGCTGACTCATTTTTGGTAACTTGTCATAACGATTTAAAATTTCGATCTTTTGTTTTAATGTTAAATCATTTCGCTTTCTGGCTTCCATATCGACAAGCTGCATGTAAGCGAGCAAGGCATAAATTGTGAATACGCTCCTTCTCAGTTCCTATGAGAATATGGTGCCTCTGCTTATCTGGCAACCATTGACCACCATCAGGGTGTGCTTGTTTCTGAAAAATTCCAGGAACGTGTAAAACCCACTTCTTTGATCATTCCCTATTTCTCTAAGAGGAAATTTTCGAAAATTAAAACAACAGCGAAAGAAAAGAAAAGACTGGGTTCCTTCTGAATACATTGGGAATATTCCTTTGCCAGTTAATTGAGGTTCGAAAACTGATAACATTAACCGATGTAACGATCACATAAAGCGATATTTTAACATACGAATGAGTAGAGAAAATCGGGACCAAGTGATTTCGGTAACAATAAGCAATTGATAACAATAATCGCGATAACACTAAGCGGAGTCCACTGTAGATTATTTTAAAAAATTTTAAACTGAATAACGACTATTTTCAATATTTTCACACATACAGGAAATATTAATGTTTTAAAGTAATTTTGTCTCAAATTAAAGCAAAATAAATCAAATGACATATTTTTCAGGATAAATATAATAAACTAATATAACAATATACTAATAATATAATAATATACTAATAATAATAATAATAATATAATAATATACTAATATAATAATATCTCTAATAACTGTCACTAAATCTTTGTCCCTCAGATTCCTTTAAATTTCCCAAATCCTATTTATCGGATAGCGACAAATTGCGTGAAACTGCCGAACTCTTCGAGGGAAAGTATCTCTGGACGAACCGATTTTGTTCTGTAATACCGTTTTTTCTTTTGTTTGAATTCAGGTTGGGCATTCCAAATTTGGTACATTTGTGTTGCCCGAAGTGAGTTCGGGCATCACAGGAAGGGGTTAAAGATTTAAATTGCCTCCCTAGAAGGGTTGAATGCCGAAAAAGAATGTTATTATAAGTTCTTACATTTCTTTTAAAAGGGGGCAGGTTACATTTATGAAAAGAAGGAGTTTTAGTCAAATGCTATGTCCTACTTTTTAAGTAAAGGGGCACTTTCTGCGAACGTCATACTTCGACTATTTTTCACTAAATCAATTGTTAGACGTAAAAACGGATTATGCAAAATCTTTAAGTGTTTCATATAAAAAAAAACTTCACTCTGAAAATACCTCAATTACAATCCTAATTAAGACCTGAAAAAAAGCATTTTTTCTACTAGTATGCAGTCAGTGTAATGAATTACGAAACAGATAATTTAAAAAACTGAAAAATTATATCAAATAAATAGCACTACTTAATTTTGAAGGGTTTCTCTTAAAGACAAACTATATTGGACATACAGAGGGTTGTGAGCTCACGGCTCGAGTTGACCAAAGATCTTCGTGTTCATGAATGACATCTGGGCAAGTAAAAAATATTCATGGTCATAATGTCCTCCAAGTTCAAACTATACATGTGAAGGAGGTAGGCTAAGGCTCCGGAGTTCTTATGCTTCATGACAAGCTTCGAAATTGCGAGGGAAATATTACTCACGTAGCTTGCGTAGCATTTCTTAAGCTACACTTGTTCCTCGGGTGGTACCAAATAAATAACAACTTCGCAGCTGTGTTTAACATAAAGATTATCTGTATTACCAGCTGCATTGGAAAGAAAAATATTCGACATAAAATATCAACCACTCTCTAACTCCTCGGTGAAACAGCCCCTAGGGGGCCAGGGCTTACGTTGCTAATCTCCGTTTCCGAGACCAAGGCCAACATTCAGCCACTTGTGTCCAGAACAATACAGTGGTTTGAAATTTTAACATGCTAATTACAAATAATTATATATATTATTGGTTTCTGAATTAAAATTAAATTTAAAATATTTACACAGTAGTAAATTGTAAAAGTTAAGTTAAAATTTATGGGTATCTTTTTTTAGCTTTAACAACTTATTTTTCAGAACAGTGTTTCTTATAACAACATTGACCCTAATTAAAATATTTCTATTTTTTAATCATCAGGGATTCTTGAGTTTATCTACTCTAATTTGATCTAAATTCAGTTTGGTTTTTCAGCACAGTACTGAAAACATGCAGCATTACTGTGTAAATAGAGTAATATTCAGCACTACTTTTTTGCAAAACTTTGTATTTAATTGTAATCTATCAGCTGTTCAAAAGTTTTGTTATTTTCCGGAGCAATCTGAGAAGTTTCCCGAGTTATCAAATTTTCTCATTTTTCCGGAGCTGCTCCGAAGAATCCGGAGTAGTTGGCATGTCTGCCAAGGGTCCTGGGGTAAGAGCATATGTTCCAGTTAGGCGTCCAACATTACGCGAAACCCCAGTGTTTAGTTCTACAAACATGCTTGATTCCACTGAAGGGATGAAAGGCTGAGTCAACCTTCCTCAATCCAGGGATTGAACATCGGACCTGTGTGTCGTGGGAGCGCGAAGCTCTACCCCAACGGCACTGGGCTTCATCCACTACTATATGTTTTATGAGCATGTTTACTGATTTAATTTTACTACTTATTCTAAAAACTTATTCTGGATATAAAAAAACACAAATTAAATGTCTAGTTAAATAAATAATTTCAGTCCTCCAGTATCTAAATTTCTGCATATGGAGTTTCCTAGCTGATTTAAATAATCAAAGTGCATTTCTGACTACCAATAACATAATCCCTTGTTCTCCTCGGGAAAAAAATCTCGTAATCACTCGCTGTTGAGGAAAATTTGTGAAAGAAGTGTGTATTCGTGCATTGAACTACAAAACTCTTATCTTCTAAAGACGTTCAATTTTAGAGTCAATAAAGTTAAGTACCACAACGTTGGACTTCGGAGTTTTTTAATGGAGTCAGGAACACAAATCACTTAGGTTCTCTCATTGCTCAGTAAGTCAGGGCAATCCAAATAATAGGAGCTAAAATTTACCTTGATAACGACAAGAATAATTTTTTCCCATTACATACACACACGCACATATATATATATATATATATATATATATACGGTATATATATATTCGTCTACATATCTATATCCATATCTATATATATATATATATATATATATATATATATATACATATATATATATATATATATATATATATATATATATATATATATATGGTAATATATATATGGTAATGTATGGTTTAACTTTAATATTTCCTTAAAAAAACCCCTCTCTTCCATTCTAATTCTTTTAAATCTTTTTCCCAGCTTCTAAATGTCTTAATCAAAGGAGCGTTCTCGACTTAAAATTCTTTCGATCCTATTCCTAAAGCTTTCTATCCTATAAATGTAAATTTTCTGTCTATTCAACACGTTTCCTGACTGTCACCGGCAAATGGATCCTCGTTTTTTCCTGATCGTAACACTTAATTCGCTGAGTAAGTTTCCTCTACATTGGGAAAATTCTTTCTGTCTTCGGTCTTGGTTTGGTTTGGTTTGGAGCGCTACGGTCTACTTTTTGCACACGAGGGCTAATGAGACCGGGACCTACTGCTTAAAGCCGACTCCGAACGGCTACGAACATCCATGCCACTGTGGGATTCGAACCCACGATCTCCGGTTCCGAAGGCCAGCACCCTAACCATTCGGCCATCGTTCGGCCTTCGGTCTTGGGTGCAGCTCTGTTCGAGCAAAGTGATTTTTGTGTCTTTCCTTTGTCTGTCGTTGACTAGTAAAGATGACCTTTTTAAGCAGCTCTAAAATAAAGTTTTAATTAAACTTGTGCAGGTCTCTTTCAATGGGCGGACTGCATCGCTATTGCTGCTAGCTGATTAGGCTTCTCCTTGCCCAGTAGCCCGGGCAAGTAAAAATAACAGGGGCTATAATGTCCAGTAGTTTTATAATTATTGGTTTACACACACACACACACACACACACACACACACACACACACACACATATATATATATATATATATATATATATATATATATATATATATATATACATCTACATATCTTCACTGTAGACATTGAATATATACAGGGTGTCCCCGAAGTCCGTGTACAAACTTGGAGGGGAGGTAGAGAACTTCTTGGGGAGTCTCAATTACATAGGAAAGCATAGGTGGAAACGTAACCATTACGAGATAAAGAGCCGCAAAGACAATAAGGACACACACACAGAATGTAGTGTAAAACGCTTTATTATACAAAAAACAACAATAATAATAAATAAAAAGTATTGCAGGAGGTGTTCGAAATTGCTGCCATTGACATGAATGCACGCACGGCACCCACGCGACATGGTTGGAGGACATTTTCGAAAACACCGGGCGTTTCACGGATTGCAGAAACAGCAATGGATGTTTATGCCACCAGGTCCATTGCATAATTGGCGGACGTGTCATACACAAGGCTCTTCATGGCACCCCAGAGAAAAAAATTCCAGAACAGATACATCGGGGGATCTGGGAGGCCAAGCGACGGAGCCACCACGCCCAATCCACCTATTTGGAAATCTCCGGTCCAAATGCTTACGAACACACTCTCTTCGAATACGGGTGTTCGTGATGTTCGTGGCCATCCAGAACGTTCAATCGCGGCTCTGAAAGATCCATGTTCCGCGAGGTTCTGATGCACCCGGGCGAACATTTGATGATTCTATTGCCGCCTCGTTGGATACCTTTCCCGATACAACTGAACAGCAGCACGTCCATTTCCGTTGGCTAGACCGTAGATGAAATGGATATCCGCCAACTTGGCATTCGTAAAATTATTCGCGTTCATCGCACGCTGTCTGTGTCTGAACTGAGGAAACCACACGTGCTTGAGAGGTCACGTATAGGCATGTCACGTTGGCTCCTCACAATTTTCTCTACCTCCCCTCCAAGTTTGTACACGGACTTCGGGGACACCCTGTATATACCTCTACATATCTACACTGTAGGCATTGAATATATATATATATATATATATATATATATATATATATATATATATATATATATATATATATATTATATATATATATATATATATATATATATATATATATATATATATATATATATATATATATGTCAGGATTTAAAATATAGAGTAATTTAAGAGATTTTAATTAGGGATTCTTTTAATGGGAGTAACGCGGCTCGAGTTATTAGTCACATAAATACGGCTCACGCGCAATGATCTGGAGAGAGAGCGATAAGCAATTACTATAGTCAGACCTGTGGCTCCTCGAAGCAGTGAAAACTGCCTTTGTTAGCAATTGGGCGCCAATATGAGACGCCATTGTTGAGTAGAGTGTGATGAGGATTAATAAAGAACAGAAAAAGAATTATTTGAGAGTGGATTGATTTATACACCTATTAATGGAGTTGACAAAATAATTTGGGTTTTGATTAACCTTCTCCGCTAGAGTTCAATCCCTCTAATAAAAAGACCAGAGTTCTTAAACTAAATCAAGCGAATTTAAAAAGCTTATGGATGACGTGAATTCGACAAATAATAGCAGGTTTCCCTTTTGTATGAAAAGTCACTGAATGCTAGGGAATATGTATATAGATTACATTATATACCTCGATATACTACATGTTTTCTTTATCTTTCAAGAAAATTCCAGAATGCTCCCAAATCTAGAGGCCAGCCGCTTTATCCGTTGTGTAACTCTTTGTGTCTAGTTTTACCTTCACTTCATGTCTTCATTTATTTTTCGATGAAAAATGTTGCCATAATAATGTTTAAAATTAGAGTTAACTAAATTATCCAAACCGAAAGTAATTTATTGATTAAATTAGGAATAAAAATTATCCAGAAATAAGGCGCAGACAATTACAGAGTTTAGATTTTCTGTAAACTTGGTCTGACTGGCCTCGCGTACGTGCAATGTAACAGTATATATATATATATATATATATATATATATATATATATATATATATATAGTGAACTGTTATCGTCTTTTTGACATTTCACATAATGGAAAAAAGCACTTTTTTGTCTTTATGTGTATTACCTGAGAATTACAGCGTGCTTGTAAATTCTGGTTGTTGAAAAACCTAAATTTTAATGAGGATAATCTAATTAATAAGGGAGATTTATTATCTGCCATTTTTGTCTTCAGTTCTTAGAATTAATACTCTGCACTGATATAAAATATATTAGGAGCTTAACGATGAACGAATGGGTAGGTCGCTACTGTTTGGTATTGGGGTTCATTGATTTGAGTCCCACTGCTGGTATAGATGTTCGTAAGCAGTCAGATTCGGCTGGTTAAAGCCGAAACTAGGTTAATAGTGCATGGGCATTCAAACTAGGTTAATAGTTTGAATGTCTGTTTTGACAGTTCCTTTTTTGGCCTTTGAATGTTTCTGTATATCGTCTGTGCAAACGTCTGTCTCTCGTGTAAATGTTTTTTTCCTTTAATTATTTTATTTTTTCAAGGGCTTCACTGTGTCTTTTCACACCCAGGGACATCTACACATCTGAAAAACTTCTTTTAAAGTAGATGGTCCCCGAGGTGCAATTAATAGGTTCCGTCTGATTAGTCTTAGTGTAGAAAAACAGCACACACATTACTCTTGAGTAAAACGAAGTAATTGTGCTCTTTGGATTATGACTGTTTTTGGCTGCCATGGGATAACAATTGGAGAAAATAATTAAGCTACGTATTAAGACAAATTTTTAATATATAACATACGTATGTAGCATAACTAATTTGTTAATTTCAAGTGATTAGATAGGAAAATAGTGAAGATATTTTATTTGACAAATTGGAGATACCGAAATTGCGAGCAAAGAATAAGTGGGGAATACATTT
>CM063501.1:165103671-165108671 GCA_032207245.1 Pardosa pseudoannulata
ATTAGACCAAGGTTTAAACGTTAAAGTCGATTTTGAGGGACAACAATCATCCTTATTAGCAACAGGATTTGAACCCACAAGATACATACAGAAAGGTAGAACTATTCTTATTCTTCCCTCTTTATGTCGTATATACATGGATGTCGCCTTCATATTATTTTTTCTAAAATTGAACGTCTTTTACTAAACCCAAGAAAACTAGATTGACATCAAATCAAGGTTATACTAGTTGAATATTGTTACGAGCTGGACATGGTCTAACTAAGCATATATATGTATATGTGTGTATGTGTGTAAAGAAAAAGTAAATTAATTCTGTAAACAAATGTAGAGAAATTTGAATAAAAATATGTAAACCACCTGTTTAAGAATATGCTTTCACAATGCATTCTGCAATCTCGGGAACCAAAAACATCGAAGTAAATTTATAGTCAAAAACCCTTATTACGGCCCGAGAAAGTTCTCAAGGTTATTCAAATTTACTATCAGGGGAAAAAACCCACATCTCTCTCCTTTCCCCCGTTTTATCCCTTACTCTAAAATGACGACTAAGGATACAATTCGCATCTTCTGGGAAAGGGTATAACCAATTAAAAATTTAGTGTCCTAGCGATCAATTTAGGGAAGTCTGAAAAAAATATATATATTCTGAATGTTTGAGACAGATTCTTAAGGAACTTATCCAGATTTTTCCAAAGATTTATCTTAGAGACTTAGATTGGCAAATATATGTTGGACGATACTTAAGTTCGCCCCATCTCTAGAATGAAACTGAAATTCAACCAGCTGATAATGTTCCTTTTTAACCTCGAACCCCCTTGCCTTGACTTCAACCCCCCTCGTATATATATACATACACACACATATATATTTATTTATGAGCGCGCGTGTGTGTATATGTATGTATGTATGTATGTATATATATATATATATATATATATATATATATATATATATATATTATATATATATATATATATATATATATATATATATATATATGTATATATGTATATATATATATGTATATATATGTATATATATGTATATATATGTATATATATGATATATATGTATATATATATATGTATATATATATATATATATATATATATATATATATATATATATATATATATATATATATATATATATATATATATATATATATATATATATATATATATATAGACTTCTCGGCGCAATAGCTCAACTTGGCCAAATTTAAAATTTTTCTCATACAGAAGCACAAGAAATAAGTAACATGTATGTAGAATGATTACCGAATGGTAGGCTGCATGTTTTCGGTACTGGATCCGTGACTTCGAATCCCACTACTGACATGGATATATGTAGCCTTTCTCAATTCGCTTTAAGCAGTAGGTCCCGATTTTATTATCCTTTACATAGCAAAACAGTATACTGTATCGCTCCAAATCAAACCAAACCATAAACGCGTACAAGTTGACATGCGATAAATCCTAGAAAGCTTAATTTCTATTTCACACTTCAATCTATAAGCATTGAGAAAGCGACGAATTCAGTTTACGATTCCTTTTTCCGATGTAGAATTCGTGGATTTCTCATGTAATAGCAAAAAGATTTTACGCCAATTAAAGGTCTGACAGTTCAAACTAAACTAAATCGGTTAAAATTTTTCCACTTTCACACTAGAAATCCGAAAATTCTTCATCGTGAAGAGGAATCGTAAACTAAATCCGTTTTTTTTTTCAAAGTGTACTATTTGATGGTAATAAGACCTTAATATTTATTATTTTGATCAAAATTCCCCAATAATGGTTGGAACGATCACCTCCCTAAATATGATCGATCTCTCCCTCGCAAACTCTTCTGTTATGAACAAATCATCCTCCTGCAAAATGCGATAACATAAGTAAGGTGGAGCAAGAAATCTTGTCGTAATTTTTCAAAATTCTGAAGCTGTCTACACCAGAAACCATTATACTTATGAATGCCGAATTAAAAACGATAACTTTCATTCCCCTGGTAATCACCGTGATTTGTAGTTACCTGCGAATGTATTTAGTCAATAACATAATGTAAATTTTGCTTCAAAAATGAAATTTCTTGCTACAAAAACGTTTCAAATATTTCAGAAAACTTTTGATAATTACTGTTTTTCAAAAATAAAAGTATTTGAATAGAATAAACAGTTTGAAGAGGGTAGAGAATAAGTCTTTGATGAATCCTGCTCTTATCGCTCCCAAATCAAAGCAATGTTAACCATTTTCTTCGATAGCTATTTGGGTATGTATTATGAATTTTCACCATGGGTTAGCTGGTTTAGAACGCTATGGTCTAGGTAAAAGCTAGCCGAACAATGGCCGATTGTTTAGGGTTCTTGCCTTCGGTACCAAAGTTCGTGGGTTCGAATCCCACTGTGGCATGGATGTTCGTAGTCGTTCGGAATCGGCTTTAAGCTGTAGGTCCCGGTCTCATTAGCCCTCGTGTTGCAAAAAGTAGACCGTAGCACTCAAAACCAAAACCAAACCAAGACTAGGTAAAAGCTAATAAGAGCGGGACTATCAAACTTGTCTGTGTTTAATTTAAGAGCGTAATATTTGATTTTTATAGCTTTTAATTTAGCAGATTAGTTTTTTTCAACTCCTCTTCTTAGCCCACTCTCCTGTTTCTAATCATGGATCTTGTTGGTGCTTCAACCACATTTGGCGAAATTGGCGTGCTTGCAGCTTGCGTGCGTGGAGTGCTTGCAGCGTGGCGTTTGAAATCTGGCGAGGGGATCGTAACTCAACAAATTGATACATAAACAAAAACAACATTTTGAGGAAAAATTTTACACAAAAATTGAATATTTAAAATCTAATTGAATTAACAAAGAAAACACAAAGGAAACACATAACATTCATACTAAATAGACTGAAACATTCACTTAATCACAAATTAAATAAACTGAGTGTGATTTTCATCACAAATTTGTGATTTAGTGTAAATTGTAAAATTAATTTAAAAACTCTTTGACTTAAAAGAAACTGTATTTTGAGTGGAGGTTGAAGAGGAGTTGTAAAATTGAAAATTTTTTATCAAATCTCTTATTTTAAGTTTCAGTCTGTAGTCTCTCAGAACCTTGGTTAAATTTAGAACATAGATAATCTACACAACGCAACCCAAATAAAATTTAGTCTTATGACTAACAAAATAATAATCACTATACATCTGATCATAGGTAAATACTTAAATTTAATTGAGAGCAACACGACACCTACTGCTTAAAGTCGATTCCGAACGACTACAAAGTCGAAGCATTTTTCGTTGGTTGGTTGGAAGCGTACAGTCTACTGATTAGTTATACGAGGGTTAATGAGACCGAAGTGTACTACTTAAAGGCAATTCAGAACGGCCACAGACATTCATGCTAGTGATGAGATTCAAACCCATGAACTCGAGTAGTGAAAAGTAGCGTCCTACCCATTCGACCCTTGTTCGGTGTAATTCGTAAGACTTGAATTTCGATGAGGTAACTCGTGAAGTTTGTACCTATGCGTCCTCTCAGAATGCAATTATTTTTTTTAATTCATCATAAAAAAAAATATTTAATAAGTACGACTTTACTAGTGCCATGGGCACTCAATGTGTCAAAGTGTATTAGTATTTCCGTGCTCATCTTCGTTTGGAGCTTTACAGTCTACTGTTTTGCACCATGGGGCTTAAAATGAAACCACAGCCTACTACTTAAATCCGATTCCGAACGTCTACGAACATTCATGCTAGCAGTAGGTTTCGAACCCTCGGAAGCTTGGTTCCAAGGTGCAGCTCCTTACACATTCCGCTATAGTTCTCAGAGGACTAGGGATAAGAATGAGTGCGAAAGCATTGTTTTGGGAAAGACATGGATATAGAAATTATTAATTCTGTAACTCGATTAATATCCTTTTAAGTACATATCTTTTTCTGTTTGGATATGATATTCAATTTATAAATGTCTGATTTTGTAATATCCTATATTTAAATGCACTGATCTATTTAGATTTAGTAATATAATTTTTCGTAACATTTCTTCTTTGTAAACATACCTCATTTCTAACATTTTCAGTACAATGGAATTGTTCAATTCTATGCTAGTAGCTCACTCTTCAAAAGCGCATCCATGATATCCTAGTGAGGGTTCTGGTACTTCAATCATTTTTTAGGGTGACAGGAGGGACCAAACTGCATAGACTTAACTGATTTCACGGCATTTAAAAACCCTCAGGTTTTTCCAGTGTTACTAGAAACTTCCCTGTTTGCACCAAGGGTAATATTGAAGAGGCCACTACACAACACCTACTCAGCTGCATGAACTTGATACACAGGGATTTTTTGTGGAGGTCTACTTCTTTTATTAACTATTTTTATATTAATCATGTAATCTTCTTATATCTATTTGTTAAATTTCTTCTTATATTAGTTTATTTCAGGAATTTAAACCCTTTATACCCATAGTAGTCTTTGTTAAACACATTAAGAAACTGATTGTAGTTGAATCATCGCATAAAAATTATAAAATTGTAGTACAAAATTATTATTATTATTTGTGTAAATAAGTTTTAAAAAGTACAAAGTTGTGAGAAAAATAAATCAAATTCTAAAATAATAGTATTCAAAATTCCTCATGAGGCATCAACTCGGCGAGGCTATATTGGAGTAGGTTTAATAAAGGGATGTAACTGTTGTGGATCTTTATATTGCAAAATTCTCTGAGAACATAGTCCTGTATATTTGCTATTTCTTTGTTTGTTACTTTGTAAAATTTATATGTTATTTTTCATACTTAATGAGCCGCTTTAGCTCAGTCCGCATAGGCAACATTCTTGTAAATGAAAGGTTGCGGGTTCGGAACCCGAGCCGGCCTAAGATCCACCGTGTTCGTTAAAGGGGATTATGGAATGTAGAACATGTTCGTGGTCACAATGTCCTCCAAGTTCTCCATCGATACCTCTGGGGGTGGCAGGCCAAGTCTGTGAATCTTCTGCTTGGATCCT
>CM063501.1:165113671-165121171 GCA_032207245.1 Pardosa pseudoannulata
AAAGAACCTATTTACAGAAAACAGTATAACATGGTTAGTATGATGGTTAATACGGAGTATGTCTCCCAGACGATGCAATACAAGCGTTACAACGCCTACGCATGCTGAGTATCAGATTATCAATCTGATCTTGGGGAAAATTACACCACTCATCAAGCAATGCCCTCCGAAGTTCCGATAGACAGTTGGGAGGGGGTTGACGGGGCTGCAATTCGTCGGCCAAGCATGTCCCACACATGCTCTATTGGATTCAAGTCCGGTGAGTATGCTGGCCAATCCATACGGGTGATATCCTCCGAATGAAGGCATTCGTCTACAATGTTTGCACGGTGAGTCGGGCGTTGTCATCCATATACAGAAATTCAGGACCCATGGCGCCCCGAAACAAACGTACATGTTGTTCCAGAATGACATCCCTATAGATGTGACCTGTCATCGTTACACTCTGAACATGAAGGTCAGTTCTGGAACCAAGAATAATTTCTCCCCAAACGAGCCCTCCTGCACCACCGTAACGGTGTCGTTCAATGGTGTTCTCTTGGTGGTGACGGGTACCTGGCGCTCTCCATATGAAAGTCCGGCGAGAATCAGAATGTAAACTGAACCTGGACTCGTCGGAAAACATCACACAAGACCACTGTTGCGGTGTCCACAATGCATGCTCACTAGCCGAGCATAATCACAGGCGACAGTGAGTTGTGGTAAGGGGAGCACATCTGACAGGCCTACGAGCATATAGACCAATGTTCCCTAAGCGTCTGTACACGGTCTGCCTTGAAACTGTCGTACCGGTAGCTGAAGAGAGCTGACGAGACAGGTCTGATGCTGTGCTCCGTCTGTTTCTTTTGGCAGTAACTGCCAAATATCGGTCATTATTCGGCGTAGTAACTCGGGGGCGACCTGTGCTGTAACATCTACTTACATTACCATCATGTTTGAATCGTTGCCAAAGCCTGGAGATGACACTCTGGGCGATTTCAAGTTCCTCGGATACTTCCAGCTGGGTACGTCCACATTCCAGTCGTCCGATAATTCTACCACGAAAAATATCATCCAAATGCTTCCTTTGTGCCATAACTATGCGGTTATTGCACTGAAAGGCTTTTAAAGCGTTTGTGAACAATTTTACTTCTTTGCTACCATTCCTTATATACCCCTTTCATACACTCTCGTCATTGTGACGTACTATCCGTGCCATCTGGTGGTTTCCTGCAATTTGCATATTCTTCTTCAAGATGTGTGTGATAATTCTACAGGTGAAATTTTTATTTTAGAGCTCAATTTCTGTGTGATTCTGAATTATCCTTAATTTATGGACATGAGTGTACTTCAGAAGCAAAGCTTTTTAATATTAAGATATGCTTAGTACAAACTACTGATATAATATAGGTTGTTTAATCTAGTCATTTTCCATTTTAGTAATTTGGAACTTAAGCTAATCTGAAGAATCAAGACTTGTAGTTCAGTATAATTTAATTCAGTTTTTTTTTTTTTTTTTTTTTTTTTTTTTTTTTTTTTTTTTTTTTTTTATACAGAATTTTGCCTTGGTTACCTTTTGGATGATAGAACAACAAAACGGAAACTAAATAAAAATTTCTTGATTACTGCTTGCTGCTGGAAAACGGATATTACTTTCGCTTAAGAACCAAGATCAACCAATATTCATCTATGGCAGCCAAAAAAAAAGGACATTAAGTAAACTTATCTAAAACAGACTACTCATTTTTGAAAGAAATATACTACACAAAAATTTCGGTTCCGTCAAAGAAATTAACATCTCTCGAATTCTTCACAATCATGAAATTTATAATTGACATAAACAACCAGACATGGTTACTGTTATCGAATCAAGTTGAATAAGGTACCTTGGACAGTTATTTAAATCATAGAATAACAACCCCTCTAAGCTATTAACTCTCAACATACCTGGAGACATTACAAACCTTCACTCTGATAGCTTAATTATGTCGAGGAAAACTTTAAAAAAATTAAACATTACTAACAGGAAAGTATCATACAGAGTCCGATGGAAAAAATCGTTCGGATGGCCCTGGACTGCCCTAGGCAGTAATGCCAAGAAAAAGAAAAATGTATAAACTATTAGCTTGCAGCCTTCTTATTTCGATAATAAAGCAACATTGTAATTATTGTTTTTTCAATGATTTTTTTTTCGCATTTTATGTCCAGATATTAAGTTTTATTCCTATTCCAATAACATTTCCTTAACGCCCGTAAAAAGTTTTTGTACTTATTTATTAGAAGTATAATACTTTATTTTTAATATCTACATATCTTTCTCACTATATAAAAGAGAGTGTTTGCTTAATCATGTTTTATACAAACCCCCGTGGTTTGATGAGTAATTATTAAAGGTTAGTCAGACATTCTCTGATGATACCATACTGTCACTGTCGATATTAATACCTTAGCTACCAACGTTTCGTATACTCGACACAGCGATTTCACTCTTATCAGTCCATCCACGCTATGATCTACGGTTGATATTGACAGACCAGTTTCGCGTATGTATAATAGGAGATCTGAACACTTTATTTTAATTTTTAAATGCTAGATTTAATTACTAGATGGCGTAAATGGCAACGGTTTTCACAACGGTCGACTCGTATAGCATTTACGTGCTGGTCCTCAAGAGGTTAAATCCACTTCCATCCTTACACGTGATATGGTTATTACTAACTATTAAAGTTGACGAGTCTTGGTAGCTCATTAGGCGAAGACATCGTTCTAATAAGCCGAGGTATGCAAGTTCAAGTCTCGATCCGTCGTTTTCATTAATGACGGCTAGGATATGTAAAACAGGTTTGAGGCAGCAATGTTCTCCAAGTTCTCAAACGGTACCTCTGAAGGTGTCAAGCCCAGCATAGGGTACTACTTGATACGTGCTTCTAAATTACGAACACCAGTTCGTTTTTTGTGTTGTGCTAGTTGTGTAAGAACACTAGCTACGTTTTTTGTGTTGGCCACCTATATGGTACTTTTTATAATAAAATGGCCAACAGATTTAATTTAGTAATTGCATATACGATAATCTTTCAGTTATAAATACCTGTAAAATATTTCATAGCCATGAAAGCACAGTTGGTAAAGTGTGATACTTTTATAATAAAATGGCCAACAAATTTAATTCAGTAATGGCATAGACGATAATCTTTCAATTATAAATACCCGTAAAATATTTCATAGCCACGGAAGCACAGTTGGTAAAGGCATCGATTGCATAACCGGTGTTCGAGGCTCAAGCCGTCCAAAGATCTATCACGTTCATTTATGTGTCTGAGTCACTTAAAATAGGTCTATGGTCGCGGTGTCCTCCTAATTCCCAACGATAACTCTAGGAGTAGCAGGCCCAGCCTGGGAATCTTCTGTTTAGTCCCTGACACTAAATTACGAGGACCCACTTTGTTTGTGTTGTCTTATGGAGTAATGTTGGCCGCTTATACGGTACGTTCTTAATAAAATAGTCAATAGATATCTACAGATTGGTAGAGGCGAATGCTGTAACAAGCAAGTGCCCAGCAATGGAAATAATATTAATGTTGCCTGTTTTTTGTATTTAACAACGAAAAAAAGGTTATCTAATTGGTGATTTAGCAACTAGTAATTTATCTGACGATAAAACTTTTTACAATATGTCATAAAATGTTCTTGTATTAAGATAAAAGTAAATTAAAGAAAAAAATCTATTTAAAAGCGTAGTATAATGTAAAATATACTAAATCAACTGCTTCAATAAAAGTGTAGGTTATATGCTAAATTTTTCGAAATTGCCATCAAATTTCGGTAACTTTTTCAGCAAACGCCTTAGCATCTTTTAGCAAATAAACACAGACCTGTGTTGTGCAAACAGTTTTGTTTTATAAAAAAAACATTATCGGAATTGTAGTGATTATAATCTACAAAAAATGGTCATTTTTACCATTAATCGAGTGGAAGGAGAAATAAACAAATATTTCCAAACTAAAATCCAGCGAAAGCTTTTTCTAAAGATCATTTCACGTCATTAACTATATATACCAAGACCGAATGCTTCTCGCTAAGCGACTAGTTAGAGATAAGATAACTGATTTGATACTATGTGGTCAACACTTTTAATCGACTTTCCTTCTTTTACAACTTTTATGTCGAACCAGTACAAAGAATAACTACTTTAATTTAGTTACTTTTACACTGTTGAAATATAGTTTCAAACTCTTCCTTCTCGTTGCTTCATTGATCTTAGCTTTTTATTTTTCAGTCTCGTATACGCAGCCGCATTCTCTCTATTTTTCCAAACATTTCCTTATTTTATGACAGATGACTTCCGTAAAGAGTTCTAGGTGCAACTGCAGGAAAGACAGTAAAATAATAAAAATATAAGAATTTAACTATCCGGCCTTTTATCTGAGCGAATATATCTAGTAAATTAGTATGTCAATTTAACTTAATAAATTAATAAAATTTAACTTAACACACTGTATGCGGAACACGTACTAGTACTCTTCCTGACGATTGATACTTGAGCGCGGGACACGTACTAGTACTTTTCTGACAATTGATACTTGAGACCCGTACTAATACTTTTCTGACGATTGATACTTGAGACCCGTACTAGTACTTTTCTGACGATGGATACTTGAGCGCGGGACACGTACTAGTACGGGTTAGTGTAACAACATGGTTTGCTTGTGAGTACAGAAATAACAGTATATACATGAAAACGAAGCTGACTTTTCTTGTCTACTACATAGATTCTGGAAAAATTTAGACAAATAAAAACTAGTTTTTACGTCAGTCGATACGGAACCACAGAACGGGAAGGTTGATTAAAAAGATCAATTTAGATTTAAAATTAACTTTTTATTTATCCTTGGGAAAATATTATATATATGCATATTTATATATATTATATATATATATATATATATATATATATATATATATATATATATTTATTTATTTATTTATTTATTTGTATATATATATGTATGTATTTGTTTATATATTTCAGTATAAAATACGAAATGTTGGTTAGAAAATTAAATAATTTTCGATCTATTGAGATTTAACCGAATTACTAAATTTACGTGCAAAACGGCAGCTTCCGATACAATTCCACTGGGAAATGTACCCGCCCACAATGTGTTAATATAGTTTGTTGTAGTAAAATTATTGCTGAACCATTTTAATTTTCTATGTTATTATAGTTAGGATATGTTTTGATTAATTTTAGTTTTGAAATTTACTTTCTACGCATGATCTTCCTACATGAGGGTTTGCATGCAACATAATAAACAAATTCAAAACAGATGCAAGCAACTTTTTTGTTCCCAATGTAATTCAATAATTGCATAAGTGATGATTGTTCAGTTATAAATATTTATAAAACATTGCATTTAGGAAAATAAATATACGCATAAAATGTTTGTTCTGTCCTTTTATCAGTAAGTAAATGTTCAATTAGTCGTGGTAGTTCATTCGGGAAAAGCATCGATCGCATAAGCAGAAGGTTAAGAGTTCAAAGTTCAAGTTAAAGATCTGCCCTGTTCATTAGTTAAAAGTAGAAATCCAGATAAAAATAATCATCTATTTAGCATGCCAAAAAGTGGACAAAAAACATAAATATCTTTATATTTTCAATTAAAAACATTTATATCCAATTTATTTTAAATTCTGCCCCTAAATGTCCCAAATCACACATCAACATGTACGTGCTGAAAAATCAGCAGAATTAGTTTAGAATTCCTATCCCCGTTGAAAAATACGCAGCATGTCAACTTGAACAAAAATAAATCAGTTGAAATACTTTTTTGCTCTGACACAAGAAATGCGCACATTTTTGTGTGAATTTCTTGTGTTACAATAATAATTTTAAACCTTATTTTCCGTTCTCGCATGAGGAACCTACATAATCATCTACGTGGAGAGGAATCCTAAACTGAACCTGCTACTTTTTCAATGCTTACATGTTGACGTCAGCTTTCAACAGAAGGTTCCGGTTTCATTAGTCCTCAAGTAGAAAGACATTAGACCTTAGCAAACAAAAACGAACATGTTGACTTGTGATAATGCCTTTAGTCTCTTACATATTCCCTATATAATAATAGCCTATAAGTTATCTGTCCATCTGTCCTCGAATTTTTGAAACTGTCAGACCTGGAATGGATAGAGGCATCCATATTGGATTCGTATTGAGTTAGGGTTAGCAAAATTCAAAACAGATAAGACGTTCGAAATCCACCCCTTCCCCCCTTTTTGAGAGTTTAATGCCATTATTTCAAGCCTTATTTTCCCGGTTAAGAGCAGGTGTTTAAAATTATCACACAATAGATAGGAAAAAATAACACTTTTTTCTAGTATTATGACGTCATTCCCTTAACCCTCTCCTTTAATCATTTTTATTTTAAATTATTTAAATATCGTCTGCATTATTTTCATACGTTTTATCACTGAACTTAGATATTACGTATATAATTTTCTTTTATATTTGGCTTAAATAATAGATAAGGTACATATATGATAATTTTAAATTTAATCATCCATTATTTTTGTTTCCATGAAAATTTAACCAGTATTAACAACAATTTTTTTTTCATAAAATTCTACGAGTCTATTTCACGGACTAATAAATATCTAGCGTTTAGGTTATATATATTTGAAAATTAAGAGTTTTTTTTTGTTTTTTTTTTACTTTACTATAAATTCTGATCTAAACTGCAGTCTAAGTATAGATTTAACTATGAAGATCAAATTATAGAGTTATCCAGATTATTCTAGAAAAATAAACATATTTTTACTGCTTATAAGTACTTTATAATTCTAAAAATTAAAAATTTTACGAATCCTGCATATCCTATGGTTTTCAATTTTTTAAATTTTTTTTCATAAGAAAACCTCCTAGCTATAACATATTTGTAAATGGGTTTAATATAAATTTTTTTTTCTTTTTATTTTTACTATTTGGTATTAAGGTCTATGTTAAATTGGAAAAACAAGTTTTTAGATATAGATTTTGTCTATTACTGTAGATTTCAAGGTTAAATATTGGTCTCTGAACTGCGTTTTCATAAGCTTATTCTCTACAGTCTCTAACTGTCCAAGGCAATGCGCCAGCAATATCCTTGGTGTAAGATTTTTAAATTCTTTAAAGACCCCTCTTTTTAGTTCCAATAGGTTTGGTAAATGGGAGGGTTTTTATTTTTTATTTTATTTATTTATTTATTTATTTTTTATTTTTTTATACTACTTTAGTATTCTCATCTCTAAATATATGTCCTAGGTATTGAATCCTGTTACATTTTAGGATCTTAACGATGTCTAGTCTATATTTTCGATAGATTTCAAGGTTAAATATTGGTCTCTGAACTGCGTTTTCATAAGCTTATTCTCTACAGTCTCTAACTGTCCAAGGCAATGCGCCAGCAATATCCTTGGTGTAAGATTTTTAAATTTTTTTCAACAGAGTCAAACCTCCTACCCCGCTTTTTAGTTCCAATTGGTTTG
>CM063501.1:165126171-165283671 GCA_032207245.1 Pardosa pseudoannulata
CAACTGCCATTAGCAACACGGCGATCTTTGGCCAAGACGAGGACAGAACTCGCCACCTTTCGGTTACGAGACTGACGCTCTACCAACCAGGCTATCGCAACCCGGACGAACATTTAGCTTCTATTTCATTGCCTTTTATTCCTACATGAGAAGGTATCCAACAGAAGATAATTAAAAATCTATATAAATGCAGTTTCCGTATTAATTGCCTGAAGTAAAAAACTTTTAATGTCAGGAAATAAGAGATAATTTAGAGCACTGAGTTAATCGGAATAAATAATCGGTTATATAAATAATAGACAACTATAGTAGACAACTATAGTATTATGGTACATATCAAACCATTTAAATCATGTCGACCCATCTTAAGTGCCAGTAGAGAGGAATGGGAGATAACTTCGATAACTCGAACTTCGGATAAGTCGAATATTTTTTAGGTTCCCCTGGGATTTCGAGCTATCGAACTTCAACTGTATAAGAAATCATATGTAAAAGTTGGTTTCTTACTGTAAACGTGGTAGAAAATAAAGCGCAGGGGCTCAAGGAAAAAGTAATAGCTATATATGTGTCCAGAACTTGATGTTTCCTTGTACAATGCAACATGCTTTTTATCTTTCTGAGCAAATAATTGCATTAAATTGAATTTCCTGTATGATCGCAAATAGTTCTAGCGCCACTATACTTCCCTCTCATAGAATTTAAATATAAACATAAAATTCGACAAAATAGAATAAATTTCCTTAGTTGATTTTGTTTTGTTGCTAATTAAACACAAAAAAAAAATACAAATCAATGTCCCAC
Source organism: Pardosa pseudoannulata (assembly GCA_032207245.1). NCBI lineage: Eukaryota > Metazoa > Arthropoda > Arachnida > Araneae > Lycosidae > Pardosa > Pardosa pseudoannulata. The sequence goes on from CM063501.1 coordinate 165,126,973, forward strand.
GTAAGGATAAATAGTTAAATATGTATAAAAATAATATTTGTAAATTGCATTGTAAATACGTAAATATGTATAAAAATAATATTTTAAATTGCATTGTAGATTCTTAAATATGTATAAAAGTCTCAATCTAGGATTGCTTTTTCTCCCTTGAACAAAGTAAAGAAAATAGTGTAGCCCTGAAAACTAGATGTAGACAAATTTCTACAATAATACCCGTCTTGACCATGCCTATATTAATTTTGACTAGTTTCGAATATGCGTCTGCAACTTTATTTTTGAAACTTTAAACATATCTATATTGACCATCGATGAATTCTGACCAGTTTTGACGTAACGCCTATACATACGTATGGACGCATGTATCTCACGTAACTCAAAAACGATAAGATATAGAATGTACAAATTTTGCATTTAGGACTGTTGTAACATATAGCTGTACACCTCAATTTTGGATTGCCACTCTCATTCTAAATAAATTTCAATGTAGTGGATATTAACCTCTTAATGCACAGGTTTTTTTAAAAGACCGGAGAAAAAACCCATTTTTTATGTAAAAAACACAATTTAAAACGTTGTCTTTCCAAGAAAATTACAAAAATAATCAAAATTTTTATTCAATTTTGGATTTTTATAACATTGCAGAAAGTAGTTGAATATTGTAATATTGCACACACATCGACTTTTTTATCTTTGTTTTCGAATTTACATTTCAGAATAAACATTATTATCAGTAAAAATACTTATTTATACTTTTAAAACATAAATAATAACAATACTAGTGTTTATAAAATTAATGAAAATTTTCTTTTGTGTGATGTATTTCGAAACAAGGTGCAGCACGTAGCCCAACATTGCTACTATTACATATGTAACGACTCTCTTTTCTTTTCCTTTTTTCTTTGCTTTCTCTTTTAGCACAACACACAGAGCAATATCTAAAAAAGTACACTACCACTCGAATCATCTCGAGTGTGCAGAGTTTGGCCAGTTAAGCGCGCTCGAGTTTACTCGAGTAATTGAAACATACTCCTTTCCTAGAAAATATATACTATTTTTTCTTGTATAGAATTCTATTCATTGGTGAATATATATGGTGTAAATTTATGTTGTTCAAAAACAGATAATACTCACTCTCACGGCATTATTTTTCCCTCTATTATTAAAGAAAAAGCATATTAATTTGTATAGCGGTTATTGACCGTTTATGTTTTACTAAAAATTAATTCATTATAATAGTTTTAAAATATCAACGAATAAAGACGTTCATAGCAATATATTACAAATTAAAAAAACAATATTTTTCCTGTTCAAAGTATCCCTGTTTAAGTGGTAAAATTATTTTTCACTCTATTATTAAAGAAAACGCATATTAATTTGCCTAACAGTTATTGACAGTTAATATTTACTAATAATTAATTCATTATAATAGTTTTAAAATATTAAAGATTAAAATCGTTCATAGCAATATTTTACAATTTGAAAAAACAGTATTTTTCTTGTTCAAGGTGATTCTTGTTTAACTGGGAAAATTATTTTTCACTCTATTATTAAAGAAAACGCATATTAATTTGCCTAGCGGTTACTGACCGTTTATATTTTACTAAAAATTAATTCATTATAATAGTTTTAAAATATTAATGATTAAAAACGTTCATAACAATATTTTATAAATTAAAAAACAATATTTTTATTCCTTCAAAGTGTCCCTTGTTTAAGTGGTAAAATTATTTTTCACTCTATTATTAAAGAAAACGCATATTAATTTGCCTAGCAGTTATTGGCAGTTTATATTTACAAAAAATTAATTCATTATAATAGTTTTAAAACATTAAAGATTGAAAACGTTCATAGCAATATTTTACAAATTAAAAAACAATATTTTTACTTGTTCAAAGTGTCCCTTGTTTAAGTGGTAAAATTATTTTTCACTCTATAATTAAAGAAAACGCATATTAATTTTCCTAGCAGTTATTGACAGATTATACTTACTAGAATTTAATTCATAATAATAGTTTTAAAATACTAACGATTAAAAACGTTCATAGCAATATTTTACAAATTAAAATAATAATATTTTTCTTGTTCGAAGTGTCCCTTGCTTAAGTGGTAAAATAATTTTTCATTCTATTAAAGAAAACGCATATTAATTTGCCTAACAGTTATTGACAGTTTATATTTACTAAAAATTAATTTACTATAATAGTTTTAAAATATGAATGATTAAAATCGTTCATAGCAATTTTTTATTTTTAGCATTTCTGCCACTGCCTACTTTATGAAAGGATTGCATCTCAAATAAAATAAGTCAAAAGGAAACGAAACAAAAAGTGTATTATTTAATAAGCTCTCAAGGTAATCATGCGGTGTCCACGTCAAGTTTTTTTTCCTTCTTTGACTCTTATTTGAAATATAGTTACTCTTATTTGAAGCATACTAATTATGTTTATTACATTGTGTCTATTTCTAGTTGAAGGCTACGCAATAACTAGTTTCTATGAATCTTTGATCATCTTCAATTCTCGAGAGTTTTTCCTCGTAGAAAGTTCATCACTCTGTAGAATAAGAAGCTAACGTGACACCTTAAAAATACGTCACGCATTTGATTCATTTTTTCTTCCTCTTTCAACGCAGTTAATGATTGTTTTTAAAATAAAATATTTTGTTTTCATTTTTCGGCATATTAAGAACGCTTTCCCACGTACCAACACGACAGAAATAAATCTTAGACGACTGTCGTTCTCCGACATCCGCGCACGCAAAATGCACTAAGATGAGCTAGTCGTTTTCCCACCAACCGATTCAATGACGATTTTGTCGTTTTCGAACTTCCAATATCGTTTATCGGGCAGTTTTGTCGTTCCGCAAGTGCTATTACTTTTTAATCGGTCAGACATTTCGAGAGCTATCGCTATTAACGTCGTTTGCTTTGGGTTAATAAATTATATTTTTTGTAATACAGTTGTTACATGACTTTATTTTTAAATTCATTGCTAATATAATATTTAAATACTTAGATGTCTCACGCATTAAATTGACACATTCTGCTCAGATTTTAATGTTATGTTATTCTCCCTTGCTTGATCATAAAGTCTGATTTTATCGTAGTTTTGCTATCATTACTGTTTGAATTTCCCATCTGTTATATTAAGTTCTCATCTGCATTTTTTTAAATATTTTATTGTTTTAAACAAAAATCATTTTAATTATTAGAAGAGATGCCAGAATTTTAGCAGATTTAAGAGAGTAACAGAAAAAAAATTTAATTTTTCTAATGGAATAATAATATAAAAAAAACTACCAGGAATCGAACCCGAGGCTGAAAAACTGCTAGCGCAACGCGCTAACACTACGCCAAAATAAAACTCACAGTGAGTGTTAAATTGATTTTCTCACAAAAAAAGAGGCTGAGCCAAAGCTTCACTAGCATACCACCAGTGGAAAGAATATAAGAAATTGGTGCCCAGTATTAGAATACAATGTTTTTAAAATGTGTGCAATGAAACAGAGTTAAAATGTATTCTTTTAACAATAATTGTTGTACTAAGTCTATAAAAGTGACTACTTCAGTCATTATAAAACGTGCGCTAGCTTACCGCCATCTTTAAGTGAAACGATATCGGTAGAGTGGAAAAACTGCTTTCTAGAAGACACGATACAGTTTTGTCATTGCATTATTTACTGGTCGGTACAGACGTTGCCGTGTCTGTAAGTCGGAAAACACTCTATTTTTTTTTGGACAGGTAAAGTCTAAAGCTTTAATCAAAAGTACAGTAAACTTTCAATATAAAAATTATTTGCCCAAATATAGAAAATACATTCATACACACATGCATCCATAGCTTTAAACGCATACATAAATAAAACAGTATACATAACGCATACATAAATAAAAATCTCACAAAGCTGTGCATAGTTTCATTGCATTTTGAAAAGTAAATTTAGGTTTTATTACAATGCATATTCATTTAAAACACGAAATGAAATAAACCTCTTTACTTTCTGTCGTTAGAGTTGGAAATCTGGAGTGTCTCTGATAGCATTATTCTTTCAATGTCTGGAGATTGTGCTGCTGCAACTTTCCATGTGGCATTTCAATGCACATTCGACAAAGCATTGGAACAAAGCTTTAACTTGTTAACTTTCATCAGTGAAATAATTTAAATGTGCATTGGTAAGCACATAACGAAGCTTTGACTTGTTAACTTTCATCAGAGAAAATATTATCTCGCAGTCGTATGGAGTTTCAAACATGTGCATAAATGTTACCACGAACTTTCTTCAGTTTACCCATGCATCCTACAATGAATCATAAACGTTTCAAATACGTACCACTATATATGACAGGATTTGCAACGCATATGATACATATTGTGCTTTATGGGTAGAATTGATCCGTGGCAAATCTGTGTAAAATTGTGAATCACCAACATCAACAATATGACAGCTTTTTTTAGCTCTAATTAAACGTGTAATTATCCCAATTAACACATTGGTGCTCAATGAATTCCATTTACGGGATATCTTCTACTTTTTCAACGTCTACTTTACAACGGTGAAGTAAATACCGAAAATTCCCTCTCGTTTTTTAAACCGGAGAAAAATTTTTTAAAAAAGCCTTCGCAGGATTGCTGTTTGATATCACTGAATGACATTTCTTTCCATTTAGAGGCCACAACTTTCTCGAAGGAAATTTACCAGTGGGAGACATTTCAAATTTGATGCATAGAGTTGTTTTCCTCGATAGCAGAGCTTTATTTCAAATTCTCAGATACTTTCATGATGCTGGATTTTGATAAGTGTTACGACGTTGCAATTTCAAGTTCAAATTTCACAAAAAGACCAACTGTAAAATTGGATAACAAACCCAATTCTAGTAATGATGAAAGATAAGTAGGTTGACATCCTTTTCTCTCTCTCTTTCCGTGTCTCTCGCTTTCTCACTCTCACTCTCTTTTATATAGTTAATGATATATTTTTCTTCGCCTGGAACCTCAACCACCTCAGATAATGTTTATGTAAGAGGATATAAGCTATAAATATATTAAATACATAGGCTTTTGGGGGGAAGCACTGTTAGCGCAATCATAATCCATCCATATAATATAATCAGACTGACAGGACCATTTCCTAACTTTTGACAGGATGCGACAGTGGATTTGGAAATGAGTTGGCCAAGAGACTGGACTCCACCGGCTTCCATGTATTTGCCTGTTGCCTGTTTCCAGAAGGCAACGGTGCAGAAGAGCTGAAGCAAGTCTGTTCCAGTCGCCTCAAAGTTGTACCTTTGGATGTCGCCGATGACGACAGTGTGTCCCGTGCCCATGCATTCGTCAAAGACTACATTGGATCGAACAGTAATGTTTCACTTAAATTGATATTGTGATGATTTCATATTTTCTTCCTCCAGTACACTCACCCGGACCATGGTTTCGGGGGTGTAACGTTATCTCTACCATTCTCTTCGACAGCTCCATCTGTTAATTTCTCCTCAGTTGTGTCACTAATCCTTCCCTTTTTAAGAAAATAGCAGCTTAAAACTTAGAAACGCATTATTTTCCTTGAGATGCCTTAACGATAGCTATAATTTACAAGCAGGGCCTGCTTTCCGACAGGGCAAACGGGGCAAGCGCCGGGGCTCCCAGATTAGCTGCCATTTTAAGTTAAAAATATGATGCGTACGTCTAAAATTCACTTTAAATTATCAACAATTTCTTTTAGTTTTTGACTTATTCAGTATTATTAGAGAGCTTGTTCACAAATGTGAGTGCTGCCAAAAAATGTAGAACGGGCAGCTACATTCTGTTTTAGGCAGGAAAATTCCTCGGTTAAGGACTTACTAAATAAAACTTCCAGGATTTTTTTCTTGTAACTTTTTTTATAATTTTACTTACTTCATAATATTTTATTTTATTTTAAACTAATCTTATTTTACTAACTACATTGGTGAGTCAACTTTAAAGGATTTGCGGGCTATAGTTTAAGCATTACTACATATAACATTCACCCAGTAGCTACCACTTACGTACAGCAGAGTGGGGGGGGGGCGGATGAATGGGTTTGCAATGGGCCCCCATTTCTATAAGTCGGGCCCAGCTGACAAGTACCCATATTCGGCTTTCTTCTTACATCGCTGACTCATCATTTCTTCCTATTTACAATTTTCAGCAGTCGTGAGACATGCCTCGACGAATGTTAGGGATGTATAAGAATGAACATAATTAATCCATACATCACCACTGATTAGTTAATCATCTGTTGACATGTACGCAATTAGATCAGGTAACGTATCTGATTGATCCTTACAGGATGTAAATGTTGACGTATGTTTACTGCAGTAAAAAATCAGCTTGAAGCAGCAGTCGGTTCTGAAGCTCAGATTTATCGTGTTCAACATGAGGATTTAAGTCTTAGGTAGGATGTGAAGAAATTTGCCTTATGTCCATGCCTCAAGACATTGCAATCATAAAATATAACCCTGTTTAGTGAGGGAAGTCACCCTAATGCCAATCAAGAGGTTTAGTTTCATCTGGTTAAGAGTGCTGTAGATAATGTTTTGCTATAATTGAGATAATTGTACTGGAACCCACTATTACGAGCTACCAAATAGTTTGGTTTAAATCGATAAAGCCCTATATTTTTGGATCAGCCTGCATAATATTCGAGATGTAACCTTCAGAGGAATAAACTGGCCTCTTAAAACATGCCGTAGGCATTCGTCAGTTGCAGCGGAAAACTAGAATCATGATTCCAGTTCTAAAGTTGAATAAGTTACAGTATACATTGTCTTTTCCTAAATCACCCATTGCGTCTTTTTAGATAGCCAATAGAATCACAAAGAAAACAAAAAGTGTTTGATATAATGTGTTCACAAACTTTCTTCAACTTATTTCACACATTTAATATCATTGATCCCAAAGTTTGATTTCATTCCTTATTACTTTGTTTTATTACAAAAACTGGAGGAAGGCAAATTTGTAAGCGAATAGGATGGGTGTAAGCCTCTAGAAACACTTTACAAACATATAAAAAAATTTTAATTTTGACAATTTCTTGTAAAAGTTGATAAAAAGTTTTTTATGAGTTTAAATAGCTCCATCTATCGGCAATCAGGTACGTTAAAATTCGCTACTTTAAGATCTTAGATGATATAGAGTACGGAACAGGTTTTATATTTGCAGTAACCTTTTAGCATTATTAAAAAAATATCTTTACAAATTCTAGAGATTGTAGGATAAATTGTACGGATTTGTATAATTCATAAATATACAAACATATGTACATAAACCCACTTAAATACGTATGAGCAACGTGAAGTTCTATTTAATTTTTAATATAATAATCATTATTAAATATTAAAGTTAAATTTTATGTAATTTTTTATTAATGTTGTTGCTTTTTTATCTAAAAATATTGATACATTGGGGTAAGATTAAGTCTATTTTTCTGTTCTATATATTGCTGTCCTACTCATTTTTCAAAAATTTGCGAAACAGTTTTCTTGAAATCCAAAATATAAATTTCCATTTCAATATTTTCTCTTGAACATGGTGTATTGTTAATATATTCCTTTATTTTAAATTACTTTTGACATCAAAAGGTTTCTGCTAAATAAAACTACTTTATTATTGTTTATAATTCTAAGATGGAAAAACTCTGAAAACTAAATTAATAAATATTTCATCTAGCTCACACTAGATGGCGCCACAACACAAAGACCTCGTTAGTTTATAGCAAAGTAAGGAGATATTTTTTAACTCAACTAGAAAAACACCAACTGCTCGAACACTCGAACAGTTTTACAGAATGGACAAAAATGTAAAAAGCCATCTCCTTCCCCTCTTGATAAAAATTACTATCACAAGAGATAAACTGCTGATGGCTACAATCCTAAATTTGAATGGTTTCTGCAAACAAACAAAAGAAGCGTAAGAAAAAAATAGCTATATACTTCCTGCAACAAATCTCGAAGCAATACATTCTTTAAAAAAGATACATTAAAAAGTTTACTTTCACTCGTTGGCATTTCAATTATATTTAACTAAAAAATATGTATGAGCTAGGCTTCCTAGCTATAAAAAATTATATTTCGTAAAATAATTTTATACAATTTTTTTCTTTAGACAAAAAATATTTTACAAATTTCAGCTGAAATGCCACCTTAAAATTTTTTTCCGCCGCTAATGAAAATCCAGTTAGTCATGTCAATTAAATCTGATAAAAAGATAACGTGAAATACGAATGAGCCATATTTCTTACCTATTAAGAATTAAATTTCGTAAAATATTTTTGTACAAATGTTCTCTTATTATATAAAGTATTTTACAAACTTCATCTAAAATGCTGCCCAGAAAATTTGCCGTCTCTGATAGCAGTATTGGTATTTTAATTAAATCTAATAAAAATTATATAAAACATTAGTTTTTTTATTAGTTGTTAATAATATATAACATTACTATTTTTATTCATATGATCTAAACTTCGTAGTTAAAATAAAACTGTATTCCATAAAATGTTTCATACAAATGTTCTCTTGGTATGAAAAGTATTTTGCAAATTTCAGCTAAAATTTGGCACCATTTATGGGACTCCGGTTTGAGAGTTCAATTATGTTCCAATATGTATGATCCAAGCTTCCTAGCTATAAAGAACTATAATCTGTAAAATATTTAATTCAAATGTTCTTTTTACATAAAAAGTATTTTACAAATTTCAGCTAAAATGCCGTCTTTTAAATGTGTCATCACTAGTAGGACCGCTCTAGCAAACTGGGGAAAGGAGCTTTCGATCGTTAAGATTCGAATGATCTCGGGCTGTTTGGCAAGAAAACCTTCTTACAGGTATCACCGTTTTGGGATTAATACCTGCTTAACGAACACCTGCTTCTGTTTTGATTGTTAATAGCTAAAGGCTCCTCCACACTATGGTCCACTGCAAGTCATCACCACCGTCAGAAGGGGTATGGTTTATCGTGGTCGATGGTGGCAGACGATAAAATAGCCTTGGTGGGCAATGGCTTAGGAGGCGGTTTTTCTCCAAAGATCAAAGGCAGCCAAATGCGCAACTAAATTGCGTAGTAGACCCTACGGGCGAATCCACGTGTTTGGCTCATTTAGTGACCCAGAGTGTGGATGCAACCCGTGAATCATCGATCAAGGTCACCATCAGGAAGTGGTGAACAATTGGCCATAGTGTGGAGGCTACATAAGTCTTGTCGTAGTGACGTCACAGTGTGAAAATTACAAATCACCATCTCTAAAGGATGACACAGTCTCGGTCTCTTAGTTGAACTGATGACCAACACCATTTGAATCTGTTTAACTGAAAATCTAATCTAGAAGATAATGCAAAATTAATTTTAACATTCTGTACGCATTAGCATAATCTACAAGGAATTTTTAAAATTCCATATCTGAAATCTACAAAATTGAATCTCATCTTAAAAGAGAAATAAAGAAATTGTATCTGAGCACAACCCTGTAACGCAGTTTTTCTGTCAAGGCTCTTGTAGATAACTTATTTTGCTTGCGTGTATGCATTATCTCTAAGGAGCGTTCCCTTCTTCCTGTATGTATATTCTTTGGCCCTACTGTCCAGCCTTAGGGCAGCTTCTACCACATTCATACATGCCTATATTTTTGAGAACTGAACATTTTTATTTCAATATATACAAAGTAATGGGGATTACATATTACTTCGTATGCAACACATGTATGACAATGTTACATTGTTTTACATTAATAACATTTTATTATCTACAAAAAATAGAGAAAAATCATCCTTGAGGTTTAGATGAGTAGTGACATTTTAGATTATCCCTGAACTGGAAAAAAAAATATCCTAGACATTTTTTTTTTCTTAGCAAGACCCCTATAAGTTATGTATCTTTAAGCATATATGGGTTTTTAAGCAGAAAATATCAAAAAAAGTACAAAACATTTTAACTTAATTGTTTTTAGAACAGTAACGTTACACTACACACGTTTAACTTCTGACAAATAGCTGATTGTTTTCAATTTTAGACATGATTGTAAGTCATCGTTTCTTAGCTGATTTTTATTTGATTCAATACAATCAAATCATATCCAATCAAAACTGCTTGCCCAACCTATGCTATAGATACAATATCAATAAACATGTTTATTCAAAAAAGGTTTGCCATTTGTAGAGAACAATATTGCCCTTACAGTAAAAATCAGATGATAGAAGCTGAAGTCTGATGAGTCTTCAAAGATCTGCTATCTGCCGATACCTAGTGATTAGAGTGCGGCTAAAATTGACGAGAATTTGCATTTGAAAAGGACAGGACTTCGAAATACCTTCCTATGCACAGGGAACTAACAAGATAAATCTGTGGATCTGAATATCACTGCGATGGAAAGTCGACAGATGGGAGGGAGATGGAATAAATATTTCCTCTCCAAAGGACGATTAAAATAGAGAACGTCGCAAGTCACCGAAGCATCTCGTTATGCACACAGACAACTTGCAAGATAAATCTGGGAATCTGAATGTCTTCTCAATGGAAGGTCAACAGAAAGAGAGATGGGTAAAAAATTCTCTTTCCAGAGGACAATAAAAATTGAGAACATAACAGGACACCGAAGTATCTCTTTACACACAGAGACAACTTGTAGGATAAGTCTGTGGATCTGAACATCTTCTCAATCGAAGGTCAACACACAGAGAGAGATGGGGAAAATAATTCCCTCTCCAGAGTACGATTGAAATGGACAAAGCGGAACAACACCGAATCATCTTGTTATAAACACAGAAAACTTATAGGATATGTCTGTGGATCTGAATGTCCACCGATATATCCTAGGAGTTGTCTGAGGGAAAGGTCGGTAAATGAGATAAGATAGGGAAACGATAAGGAAAAAAGAAAGGGATAGATAGGGAAAAAATTCCCTCTCCAGACGGCAATCAAAATTAAGGGAATCATCCAGTGTAACACGAGAAGCTCCTTTAACCTGTCAGAGTAGTCGTCTCGATGTTAGTTAAAATACATTCATGTGCATTGTTAAAATAATCTCTGAAAATCTCCATTTATATGTAGGAGTAGATCACAAAATCTATTTAAAACACTCGCGGTTTTTTATCTGTACTTATAAGAATACATTTTTCATTTATTTTGGAGTCTAGCAAATTAATAACTTAGCATGGTAGATCTGACTTCAAACTACGAACTCAGTTTGTAGATGCCCGCAGTCACGGTTGCGATTGCTGTAGTGTTACAAATTGTGTATTTGTAAAGGCATGACTTCCTGAAAAAGTAATCTTTTGTACTTTTGCGGGGTCAAATGCGATGACCTACAGACAAACCAACATGTCGGGTGAGTTATACTTCCTTTGGCTGTTTTGGTGACAACATTCTTATTCCAAAGTAACTTCTACACGGTTACAAAGATACCTCTCCAAAATGTTCCACACCTTCCTGAAATAAAATAGGGCACGTCTCTAAGTCGAGGTCAATACAGATCAGTACAAAAAGAGGAAAGAGGACTTCCCCAAGTTGTAAAGGGGAATTTACTCCTGTTTATTGAGTACAAGTAGCATCAAATAATATTTTATTTTCAGATTTTTAGGGCTACAGTTAGAGTAGTCCTACTGCGTGGATGTGAAACCTGGAAGCTAACTAAACAGCATGAAAACAAACTCGATACTTTCCAGACAAAAGGCATCAGTAAAAATTTTAAAATCTATTGGCCTAATAAAATATCAAATGCTGAAATAATTGTAAGCCCACAACAACAATACAAAAACGTAGGTGGTAGTGTGTGGGACGTATACGAATGCCTTCATCGAATCTGACATGCATAGCAGTAACTTGGGATTATAATTGGAAAAGAAAAAGAGGTCGACTTAAATACACCTGGTGGCAGATGATCATCAAAGAATGGCATTATCTTAGGCGACCAAGCTGTGAAAAGCCAGGTGCTGCAGTAGATTGTCAGGCCAATGCAGCAGTATAAGTCGAATAAATATGAAGTATAAATAAATATGAAGTGTAAATAGATCGAATAAATATGAAGTATAAGTCGAATATTTCTGTGGATTACTGGATATCCTAGAATTTAAGGAACTGCTATATAGTGTTAGGTAGCATTTTTATATAAAACTAATTTGCTGATAGCGATGTAGAATTACTTTAAGTTGGAATGTGTATCTTTTGCAAACATGTACAGTATAATTTGCTCATTATCTATAGGCTTATGGGCTGTGGTGAACAACGCCGGTATATCGAAAGGATCGGCATTCGACTTCAGTACAGTCGACCACTTTAAACAAACAATAGATGTGAACACACTGGGCCCCGTCCGAGTCACGAAGATGTTTTTGCCAATGCTCAAGGAGTCCAGAGGAAGAGTCGTCAACGTAAGTTCTTACCAAGGTAAGTCCACCCTAAGTTATTTATTTTGAGATCTAGTCCTATTCTAAAAACTTTAAAACGAACTACAGTCCGCAGATTAGATGGGCTTACTTAGAAGCTCCATTCATAGATTAAAAAAGAATAATACAAAAATTTTCTAATTCAATAGGCCGGAGTACAAGGCGCGAGTGAAAATTGTCGTATGTCTTACTGATTTCACAGTTGGTCTAAGTTACGTTATGTTTTTTACCCTATTTCTTTCCTAGGTTTGGTAGAGGAAATACATTTCCACACTGCCTGGTACTTTATAAAACCCCATTTACATTAACCTTGACCTAGATTTTTTGACAATCGCTAACCATCCGTGGGTTGCCGTTTTTGCTCTTTGCTTATTCCTCCGTTTTCATCTTGGGCTTTGTTTTGTCGCCATAAAATATATGATCTCCCTACTTACCTTTCTTTGTGGTTATGTTTTTGATAATCTGCTGGCGGGATTTTTCTATGGAGCTTGCCAAGCACGGTGTTGAGTGGGCACCTTTTGACCAAAAAGTTTTGGAAGGAATCCGAATATTTATTTTGCTTGGACGAGAAACTTATTATTGTTTATAGCCGTTTTCTTATTTTCTTTTCTTATGGGTTTGTCGAGGAACGATGATTTTGTTGATAGATCCTCATCATTCCAGTAAATAAAATTCTAGATACAGTTCAAGAAAAATTAAAATGATAAGTACAAAATGTATTATTAGTTAAAACAGAAAATGAATTTTTAATTTGTTGAAAACGATGAAAATTACATAGTCTATTAATCAAACTAATGAGTTTTATTCTAATAAAAAAATGGTATCTTTAAAACATATATATTACGAAGTAAGGATCAATTGTCGAAATCAAAAGTGTTCTTCGGTGCGACAGAGTCGCCTCGAAAAAGAACAGCATTCTCTACAACAAAAGCAATATCAGAGCTGATTCTGGGAGAGAGTCGTAAGTCAAAGTAGCTATTTTTGTAAAGGCGTATTGTGCCATCTTTTAAATTTTCCATACCAGAGAGTCACAAAATTAAAGTCCTGTTTTAACCCTCTCGCTGCGTATCTTTTTTTTTTCTTATCACATAGGCTCAAAAATTGCGTATTTTTTTATTACATATTTCAAATCTATATATATTTTAAAGCTAAAATATAAAAAAATTTTGAAAAAGAGTTTGTTTTTAATATAAAATTAGGTCATAAAAAAAAGTTGTACAGAATAATGAAATTGAAGAATAATGATATAAAAGCTAAATTTTGAAAATTAATCTTGGTTAAATTATCATTTATTTTATAAAATACAAAAACAAAACGTATATACTAATTAAAAAAATGCAAAATACTTACAAAACATTTAATAAAAATGAAGTCTTGTATGATAAATTTCGAAACAAGGCTCGAGGCAAAGACCTACCTCACAATCCTTGCACCAAATTCGCGTTTCTCTTCGAAGTTTTTTTTCCACCTTCAGATTTTTTTTACAACAGACAGCACACTATCTACGAGGCTCTTTCTTGATGGGATTTGAGTGTATATGGCTGGCAAAGTGTGGCGCAGTTAGTCTCATGGGTCTGTTACTTTCATGTACTGTTGGGATATTTTACTATTATTTGCAACATAACATCTTTAAAATAAAGTTCAAAATAGTCCAAAACAGCTGCATTATTTGCTATTGTGAAATTTAGTCCTGAATTTCCAAGGAAAGAAAATGAAGCAAGAGCTGGTGGAAAATTTTGCATTTCAATTTTGTACCACTGTCGGACATTTTGAATAGAAAATGAATTTTCAGATTCATCACTATCTGCAGAGAAATCCGAGAAAGTCTCATCAGTTCCGCTATAACTATCTTCATTATACTTGAAATCAGAGTCAGAAGTGCTATCAATGTTGGAAATATCGTCAGGAGTATAGGTTATATCACTCGCGAAACGCTTCCTGCCAAACATCTTTTAGCTATGAAAAACGTGCGCAAAATGCTACAAAAAATTCTTCTATATTTCGCAGAAATGTGGATAATTAAATCCATCTGCTAGTTTACAGCTAAATAAACAATTCAAAATCACAGTAAAGCCAAAATGAAAGAATAAACGGGGAAAGAGCGGGTTGTATAGGTAAATAGAGGGCTAAAATTCATGCCCGCGGAAATCTCGGGTTGCGCAAATTTTGCTACATCTACGTTGCCCGTTTAAATCGTGGGATGCGCAGCGAGAGAGTATTTTATTCCTTTTTGAAAACGTCAAAATTCTGCTACATATGTCGTGTCTGCCCTCACACAATAACCATTTGAAGGGTTTTGCATTGCTACAACCGTTTCCATTGGTGATCAAGGTTCTAATTGCTAAAGTTCAACAAATAAGTTTTCTAAAGCGAAATTAATAATTCTGCAACTGTAAACTCCAGAATTCCTGGAGGGGTTGACTTGACGAGCTTGAGATCCCCCCTCTCACTACAGCTCCGATCTGATCATAATTCCGAGGAATGAATTTCGACACACATTGACTGCTTTTGGACACGAACCTCAGGTTCCGTTTCCAACTTTTCCGAACACCTCACGAATTGCAGCTGTCGAGAACAAAGTGAGTTCTTTTGTCTTGCCACATCGTTGCTTTTTTCGTTTCAAAGAAGAATGCCAACTACCAACAATAAGTCCTTTTTGGAACGAATGTTATGTCTGTCGTTTCCCCCATTCTGCTTCGTTTCTCGCGAGATTAACATGCCCGGCATACTTAAAGGGAGAAGGCGGCCTTCAACGAGACGGAATTCGCACAAATTGAAGAAAGTTTTTACTCCGAAACAATAAGGAAGATGCAAAATGGAAGAATGAGATCAAATTTATGTAATCGGATAATAGTTTTATTTTTATTAAACCCTATTTTTCTCTTGTGCACTATTCCAGCATTCCATTTTATTCTGTGTTTGAAATGTGCTCAAAAATGCCAGAACGGGCGAAAACTTTTTATTCACTCTAGTAAAAATGTCCACTGGTGCATAGATATTATACATACATACATACATATAGATAGATAGAGAGAAAGAGGGAGGGAGGAAGGGAAAGTGGTGGTGGGACAGAGCGTGATATATTATTTGTAACGTGGTACATTACCATGTATATATTAATAATATAAAACTTATTAAAACGTACAGTCACTATAGATTTGTCTCTAGTGTAAATATATATATATATATATATATATATATATATATATATATATATATATATATATATATATATATATATATATACAAGGGCGTGGGAGTGTGTTAGCATACCCACGCCCTACGAATATATACATATATATTCGCATACATATAAGTATATATACGCCCACGAATATATACATATATGCATACATGCCCAAACATATATATATATATATATATATATATATATATATATATATATATGTGTGTGTGTGTGTGTGTGTGTGTGTGTGTGTGTGTGTAATATTAAAATCCCTTATTCACGTATTTTTATATTAATTTAATAACTTTTGTTCATAAAGTACGTTGGAGGTTTGCGCGGTAATTCTGATTTTTCCCTCCACACATGCTATAGATGTAATTCAGCCTCCGTCTGTACGACTTTAGCCAATAGTTAGCGCGTTCTATTTAAACATGGCTATTTTTTTATCACGTGATCAATTGTTCTTAGGGATTATTCGTAGTCTTTTGTACCTGAGAAATCCCTACTTGAAAAGTGTGGTGTGCATGATCACATTGTCTGGGTGCATGATGTCGTAAAAGTGTTTTCCTGTTGTATGGATTTCCTGTATCTCAACAGAAATAAAATGTATTGTGCTTTTGAATGAGTCTCATCCATATTACATACATATATATATTATTATGTTAATAAATAATTTATTAGAACTTGTAGTTACTATAAATTTACCTGTATGGTATGGCTGTGTTTATTTTTATATACATATATGTGTGTGTGTGAAACTGGTAAAAATTTTTACACAGAGTATGCTTGAAATTAGCCTCTATTATTTATTTTTTCCGAGTTCACTTGGTGAAAAAACTCATATTATAACTATAATCGGGAGAATTTAGAAACAGAAGTCTAAATGTGGAACTCTACATTTATAAAAAGTTGAAAAGTATGGGCCTTAACAACCGTCTGAAGGAGGCAATCGCTATGCATTGAATGTTAAAGATTGCAAACTTCTTTCGCAAACGTCGTACCTAAGTTCGATTGATGTGATTCTGTTCTCAAGAGATGTAAGATTGCTCAGTTCTAATAGGAAGTCAAGAGTGAACATTGATCATCTGATATAGCTCGAAAAACACACAGGCAGCAATTGAGTTGTTATAAAAGCGAAGCTATTTTCCTAGGACAGTTTAAAAAACTGGACAATGGTCAAAATATCAGCATTTATGCTAGCGTTAGTTTTGAGAGACGGGTAAAATTAGGATTTAAGTGTGTGAACACTCTTTTAAATCTGACATTTTACGGCTGGTAAATCAGGTATTCAAAGAGGAGAAGGGGAATTGGAAGAATTTTAGATTGATATTTTAAGTGAAATAATTTTGATATATTACATCACACGTATTTTTATACATGTAAATGCATGTGTGCCCAAGTGTACATATATTCATATATACATACATAAATGAATGAATATATAGGTGCGTGTGTGTCGCGCTCACACACACACTTATATATCGGTCATTCCATAGAAACGAGTATTTTTAAACACGTACAGAAGAAATAGAAATTCTTTATTTGTGGCAAAATTCTTCATTAGGCGTTATAATTGCTTCACAAAAAATATACATTTGAAATATTATATTTCTTATAGAAAAAGTCATAAAAAGTAATTGAATGTGTCACACCCATTTCTATGGAATGGCCGATATATATATATATATATATATATATATATATATATATATATATATATATATATATATATATATATATATATATATATATATGTATATATATATATATATATATATGTATATATATATATATATATATATATATATATATATATATACATATATATATATATATATATATATATATATATATATATGACAGACTTTGCAGCCACATGGAGAGCCAGCGAACAAATTACTTCTTTATAATACCTTTACTGATGTATTAAGTCCAGTTTAACAGGCAACCATCAAACATGGCGTCCTTTGGCTAGCGTTTACGCTCTAACAAAGGAGCCCCACTCAGCCACAGTTCATGTAGCAACCCTTTCTCAAGATGCTCTCTCTAGCAATCTTTGCGCGTCAAGTGCTATTATAATGAGTTATTAAAGATTCATGTGCCTACGTGAAAAGAGTGCGCTGCGTTTTTGGCTCTCAAATCCCTAATTTATTTATTAGACGTTTTCAAACCTGACACTCACACACACACACACACACACATATATATATATATATATATATATATATGTGTGTGTGTGTGTGTGTGTGTGTGTGTAATAAGAAGGACTTCACGATGGGTGGTTGCAGTCATTGCCCATAAAAATGACACTGTTTCAGCTAAAGACCTTTATTAACATAACGTTGGAGGATGGGTTCCCACTTCATCATAGGGACAGTACAAACTGGGGGGTCAGCTAGCATGAAGTTATAAGTAAAAAGGCCCTTAACACATGGGTCAACATTTGCGGGAAAATCTCCGACAGCGTGCATCTCCTTTTTGTATGGAAATTTATTAAATGGTCAGCTAGGGCAATTGTAGAGTTATAATTGGTTAGACCCCTTCTTTGAGGGCCTCAAACTGTAGCCCCAGTGATTAATTTAGCTTGGGGGTTAAAAAGGGAAAAGCAAAATTATGCGGGAATTTTAGCTCTCGACTTAAGATTTGAAAACCTCTGAGAATTTTCTCGGGGTGTCTTACGCGTTTTATTCTAAATGCCTACATTAGTTTCCAGTTTCATATCTATCTATCTATCTATCTATCTATCTATCTATCTATCTATCTATCTATATATATATATATATATATATATATATATATATATATATATATATATATATATATATATATATATATATATATATATATATATATATATGTATATATATATATATAATTATAAACAGCTAATAAAAATGCAATAACATTTTTATATCCTATATTTTATAAGTGAAATTCAATACCCTTCTGAAAAATAAGATTTTTTTAAAAATTGTATTCTACAATGAGTAGAACTTTGTTCATTTATAATGGTCCAAAGAAAGGCTGTTATAGTGAATATTTGATAACCTTCTTTTATTGCAGCCCGGGTTCCAATACCCAGCCTTTGCCCCTACACGATGAGCAAGTATGCCGTCAGATCATTCACGGAGTGTTTAAGCCTTGAAATGATTCCTTGGAGAGTACGTGTCATTAATATCGAACCTGGACCCTTCAGGTGATCTTTTTTATTTCTTCTCTCAGTTTAATGCAACAATGAATCTCACTGTATATTTTGTATTTAGGGAATTCTTCATTTATTCCTGCCTAGGTGAAGAGACTATGAATAAAAACTAAAATATTAGAGCAATATATATATATATATATATATATATATATATATATATATATATATATATATATATATATATATATATATAACCTTTAAATTATATAATTCAGTTATTTCATAGAGTAACTAGGTACTGGGTGATCAAAAAGTCTGTATAAACTTTAAAATTTCCTAATAACCGGAAAAAAACCAGAATAAAAAAAGATTTGCAGGATTAGTATCGCTAGGGCATGGTATTTTTTCTTTAAACAGAAAAAACAGTTACTCACAAAACAGCCGACAGATGACGCTGGTACGAGTGACTTCGAGGGAAATATGCAAATGAGACTGTTATAAGAGCTTGCGCTCCTATAAATACACAACCAGTTCACCGCTGTAAACCATGTTTGCGAACAAGGATGCTGAGTGCGAAGGATAAAGCTTTGTTGGTGAATCTGTTTTACGTCAACCAGGAATCAGCGACCGCTGCCTTGCTTTAGTTCCGAATTCAGAAGAATCTCAGGAGTGACAGCTTTGCGTGAAAGAGATGCGCTATCTACCGTCACGTGCATGCAAAAAGGAGCAACTAGTCACACTGCTAATTTGGTCAAGGATTTCTTCGTTGAGACATTCGAGGAAGACGAAATCATTAGCAGGCGTTTCAGGTTCCCATGGCTTCCTCTGTCTCCAGATTTAACCCCGGCAGACTTTTGGTTGTGGGGATATTTGAAGTCTGGGTGTATCGGTCCAATCCATCCAATCTCTCTGAACTGAAAAAGGCTATCCGTCGAGAGGTGTCTTGCATACAACCGGACCTGCTATACCCCTTTAACGGACAGTGGTTTCGTAGCAAAACCACCTATTAAACATTCTTTTTTTTAACTTTACTTTTTGGATTACTTTACTTTATCTTTTTATAATTATTTACGGCTCCAATCTCATACATCTGTGATATATGGAAGCCAATGATGTAGAATCAAAAGCTTTTGCAATTAAAAAAAAAACTTTTTGGAGACATGGATGAGTTTTCGATTATATATATATATATATATATATATATATATATATATATATATATATATATATATATATATATATATATATATATATATATATATATATATATATATATATATATATGTATATATATGTATATATATATGTATATGTATTATATATATTTATATATACATATTATACATTTTATATATTAAAAATACATTATATATTTTATATATTTTACATATTTTATACATTTTATATATACATATTTTACATTTTATACATATTATATTTTTGATATTTTAAATATATAACAGATGATAGTTCTACGTTTAAGTTATTTATTTCTTTTTCTATTGAAATATATGCATTTAAACTTTCTGTACTTGAGAAGTCAGATTCAATTTATCTTACTT
Source organism: Pardosa pseudoannulata (assembly GCA_032207245.1). Lineage (NCBI taxonomy): Eukaryota > Metazoa > Arthropoda > Arachnida > Araneae > Lycosidae > Pardosa > Pardosa pseudoannulata. The sequence goes on from CM063501.1 coordinate 165,147,257, forward strand.
ATGACCTCAAATAAAAGTATCTGTACAAACAACACTTTTAAGTTGTTAAGCTATTTATTTATTATACCAGTTTAAGGATTATCATTTATTGTTCTTCCAGTATAGCTAAACTTTTAAAAAGGCATAATGTTCAAGCTGTACAAGGGTAGCGGTTAATCAGTTAAACCACTTCTCAAACCCTAATTTGGTATCCTCTAAGGCAAACCTTTTTAAGGAATGTAAAAAACTTTTATATATTTTACATATACAAGGCTTATAGATAACATTTATAAACAAATTACATTAAATTCCCATGAATTTATTTTGGTGACCTTTAAATGGATACTCTCGCCTGCAGTTTGTTTGATGGTAGTCATGTGGAACACATACTGTTGTAATAAACGATTTAGAGGTATTTTGTTTGTTATTTGAGTTTCTTTATCTATGATTTGTTCATATCAGCGCCCTCTATCGACTCTTTTTAAGTTATTTTTTTTCTGTTTTAAAAAAAAAAATCCCATGTCCTAGCGATACTAACACTACAAACTGTTTTTTATTTTTGTTATTTTTCCGATTATTATATTTTTTTTAAGTTTATACGGATTTTTGATCACGTGGTATTTTATGAAATAACTAGACAAGTCCCTTAAAGTACATAATAGATTAAAAAAATTCATACTTTCTATGAAATAACTAATCATAGACCATTAATGAGAAAAGTAAACAGTTTCAAAGTTATTTTATAAATTAATTGAACAGAGATAGATAAAATTTCTCGAAAAATTCATTTTATCTCTATTGCCGATGACTAATTGATAAATAATAAAGGAAAGAAGATAATATAATCTATTATTACTCAAATTACTAACATAAATACACCGTTTAAATTCCACGTCCAAATGCGATGGAATGAAGCGTACAGATACACGTCATTGCAAAGCACCTATAGGCTTCAAAATTGACCAAAATTCGCTAGAATTGGTTCAAAGGACTTTCGAGTGCCATATTTCTTTCTTAACGATCAAGTTTAACTGACTTGTCTAGTTATTTCATGAAATAACTAAATTATATAATTTAACGATAACATACAGAGTGTTTCAAAAATGGCCGGTATATTTGAAAAATCAATAAAAACTAAATGGGCAGGGATAAAAATGCACCGCTTATTGCAATATGCTTGGGACAAGAGTAAATTTTCAGGCAGACAAACTTTCAAAATTAGTTACAATATGTCACAACAGATGGCGCTGCAAATTGAAAAAATCTACTATATTTTTCACATATCCACCATGCGCAGCAATAATATTTCGTAGTCTCAGAACGAAATTATCAGAATCCCGTGTAAACGTCTCCGTCCAGGCATTCTTCTGTTCTAAGGAATAAACTATTTTTTAATAGCAACCCTGCAATCTGTGAACAGCATACGCTTACAGCAGAAAGACGACTTACAGTTTTGCAAACTCACTGCTTGCGTTTTCTTCTATATCTATCAAATTGCAACGCCATCTGTTTTTGAAAATTGTAACTATTATCAAATGTTTGTCTGCCTGAAAATTTACTCTTGTCCCAAGCATATTGCAATAAACGGTGTATTTTTATCGTTGCCTGTTTACTTTTTACTGATTTTTCAAATATACCGGTCATTTTATAACACCATATATATATATATATATACACACTGAATATTAAAAAAAATTGGTACCCCTACCTAATATAGTGTAGTGTCCTCGCGAGCACACAGAAGTACCGCAACACGACGTGGCATGGACTCGACTAATATCTGAAGTAATGTTGGAGGTAATTGACACCATGATTCTTGCAGGGCTGTTCATAAATCCCTAATAGGGCGAGGTGATGGAGTTCTCTTCTAAACAGCACGTTGCAAGGCATTCCAGATTTGCTCAATAATGTTCATGTTTGGAAATTTTGATGGTCAGCGGAAGTGTTTAAAGTCAGAAGTGTTCCTGGAGCCACTCTGTAGCAATTCTGGACGTGTGGATGTCACAACTTCCTGCTGGACTTCTCCAAGACCATCGGAAAGCAGAATGGACATGAATGGCTGCAGGTGATCATACAGAATACTTAAATACGTGTCACCTGCAAAGTCATATCTAGATATTTCAGGGATCTCATATCACTACAACTGCACGCGCCCCAAACTATCGCAGATCTTCCACCAGCTTTAACAGTTCCCTATTGGCATGCAGGGTCCATGGATTCATTATATTGTCTCCATGCCAAAACAACTCCATCCGCTGGATACAATTTGATAAGATACTCGCCAGGCCAGGCAACGTCTTTCCAGTCGTCAACAGTCCAATGTCTGTGTTGACGATGATAACATTTGAATAATTTAGCTGCATTAATAATTTAGCTGTTGTTAACTATTTCTGTTGTCTGACAACCAGAATCTGTGCTACTGAGGATCTTAAGGGCAGGTCTCACCAAAGTCGTTTAGTGGCTAACCGCGATTAATCTCTGTTTAAACGGATAATTGTGGCCCACCATTGGTTGGCGTCCAAAAAGGGTTAATCCCGGTTAGCCGTTAAATGATTTTTTTGATATCGCCCATTATGTGTTGTGTATGACCGAGATTGCCTATTCGCTCTTAACGTCATGACGAATCATAACGCTACAGCACAGAATTCTTGTGAATATCAGCTAGATACAACCCTTGAAGTATTGAGAACCATTCTGGAGATATGTTTATGACTACCAAAATCAGATTAATGTTTCGCATGTCTTATTCTGCCCTAAGGAGATGAACTGTGCAAAACTAGTAAAATAGTCACATGGACCGATGACTCATGTTCCTCATTCCACTGGAAAATAAAGGATGGTAGTATATGCTATCAAATGATATAGAAGCTGTGTATTAGATAATCTTCACTTGCATTAATCTACAATAAGGCAGTTTGTCGCAACGTCACGAACTACTACAATACCCTTCCCATTCATTATCAGGTTTACAACAGCCAATAGACAAATAATAAACTTCCTTTCCATTTGAAACTAAAGCCAGAATTGTCATAAATTGAGATTTGCCATACTGCGCGAAATCACCTTATTGATCACTGTCCTTGGGTACTTTCTTTCTGAATCACGAATGACACTATTCGGTAGGGCAGCGGGCCACTCCATACAAATATATCAGTTGACAGCCAAATTTTTGAAGAGGCTTTAACAAGTTCGTCTCATTCTTGTGCCCTCTATGTTCACCAGACACTAATCACATTACATTGAGAGCTTAGATCAGAGATGACAATTGTGTGGTACGCATGTCAATTTTGGTACCCAAAAAAATTTTAAAATGGCAATAAAAATAAATAAAAAATAATTTCTGCATTCTTCTGTTATTACTTCCCGAAAGAATGTTATGTTAATTTGGTGTTATGTAGGCCTGAAGAAACGTGACCGCAATCCGCTAGATGGCTTAAAACATTATTTATATGATTACTATGGAGTTGCCGATCCAACCATAAATTAATTTTTAATCATTTTTGTGACATATTTTAATAAAAAATATTGTTTTCTATTATTATACTTTCTAATTTTTTACTGCAAATTAAAAATATACAGGTACTACTCATATACAAACATGAAATACTAGCACTTGAAAAATTTTCATATCAATTTACGTTTTGAAAATTTAACTTGATGTTCTTAGATGAAATTCCATTTTCTATGGCTCACTTTAATCAATTTCAGAAGCATTTTCGATGTAACGTAACCACCTCTTTACATGTATATTTTACTCCAGCAGCAGTTATCTACACATACAAGGTTTCAGGTACTTCTTTATCAATTTACTTAAGATATGAAGCCTAAAGACCCCCCCGCCCCCCCAAAAAATGTATACTATCCTGCATCTTTAAAATTCAGTACGTAGAAAGTACCGTGTCCAGTCTTCTTATATAATTAATAGGTAGTTTGTGATTCTTTGAAATTTAAAATAACATATATTTTTCTTATTTTTAAAGAACTCCTATTACTGACTCCAACAAGATCCTCCCTCGACTGAAAATGAAGAAATTGACGAGAGCATATTATCATCCTATGGAGAAGAATATTTTCAGCAAATAGATACAGTCGTGGAAACATTAAGGAGGTATTGCTCCAGCAATATCGACGCCGTTGTTGATGCCATGGAGGAAGCAATTACAAGAATAAACGCTAAAAATGTGTATAAACCTCGATGTAACATATTCGTGAGAGTTGTACTTCGTGTATACGAAAACTTACCATTTTCTTTTCAAATGAAATTTATTCTGTTGCTGTCAAAATTTGGGAAATTGCCAGTTCCCTGCGCTGCTAAATGTAAATAAACTATAATTATTTTTTGAGATGTCTCACTTCAAAGTTATATTTACAAGTATTTTTTTTTTTTTGTCTTTCAAAAATTCAAAAATTTGAAACTTTATTCTGTTCGTTTGATATAGAAACAGTTTATATGCATTCATGATATAATTAAGGAAATTTCCATAAGAAGGGTTTCCCCCATTTCAACTGATATCTCAAAATTAATGCAGCATTGCTTATGGGGTTCTTATGGACCAAGATTCCTCCATTTGCTACGTCAATGGGTATGAGCAATATTTAGCTGTAATCTTACTTCTCTCCGGTTTTAAGGCATTGCCGATCTGCATTTCTTCTACCAAGGAGAAAGAGATATTAACACATTGTATGCGGGACACGTACTAGTACGTTTTCTGACGATTGATACTGGAGCGCGGTTCACGTACTTTGAATCCCACTGTGGCATGGATGATCGCAGCTGTTCGTAATTGGCTTTAATTTGTAGGTCCCGTTCTCATTACCCCTAGTGTTGCAAAAATTAGATCGGAGCAGTCCAAAGAAAATTTTTGCTGTACCAAAAGCTGATTTGGTGACTTGATTTGGTTTTATTTAGAGTCTACTATTTTGCTACATGAGATAATTTGGTAACACTAATTTGGTGACTTGCTCTGTATTATTTTACTTGTTTGTTGGATTAAGAATCGCCTTTTTATTCCTCGTAATAGAAAGCAAATTTCACTTTCTAAGATTCTGTTACATATTCTTCAGGTCACCCATTGTTCTCATCCATTGTTTAATCTTTAAATAGTTGTCTATGCCCCCTCACAACAAGTGTATGTATGAGGTGTATGAGCTAGCCAGTCGGGATACTTAATCGAGAGTCACGTGGTGACGCTCGTGACGTGGTTTAAGCGTCACCAGTTATATAAAGTATTTACGCAAAATTAGCTTTGTAATTGGTGTTTTCTAGGTAGACAAGTGGATAGAAAGGACAAATATAGTCACCAAATTTTCCAGAAAAAAATGCATAAAATGGAAAGAATCTCCAGAAAATTATTTTAGGATAGACATAATTAAGTTGGTTAATTTTTTATTGTAAAAATATAATATTCACATATATGTATTTACAGGTTTTATTACATCATTTGTTTAAATAATGAAATAAGTTTTTTTTAATCTTAGTAAGACATTTTAAATTATGATTTGCTGAGTTAATAATAAAAAATAATAAGTTACAGCGATACAAAGCGATACAAGCCGAGAATACATCTCTGTCTGACTAGCAGATACTAACTGTTGCCAATACTCAGAGCACATCTCCAATAAATATTATCTGTTGCCAATACATGTAAAATAAATTAAGACAACAGAATATAGAACTCAATATTTTTTAAAACGATTTTCCTATTCTCCATTGTTTTGTTTTGTGTTTTTAAAGATTTCAATGAATGTCTGAATATAACTTCTCGTTTAGTCCAACTTTTTTTCAATCTGAATGTTAGAAAAGAGTGAATTATTTTCTTTTCTTTTCAAATTTTCAGTTTTTGGTCAGTAGATAGAGCTTTACGCCTTAATCTTCGTTTTAAACATACGAGGCGCATCCAGAAAGTAAGTTTCCCTATTTAAAAGAAAAAAAGACCTTACACTTTCAGGAACATATTTATTGATAACACGTACAGCAATGTTTCAGCTATTTTTCAACATAGCCACGACCAGAATTGAGACACGTATTGTGGGATCAACTTTTGTATCCCTCTGTCGTAGAACTCTGCAGTCTGCGAATGGAACCAGCCTTCCTGTCCAGAACACCATGCACATCTCTTTCCTTACCGCCAGCGTCTGTTCGAATTCGGTCCTGACCGAAGACCCACTATGATTCCAATGCATTAACTGCTACTTGGCTTCCGGGGTAAAGTGCGAGAAGTTTAAGTCTAGTAGCACGTGACGATCCTGTCGAGGAACTCATCGCCCTCAACGTGATACCGTAGCAGAAATGCCAGTGCTGCTTCTAAGCTTTGAATTTTGTGTTTGGGTGTCAGTTTCGGCTAATAGACCTGACATAGATGACGATGAATTTCAATTGGCGCAATGCTTTGTGCATTCAAGATCACCGACCGAACTTTGCAGGAGGCAGGAAAAGGAATTAAGAGTTTTCATTTTGGACCACTGCTACTACGCTACTGGCAATAGTAGGGACCTGTCCAGCTGGCATATGTTTGATAAGTCATAGATCTGTTACGCATGTGCAATTGACAAGGCTAATTAAGTTTACTTTAAAGAGAAAAACATCGGGAAACTTACTTTCTGAATGTGCCTCGTATTATTTAAACCAATCTCCAAAAAGCCCCAAACAGAAACTAATAAAAAAATATAAAAGTCTATTCATTGAATACTCTTAAGGATTATTATTAAAGACCATAATAATTTCTCCAGAGTTTAAATGGATCTTTAACTAATTCTATCCTCCATACAGTAACTGAATCTCGAACTATTAAAATGAATACGACTACCTATAAAACAACAAAAAGGTTCTTTTCTGCACTTCTGAATTTGCATTCATAAAAAAGAAGTTTCTGGCAGGGCCTTAACTATGACGTAGCAAAGGTAATATTTGTCACGAACACTACCCTCTTAGGGGCACCGCCAATGCCTAAAATGCTTACACAATAAAAGTTGCTAAAACGGAATCCGATCGAAGATGCTTCGCCCCGAACAGAAATAAGTCAAAGTTGAAAAATAATTTTTTGAAAATTCCATTTAAAGTTTAGGGTTAAAAAATATATATTTTTTAAAATTAAGCATGAAAATTTACATTTGTTTTATTTATGAATTCAGACGGGTAGAGGCAAGAAGTTCAGAAATCTGTTGAAAGGGTAGATTTCAGTAAAGCATTTGATTTTATCAAAAGAAATAAATTGTGGTCAGTTTTAAAACTTTATGGAATTTCACAAAAGGTTATAAAGAAGAGAAACGCACAGAAATAGTAAAACATGCATAGAAGTTAAATCTTAATTTATAAGCAAGGAACAAGCAGAAGATTCCCGGGCTTAGCCTGCCACCTACAGAGGTACGATTGAACTTAGAAGTAACGTACCTATTTTATGAACCTCAGCTGCCTTTAATGAATTCGACGGATATTTGGCCGGTTTGAACTTTGAACTCATAGCCATCCGGTTATGAGATCGACGCCTTTTACGACTGAGTTAACACGGATCTTATTTAATAAGGAATATATAATTAGGATAATTAGAAATATGATACCTGATTGAAGGCCCAGCACAGAGGACTGTGCCCCCCCCCCCCAGATAGCACATCTTGTTTGCAGCAAACTTGCAGCAGTCTTGCTTTGCAAGCATGCCCACTTTCAGCAAGTTCAGCAAGTTTCAGTCTGAAAGTTTGAAACAAGACTGCAGCAAGTCTAAGAATTTTCACTTGCTTCAAGGTTGCCACAGTTTTGCAGAAAAACAGCGTTTCAAAGGAGTGGTCGCCTTATGTGTCAAATTTATTATGACAAGATATTATCCAGAAAAATCAAATTTGCTGCAAGTATGTATTCTACCTGGGCCCTGATTATCGAGGCGCAAAAATTTAATATCTCATTTTTAAATCTCAAGTTATTTAATTAACAAATTTAAAAAGCTTTCTGGTTATTTCTCCAAGTAATATTTTATTAAATCTTACTCATAAATTTGTATAAAACAAATGAAATTTTTTATTCTTATCGAAAATTATAAAAATCAAATGCCAAATTTATACATTTCTAGTACTTCTAAATATCTTAATATTATCGTATAATGAAAGTTGTTATAATTTATGCAAAGGGATTGAACCTTATGCTGAATTTTAGATGGGGACTGTCAAATAAATAGCAGGTATTTGGGCCCAACTTTGTCTGGTAATATAGTAAAATTTTTCATTTCAGACTTAACGTTATCTTAATTTTTAGAAAAGGGATTTAGCTGTGTTCAATTCCAATCTATTGCTGTAACTATCCCAATACATCATTATAGTCATTTAATTTAAAATAATTATTATTAATTAAATGGTTATTTTAGTTGGGAAAATTGTAGCTGAAAAGACATTACTCGACTGTTTACAGAAAAAACAAGCAAGAAATCTCATTAAATTTCTCGAGGCTTCATAAAAGTTTTAAATTAATTTTGTGCATGCATGTTTATCTTAGTGATAACATCCAAATTATATTCTGTAAAGCACATGTTTCGGATAACGGGCAGAAACAAATTACTTTTTTAATTTAATTCTCTCCCACCATTCTTAAGTTAAGGTAATATAAAATCCCATATCAGTATGGTATGAAATAAGTAATATGAGGAAATGGCGTAGGTATAAATTCAAAATAAATGTTGGGAATAACTTCTATATTTCTTACAAATATAATAAGAATGTGCAGCAACTAGGGAAATGTGGAAAAACCTGGTACGAGTAGGGAATTTGGAAATTATAAAAATATCAGGGAATTATCAAAGAAAAAAATAAATTTTTTAATCATTGAATTTTCAGCAAAAAATTACGAATTCTAATATAATAATAAAAGTTTTCAGCAACTAGGGAAAATGTGGGAAAACCAGGAATGATTAGGGAATTTGGAAATTCTAAAAATATCAGAGAATTATCAGAGAAAAAAAATGAATTTTTTTAATCATAAAATTCCCAGCAAAAAATTATGAGTTCTGATATAATAATAAAAGTGTGCAGCAACTAGGGAAATGTGGTAAAACCGAGAATGAGTAGGGAATTTGGAAATTTTAAAAATATCAGAGGATTATCAGATAAAAAATGAAATTTTTTTAAATCATGAAATTCTCAGCAAAAAATTATGAATTCTATAATAATAAGAGTGTGCAGCAACTATAAAAATGTGGTACAACCGAGAATGATAGGGAATTTGGGAATTCTAAAAATATCAGGGAATTATCAAAGAAAAACATGAATTTTTTTAATCGTAAATTTTCAGCAAAAAATTATGAATTCTAATATAATAATAAGAGTGTGCAGCAACTAGAGAAATGTGGGAAAACCGGGAATGATTAGGGAATTTGGAAATTCTAAAAATATCAATGAATTATCAGAGAAAAAATGAATTGTTTTTTTAATTATGGAATTTTCATAAAAAAATTACGAATTCCATCAGTCAAAATTTTAAAAAACAATTATTATTCTGCATTTTTTAAAATGCTTATTCTCATTTAAGTGAGAACATGGAGACACGAAAAAGGGAAATCTTCAGAAAATGAGGCAATTGAAGTTAAAAAAGAAAAATCAAAATTAGAAAGCAATTGGAACAAAAAATGTCAGTAATCAAATTTTTGGTTGGTTTTGAGTGCAACAGTCTACTATTTTGCAACACGAAGGCTACATGAGACCAGGACCTACAGCTTAAAGCCGATTCCGAAGGGCTACGAACACCCATGCCACAGTGAGGTTCGAATCCACGAACTCCGGTTCCGAAGGCCAGCACGATAATGGTGGCTAAAGCCATCATTATAGCCATTTTAGCCAAACAGCTGAAATGGCTATAATGATGTATTGGGATAGTTACAGCAATAGATTGGTATTGAACAGAGCTCAATCTATTTTCTAAAATTTAAGATAATGTTAAGTCTGCAATGAAATAGTTTAATAAATTACCAGGCCCCGACCATGAAAAACTTAGACCCATAACTCTGGTATTTAATCGTGAGTCCCCACTTGATAAGCATAAGATTCAATCACTTTGCACAAATTATAACAATTTCTATTATACAATACTTTTCAGAAGTTTAGAAGTACCAGAAATGTATAAATTTGACATTTGAGTTTTATAATTCGTCAATCGTTCGACAGTAATCATAGAAGGAGATAATGAGAAAATTAATGCTATGATGTACAAATTGAGTCTTTAAATTAATAATCCACAGTTTTGACTCATCAAGATTGTAATCAATAATAATAATACTGATAAAGAAACTTCAAATTTAAAAAACACAACTCGTACTTTCTGGGGCTAGTAACTCAACAGAAGAAAACTGAATAACTTGATTAACTATATTTCTAGAAAGAAACAATGCAAATCATTTCCTAGCAACACAAATACAATACAGTTGTATATCGTGTTTATACTTTAACCGCTCTCTAGCAAAAATCGTATTACATACGTATTTTTAAGTGACCCTCTCTTTAGTGACAGTCTGAGAAAAACGTAAAAGTACGTTTCCCGCATGCAATGTGTAAATGATGTTTTATGCTTAAAATTCAATTAACACATATTGATGCAATTAAAAGTAATAGATGATTATTTTTAAATCTTTACGACTCCGGTGAGGAGTCATTTAAAATTTGTCTTCAAACTCGATGACTCCGCCACGGAGCCCTCGAATTTGAAGAAAATAGTTTGAAACAAAATAATTAATTTTAACGATTTGTTTTTGTTCTTATGTTAAAAACTGAAAATTATTTGCACTGTCTAAGTTGCGCAGCCCTCGAGATTTAAGACAAATTTTAAATGGCTCCGCTCTGGAGTCCTAGAGTGCAAATGGTTAATAACACAGAATACAATTACTATACTTGTATTGCATATTTAAAATAACATTCATAAGATTTTGAGTTTGGTTTGATGTAAGCACAAGTCGCGTCAAACACTTTCACAGCATAGCTAACTTTAAAGCGGTTTGAGTACGAGAGAAAAGAAGAAATAACAATACAAGTTGATGAACCATTAAATTTTAATGCGGTAAAAAAGATTCTTTGGAAGATTTTATTCCAAAAGTATTATCCTCTTCCAGGGTTGGAATGATTTAAATCATGATTTAAATCAGTTGATTTTTTTTTAAATTCATTGATTTAAATCATTTTTTTTTCACTTCTTTTAAAACCTACATTCGAAAGACAGGAGAATTGGGAATCAGTCAGCACAGAAATACCAATAAGTAAATAAGTGTAAATAGATAGTATGTTTTCTAAGAATTTAGGCGTTGTTATCAGAAAATATGTAGTAGGGGTGGGTACAATGACTAGTTATGACTAGTGGAATTTATTTTATGTAATAGGGGGTAAAGAGAGTATTACAGAACTCGAAATCCAGTTTGTCTCCCAAATAACAACAGCCGTCACATTATCTGCTAGAATGGAAAGACAGTTTTCTTCTTTTGGTATTTTTCCTTCTAACCTTCGTAACCAATTAGGAATGGATACGACATCGAAACTAGGGTTTTTATTGAAACAGTTAAATCCCTAATTCGTTGCTTAAAAATATTGAAATAATTGTAAATTTTTTTTAATAAATAGTTTAAATGAATATTTAATTTTTTCTTCAAATTTACATCTTATTTAGTTTGAACCATCCAATTACAAAATAATGAAAGGTATTTAGATTAAAATTTATGTATTTAATTTTAGGTAATCAGTGTGTAGATTATACTAGATAGAGATAAGTTGTTACTTATAACAAACTATTTCATGTATATTGAAAAAAATATAAAAACGCAACAATAATTAAAATTAGAATTCAGAAAAAAATCAAATAAATCTGATATAAATCGAAAAAATCTGATTTAAATCAAATAAATCTGATTTATTTAAAAAAACATGATTTTTTTCCCAACTCTGTCCTCTTCCACAGAAAACGTTGCAGCAACCAATACTTTCTTTATACTATACTTTTTTAAAACAAAACTTTTTTTGCTGGAACACCATCATTTAATTAAAACAATTTCATTGCACAGAAGAAACACTGGACAACTTGAATGATCATTTGTTTCTTAATGCTATGAATGAAAACTGTTTGGAAGAACTTTAATATATTTTTATTGTTACCACTGGACCCAGTTTGATAACCATGGCAATATTGTACATACCGTTAATTTTGCAATGAAATATAACCTTTTATTGGTTCACTTTGGTAGCAAAGAATTACTGTTAAAAAAATCTATAGAGAATGTGCGCATGACGTCATGTGCAGCTCAACTTCCTCGATGCTAAAACATTTGAATTTCGTATGGATTGTGCTTGTTATTGGGGTTTTAATTTTGTCAGTTATCTAAAAATGGTTACAAACTGTTGCACTTATGGCTGTACTAGAAGTTTTTAAAAAAAGGCCAAAATGTTGTATTTTATTGTTTTTCTAAAGGTACCACATTGCGAATTCTTTGGATAAAAGCTTTGAAAAAGTAAGACTGGACTCCAAGTTCTTCTTCGAGGATTTGCAGCAAACATTTTCAGAATGGTAATAAAATGTTAACCTTACTGTAATGTAATAGATTATATAAAAATATTATAGTCTAAGAATTTTTTTTATTACTAGTTTTTAATTTCTAATGTATTTTAATGCTTTTGTGTGTACCTATAAATGTAATTATTTTTTGTCCTTAAAATGATCAGGTTTTTTACATTTTTATTAGATTCTTATTTATGTAATAGTTTATTTTTGCCTGTTACTTAATCAAATAGTTATTCTTTGATTATGGTGCTTAATTGTATGTGTAAATGTATAAAAAATATATAAATGACAGTTACTAAACAAAAAAATCTACGTACATTTTCATCCTTTTTCAAGTCTCATAAAAAATTTCTTCAATTTCTATTGGCGAACTTCTAACAAAGGCAGGCTTAATGCTTTGGAACTACAGGTCTGACCGTGAATGTGCATTTGCTCTGCTCAGATCACTGCGCGTGAGCCGTATTTATGTGGCTAACTCCTCATGCCACGTCACTCTCAGTAAAAGAATCCCTAATTAAAATCTCTTAAAATTAATCTACATTTTAATCCTGACATATATATATAATAAATCTAAAAAAGTCTATTTTGAATACTTGGCCAGTTTCTATATTTCCTTATTCCCTTAAAATATTAGTTTTATTGTATTCGTAATCCATATCGAAGTCATAAGAACAATAACAAACAATGTTTTTAACGGAAATTGAGTTGTAGTAACTCGTATTTGTTTATAAACATGCACTTTCTCTATTGAGGTCGTAGTCAAAGCAGCCTATGTACATTTTCCTGATTTTGCTTAGCTACCATATTGCAGACGAGATATGTTACTTCTATCATAATGATGTCAAAAAAAGGAAATCTATTACAAAATTCAATCACTGTTACTTCTGAGGTCATTATGATGCAGAATTGCCTTCGACATATCTACTGTAATATTATTAAGCTTATGTTTAAATTTTCTGACTTTTAAATTAAAGAAAAAAATTCCTCAGAAAATCAGATTTTTAAGGATTGTTGCCACCCTAGCTTTATTTTATTCATGTATATTTTTTAATATTTATTAAAGGATACATTATCATTGTGAAAACGAGGAGCATTCTTCTGTTGTAGAGTGCAAATTATTTTAAACTGTAAATTTTTATTTTTTATTTTAAACTGTAATTATTTTAAACGGTAAATTCAAATTACTCCAAACTGTATATTTATCTCGTATAAAATTAATTCTCAAATTTTTCAAATCAATAATATACAGATTCACTACGTATACGAGAAGAAGATGATTATATACGTAAAACATTCTTGGTTATTGCAAAATTTCATTATTTTGAACTCATGGAACAAAATTATACTAAATTTAAGAAAACCCTGCTATGATTATGAGTTCAGTTATTACATAGATAAATTAGTGTTTATGCAAAAGTGGATAAACTGTTATTTTTCAGATATATAAATTGAGGCATTTATTGCTAACAAAAAATTATAGAATAATATAAATTGCACATCAATGGTTTTTACTCATTCATTCTAGTAAGATTTTCTAATTTAGCATTTACCAACCTGTGGCACATGTACCATTGGTGGTATGCAAAAAATAATCAATAATAGCGGACATAAATAAAAAAATATATGCATATACACTCATAGCTTTATATATAAAATTCTTGTGTCTGTGTGTTTGTAATAGAACTCCTCCTAAACGGCTGGACTGATTTTAATGAAATTTTGTGTATGCAATTAAGTCGATTCGAGAATGGTTTAGATTCACAATTTGATAAGGTAGAAAATGTTTCTTTTAATTAAAAATCCAGAATTGTGAGCTTATTGAGATTATTATAATGCCGATAGAAACCCCTTGACTGCCGTTGTATCTGTGGCGCAGTGGTCAGCGCAACGGGCTTCAATACGAGAAGTCCCAGAATTAAAACCCCGTACAGACGATGACGGAATTTTCATTTAATTTAATTACGATTGTACGCTTGGTGGCGTCAAGTATTTTTACAATATTTTTTTTCCTTACTTTTCCATCAAAACGGTCCAGTTTATAATTTATTTAAACACATTTTACAATTTTTGGATTTACAGTGCGTTAAAGTAGGACAACGTATTAGGGTCGTCTAGTATTTTTATAATATATATATATATATATATATATATATATTATATATATATATAAAATATATATGTATAATATATAATATGTATCTGTGTGTGTAATATTAAAATCCTTTTATTATGCATTTTAATATTAATTTAATACCTGTGTTTATAAAGTGAGTTCGGGGTTTGCGAGGTAATTCTGATTTTAAACACGCTATAGACTTAATTCAGGTCTGTATACTTTAGAATATTTAGATCTGTTTAAACATGGGTATTTTATATCACGTGATCAATTGTCCTAGTATTATTCGTAGTCTTTCTATTTAGGAATCCTGCTAAAAAGTGTATGTGAGGGATCACATTTCAGTGTGGGTTGTAAAGGTGTTTGCCTGTTGTACGGATTTCATGTTTCTTACCAGAAATAACTGTGTTGTGATTTTGAAAACCCCATTTTACACACGCACACACACACACACACACACACACATATATATATATATATATATATATATATATATATATATATATATATATATATATATATATATATATATATACGGACAAAACCCGGGCGACTAAAACAATGCCCCAGGCGACTGGTTTCAGAGTGACAAAAAATTCACTATATATATATTTAACTTTTAATAATAATAATAATTTCCCATTGCATAATCTAATGAAATAAAGATTTTCCATGTCCTTGTCCTGTTGTAGAGAAAACCCTATTTGATTATGAGTGGCCCATGTTTCATTTTTCAGTGAATGAGTTAAAATCATTATGTTGAAGAAAGAACCTGTGCCATCGGCTCCTAAGATTTTACAACTGTAGCCAGTCTCTGTATATATATATATAATATATATATATATATATATATATAATATTATAAAAATAATTAATGTAATATTTCTTAAAAATTATTACAATTCTAAATATATTTTATAATTATTTATTATGGTTTAATACGAATATTTTATTAAAATTTTTCTGTCATATAAACTTTAAATTTCTGTCTATACAGTATTTAATGTTAACATGTATCGCGTTTTGCTGATATGCATTAATTCGCTTATTAAGTTGTATTTTTATAAAATTTCTTTCTGTAATTGTTTATTTTATAAGTGAATTATATTATTTGTATGTTGTCCATAGAATATGTTGTTGCCGCTCTATAAAGTTTAAATCAGACTTCTGCGTTCTTATGTCGGCATGACTGATCTTTGCATTTTTATTATTTCTAGCATGCTTTCTCTTGTGAAAATTTTTATTAAATATTTAACACAAAAACATACACACACACACACACATATATATATATATTATATATATGCATATATATATGTTATATATGTATATACATATATATATATAATATATATATAATTATATATAAATTTAATATAATATAATATAATATATATATATAAATATTTGAAAAATATAATATACATTATATATATATGTGTGTGCTTTACATGAGTTTATAATTTGGCATAACGTTTATGTTTCAATGTAATTTGTCTCATGTGATGTGAATACATGGTTTCCCTATAAATTGTATTATACAAATAATTTACACACCAATTTCAAATTTCAATATACAAATTTTACAGAACTTTTACTAGTAGGTATGTAACCAGTTGTACAAAAGCCAAAAAAAGGTTATGCTGTTTTAATAGAACCAGCTCTTATAGATTCATAATTAGGTGTCAAATAGTAATTCAATATTACTCTTAGGAGTCATTCAAATTCAGCAAAGTTGGGTTCTGGACGTCAAAAACCTAACTTTCAGGGCTACAAAAACCCCGCCTTAGTTTTTCTAGGTAGGTGGGCAAAATCCAGTCTAAAAAACCCAATAAAACCCACTCTGAAGTGGGTTTTTTAAAAATTGGTGATATTTATATTTATTTTTAGAAAGTGTTATCTTAGTTTTTTTACCCTCTTTCCGATTTAAAGAATTATTCTGTGGAAATATATATACAGTCTATCAAAATCCAGAAAAATATTTGCAAATCTATGGTAAATCCAACTTAACAATTTGGGAAAAAAAAATTTATCTGTGAAATCCATGAAGAAAAGAGCAAAGTTTTCCTGTGTAAAATACAGAATAATATGACCTTAAATCATAGTATAATAACAAGGATTTCACAAGGATTTTATCTAATTCAAAACAAATACAGATCCTCCAATACATCATATTCGTATTACCATTTTTAATCTCAAAAGTCTGCGTATTTTAACTATATTCAATGCTTTTTATAATCCTAATCTGCTTCTAAGTTTCGACCAAACCAACCCACATGTAGAGAACACTTGCTCCAGTGATGCAGAGGAAGCTGGGCACTTGCTTAGGGCTATCATAAATTGGCAATAAACTATCATATTTCCACCCGTAACATGCATTTCAATTAGTTTCCACCCCTGTGCTGCTATAATTTTTTAATTACATCAGCATTAAACATACTTTGAGGAAATATTTTGGGTATCTTAACTTATAATTCATGAGGGGAATTAACCATTTATTTATTTTTTTTCAAGGGCTGAAAGAATAGAGATAAAAAATAATCCTTTGTTAAAATAACATTCAAATATGTGGTATATGTCAATATATTTTGTATCAATATATAATAACATTTTGTGTTGTGATGTCAGAGTAAACTTTTTTATAGCCTTTACACTGATTTATTTGTATTAATTAAATTATAATTTCTTGAATATTAACCCTTAGTTTGACAAGATGTTTTTTTCAAATATCGATTAAAAATATATTTAAATAAATAATAATAACAATCAGGGTTGGCATGATTTAAATCAGTTGATTTTTTTTTTAAGAAATCATTGATTTAAATCATTTTTTTCACTTCTTTTAAAACCTATATTCCAAAGCCAGGAGCATTGGGAATCAGTCAGCAGAGTAATACCAATAAGTAAATAAGTGTAAATAGATAGCATGTACTTTCCAAGAATTGAGGGGTTGTTATCAAAAAGTATGTAGCAGAGGTATTACAATGATTGATTATGACTGGTTGAATTCATTTTATGTAATGGAAGGTAAAGGGAGTATTGCAAAACTTGAAATCCAGTTTGTCTACCAAATAACAACAGCCGTGGCTTCATCTGCTGGAATGGAAAGACAGTTTTCTTCTTTTGGTATTGTTCATTCTAACCTTCGTAACTAATTAGAAGTGGATAAAGCATCAAAGCTAGTGTTTTTATTGAAACAATTAAATCCATAATTCGGTACTTAAAAAATATTAAAATAATTGGGATTTGTTTTTTTAAATAAATAGTTTGCATTAAAAGAATATTTAATTTGTTCTTTTAATTGACATCTTCTTTAGTTTGCGCTATCCAATTACAAAATAATAGAATGCATTTAGATTAAAATTTATATATTTAAGTTTAGGTAATCAGTGTGCAGAATATACTAGATAGATAAGATGTTACTTCTTATAACAAACTTCCGAACGATGGCCGTTTGGTTAGGGTGCTGGCTTTCGGTACCAGAGTTCGTGGGTTCGAATCCCACAGTGGCATGGATGTTCGAAGCCTTTCGGAATCGGCTTTAAGCTGTAGGTCCCGGTCTCATTATTCCTCGTGTTGCAAAAAGTAGACCGTAGTACTCCAAACCAAACCATCTTATAACAAACTATTCTATGTATATTGCAAAAAACATAAAAACAACAATTAAAATTAGTATTCAGAAAAAAAATCCGATTTTAATAAAAAAAATTCTGATTTAAATCAAATAAATCTGATTTTTTAATTTTTTTTAAATCATGATTTTTTTCCAACCCTGATAACAATAATATTAATAATTTAGATAATAATAATTAATAATAATAATATTTAATATATTATATATTATCGATAAAAATATGTATTTACTAGAAAGATTTTATTTATTTGATTGTTCGTTGTAGCAGACTTAACCAAATTAAGGGTTAATTAATAAAAATTTATCAGTTTTAGCAATTTAATTTTTTCTAAAATATGGTACTTCCCCTGACTTCTCCTTTTAAAAACAGAACCTAATAAAATCCAGAAAACCACAATAAAACCCACCCGAATTGGGTTTTTCAAAAACCGGGTTTTTTGCAAATCTGCTAACTTTGCCAAAAGGTCTTGTTTGAATGTCTGAGTGACGTAATAGTACAAGTCTTCGTTTGTTGTTGTTTTTGTTGTCTTTTCGGAATTGAAATAAAAAATATGCTAATTCACTCAATAGAAAGGTAACACTTTATTTCCTATTTTAACAAAATATAAGATTTTATTTGCTCTGGAACAGGAAGTGTTGAGACACCGTAAGGCATTTGCCAGTTCTCATTCAGGGTTTCTCTAATTGTGCATCGGCAGAGATGTTTAAGACTTCGTGGTTGTGGTCCTACTAGCCCCTTTTCACCTGGAATCAAATCTTGGAAAGCATCAAAGGGCTTCTCAAACCAGAGTCTGTGCATCAGCAGTTCATTCTCTCTTAAATAGCGTCCATAACGATTTTGAATGACATCTAAAACCTCCTGTTTTGTGACGTACGGGTCTTTCCGGGCATTCCAGGCAAGCTGAAAGCATTGGGCGATACGTTCTGGGTTTCTGTATGAGTCAAGAAATACGCATACAAACAGAAACACTTCAGTAATTAAGGCGGTTCTGGATCTTGAGAAGCAGTTGTAAAGAATTTCGCGTAGCGTCATGTAATTAAAGCCTCTGCAATGCCTAAATAAATAATTAAAAAAAACTATCAGAAAATTCATCACGTTTGAAAACAGAACAATGAAACATTTTTATGGTACAAACATAACAGGTTCACACAAATATAACCAAAATACACCCTATTTTGGTGGAACACCAATAAGTAAAACTATGGAACAGATGCACCTAGTGTTTATTTATTTATTTACTTTGGCGTCCATTGGCTAATTTTTATTGATCGCCAAACAATAAAAGGGCGGAAATTACGTGTTTCTCATAAACTCTAAGTTAAAGAAAGCTAACACTTTACACCATGTTTCGTAGGGTATGTAATTTTGCCAAGACAGTAGCAAAAACTGGAAAAAACCTGGTAAAAACTGGCAAAATCTAGAACTGGCTGGATTTTTAAAATGTACAAAATAATTAATAATTAATAAATAACAAAATAATAAATGATTTTGTACATAATACAACTGAGACTTAAATCAGAATATTAATTAGGTATTTCATTAGTATTAATTTGACAATTTAAACAATTTAAAATAACTTTCATTGATGTTAGCAATGAAAATACAATATTCCATTTTTGTAGATAAATTTATATGATGGAGGCATGGGATAAAAAATGTTTTCTTTATTTATCAATTTAATATAGTAATGTCTTTAATTGTAATGTGTATATATACATATATATATATATATATATATATATATATATTATATAAGTACTAAAAACATTTAAACCTACAGTTTGTAGGGGAAATAAGCTAATAATTACATTG
The DNA here is from genome assembly GCA_032207245.1 of Pardosa pseudoannulata. NCBI lineage: Eukaryota > Metazoa > Arthropoda > Arachnida > Araneae > Lycosidae > Pardosa > Pardosa pseudoannulata. The sequence goes on from CM063501.1 coordinate 165,167,310, forward strand.
AATACAACATTGCACATAAAAACTTGCAAAATCAATCTTCATTTTGTCTTTTTTTTATTTAATCTTTAGGTAGTATAACATTAGATTACTGTTTCAACAATGTATTGATTATTCAACGTTAAAAAAAAATTATACTTTGTATCTTTAGATTAGAGTTAAAATTAGTAAAAGTTAAAATAGTTACATCCCCGTAAATAATACATATCCATTTTTGCCACTTGGCAAAAATGTAATTTTGCCAGGACGGTTTTTGCAGTTTTTTTCCATGGTTTTTTCTACCTTTGTCAAAAATATGCCAACCCTAATGTTTCGTAAATGAAATGCAAAGAAGTATCACACTTAATGCTATTTTTAACATTATTATTAGCAAAATTTGTAGATGAAAGTATAAAAAAAATATAACATACTAGCAAGTGTGACCGTGCTTCTCTATGGTGAACTTAATAAATTACTTTTAAATAAAGATTTTTATCGTGCATAACTCTCTAAATTCGTCACAGTGCAGTTCGAGTCATTGACATATTTATATATTTCTATTATAAGTGTATTATAACAATATTCAGTTTTATACTTCAGTTTCCATTAAACCTGAATTGTACATCAATAAGATGTGAAAGCGTGTGCAAAATAAGAGTGAAAATTTGACAATAAAGAACTTCCTTTGTTTACTAAACATTCCGGACTACCCGGAAGCTGATCAACTATTATCCATTTCTCCGAAATGATAAAGGATCAAGCTAACTATATAAAACGATACGTTTTTATTTGCCTATGAGAGTCATTGAAATTTGTACTTTTTGCTGTTAGAATATTGTTGATAAACATTTCGTTGTAACGTAAAAATTAACCAAGAATTAAATTTAAAATTAGTTCTTATATAAAAATGCTATAATTTGCGTCTTATAGAAATGAAAGCTACTCACTTTATATCTAAATTTCCAGGTCAAATCGAATTGATACTACGCAGACGATGTTTAAATAACATAAAATAAGAAATGAATAAATGAGATATTTAAAAAAATGACGTCATAATGATAAAAAATATCGTTTTCATCTATTTATTATGTGAAAAATTGAAAATTTTAATCTCCTGTTTCTTAACCGAGGAAAACTGCGCTTAAAACAATTACATGGGATTAGCGGAATGACGTCACATTGCTAGAAATTATTGCTTCTTTCACTTAGTTATGATGCGATAAATTAAAAAGTTAATCTTTTGCTTTTAACCGAGGAAAATAATGCTTGGAATAATAACATGAAACGCTAGAAAAAGGAGGAAGGAATGGATTTCGAACTTTAAAAATTTACAAAAACCTTCCTAGGGATATACCAAATATTTTCCCAAATTTTCACGGCGATTGGATGTATGGTTTTTGAGTCTATCGAGTACAGACAGACACAAATTCATTTTATCTATATCTATCTATCTATCTATCTATCTATCTATCTATCTATCTATATATATATATATAGATTAAATAATTTCAACCAAAACAGTTTTCTGGTAATATTTGCATATTGAATTATTTCTAGATTAAATTATCACAATGTATATTTGAGTGACACACTATTGGTTCAACTATGATTACTTGGCGAGTCCACAAAATCGTCAAATTTTGCAAGAAAAAAATGCGGTGTGCTAGGTGCATCTGTATCGAACTTATAACATTGAATAATTTATTAAATTTAATTTTACGTAAAACAAATTATATAAAATATCAAAATCAAATTATACAGCATATATATTATAAAAATTGTAACTGTAATAATTGTATAAAATAAATTATGCATAAAATAAATAATGTAAAATATAAAATATAGCATATTAAATAATTTCAAGCCATTTGAAAAAGTTTTTAGTAATATTTTCATATTGCATTATTTCTAGATTAAAATATCACAATGTATATTTGAGTGACACACTATTGGTTCAACTATCATTACTTGGCGAGTTCACAAAATCGTCATATTTTGTGACAGAAAATGCGGTGGGCTAGGTGCATCTGTATCAAACTTATAACACTAATTAAATTATTGAATTTAATTTTACGTAAAACAAATTATATAAAATATCGAAATCAAATAATACATCATATATATTATAAAAATTAATTGTAACTGTAATAAGTATTTAAAATAAGTTATGTATAAAATAAATAATGTAAAATATAAAATATAATATATTAAATAATTTCAAACCATTTGAAAAACAGTTTTTTACTAATATTTTCATATTGAATTATTTCTAGATTAAAATATCACAATATATATATTCGTGACACACTATTGGCTCAACTATTATTAATTAGCTAGTCCACAAAATCGTCAAATTTTGCGAGAGAAAATGCGGTGTGGTAGGTGCATCTGTATCAAACTTAAAACACTAAATAAATTATTGAATTTAATTTTATGTAAAACAAATTATATAAAATATCGAAATCAAATTACACAGCATATATATTATAAAAAATAATTGTAACTGTAATAATTGCATAAAATAAGTTATGCATAAAATAAATAATGTAAAATATAAAATATAGCATATTAAATAATTTTAAGCCATTTGAAAAACAATTTTTTAGTAATATTTGCATATTGAATTGTTTCTAGATAAAAATATAACAATGCATATTTGAGTGACACACTATTGGCTCAACTATAATTACTTGGCGAGTCCACAAAATCGTCAAATTTTCGGAGAGAAAATGCGGTGTGCTAGGTGCATCTGTATCGAACTTATAACATTGAATAAATTATTAAATTTAATTTTACGTAAAACAAATTATATAAAATATCGAAATCAAATTAAACAGCATATATATATATATATATTATAAAAACTTTAAATGAAATGTAAAGAAATATCACACTTAATGCTATTTTTAACATTATTATTAGCAAAATTTGAAGATGAAAGTATAAAAAAAATTACATATTAAATAATTTCAAACGCAAAATTACATATTAAATAATTTACATATAAATAATTTCAAACACTATTGGTTCAACTATCATTACTTGGCGACTCCACAAAATTGTCAAATTTTGAGAGAGAAAATGCGGTGTGCTAGGTGCCTCTGTATCGAACTTATTGAATAAATTATTAAATTTAATTTTACGTAAAACAAATTATATAAAATATCGAAATCAAATTATACTGCATATATATTATAAAAATTAATTGCAACTGTAATAATTGTATAAAATAAGTTATGCATAAAATAATGTAAAATATAAAAAATAATTTTTTTTTTCTTTTTGCCAAAATATGGAAATGAAAAAGACATTAACTCTTGAATTACGCTGACAGCTGTTGAAAAAAACTTCCACAAAAGGGAAAAAGATATGATAATAAGGTTGGTTTGTTCTGCCATATTCCTGTCTCTCACTGTTAACCCATGAGGAATTAAAATTTCCTCTGGCCTGCTTGCAATTTAAGAATTCTTAAAAAATATTACATCACATAAAGAACAGCAAAGGATACTATCTTTCTCTTTATTATTAAAAGTATTTTAAAAATTATTAAATAAAAAGTAATAAAATTTTTAAAAAAATCGAGAATATTATAGCTATTTTTCAATTGTTTGTGATATATTTTGGTTACCTCTTTCTCAAACGCAAATAAAAACATTTAACAGACATACGTTAATATATATATATATATATATATATATATATATATATATATATATATATATATATATATATATATATATATATATAATGAAGAGAATTTGCTGTTCTGTCCAGGGTTGGCAAAAACAATGTTTTTTTCAGAAAAAAACCAACAGGGTTTTTGGGCTTTTTTCAGGGATTTTAGGCTTTTTTCGGGTTTTATCAGGGTTTTTACTATACTTTAATGGGTTTTAGATGCTTTTTGGGGGATTTGAAAACTATTCAGGTTTTTTGTTATGTAAGAGGACAGGATATATAATTAATTGTATGATTAAAATAAATTTAAAATGTTAATCACCTTTTAAAATTTAAAAATTTAAAAATCAATTTTAAATTATATAGAAGAAATTTTTGTCTAAATTAAAGGAAATTTTGAAATCTTAAAATAAATTTTTTTCATATTATAAAATTTTTCTAACATCAAAAAACTAGTTTCGAATGGCGGTTATTTTATACTAAAAGTTGGCTTTGAAATAGTTCATTTGAAGTTTTTTTCTTTTTAATAAAATATATTAAATTATTGCTCTATATTTGTAAGCAGTAATGTGTTATTAAAGCATTCAGAAGATATTTTTTTTTAGTTAATTTGTAAGTTATATATGATAAGTAGAAGAATTAATTATATATATTATCCCAATGTTTATTTACTTGCACTTGTTATTCATATTTTTTCCCAATTTTTCTTGTCCATTTTTCAATTAATTTTATCACATGTAATACTTCAATATTCTTATTTTTTTCATCATACATTCTTATTAACTTTGTTTAATTTAGATTTTATCGTATTTGTTATACAGAAAACTATTTTTCCTTGAAAAGTTTTTAAGTTTTTGTTTTTTCTAGCAGTTTAGACCCCCTCAAATTAAACAAAATCTAGGATCATTAACAAAGATGAAATATGCAATATATATAGATTTAATGCAATATATTTATTACTAGTTAAATATGTGGAATTTTAAATAAAGATTTTGAGAACCCAATTTTGAAAAAACCCACTTGGGTTTTTTGACCAAGTGGGGTTTTTTGAAAAAACCCGCCCGGGTTTTTTCGGGTTGGGCAAATGAAGCCAACCCTGGTTCTGTCACGCAGTATATATATTTTTAAAAATTCTTATAATGCGAGCTAGTCAGAGGAATTCATTTTTATCATAGGTTAACATTAAGCAATATGTATAAAAAAATATTAAAAAAATAACATGAGGTTTATAGCTTATAATGGCAAAAATTTATTTTAAAAAATTAAAAAGAGGATAATGAAAAACTTACTATTAAAAATAACAAATCAAATAGAAAATTAATTTTAAAAATTGTCAAAAACGTAAACAAAAACATGAGGAATGATGCAAAAACTGCCCAAACTCATTCTATGGTAAAATTAATTTTATAAACTTTAAACAACAAAAGCTATCAAATATCACAATAAAAAATTTACAGTTCAATTAACAAATAAAAAATAAAAATAAAATATTAACTTAAAATATAATCAAAAACGTAAATAAAATGATGCAGAAACTACCCAACAATATGTAAAATTACATGAATAGCTTTAGTTTATATATTAGAGAATAGATGGCGCCTGTAAACATCATACTGATCCAAGAGATTTATGTGATCCAAGGACTCTTAAATTCTTGCCTATACTTCCACTACTTCATGTAATCCGCAGGTGTGAGTTCCATATTTACAGAAAAAACTATTATATAACCTTCAGTGGTGTATAATTCGCAGATTAAAATCATGTGATTTTAATCTGCGAATTTGCATGTGATTTTAATCTGAATTTCATGCAATTCACAGAAATGAGAGGTATACGGAAAAAGTATTACATCTTCTAGTGTTAATAAAAAAAAAACTTTAAACTCTTTTACTTAATATTACCGTTTTCTTTAAATTAAAAAAAGTACTATAACGAAGTGAAAATTTAGTTAAATTTAAAGAATTTTATATTTAACAGAAAGAATATATAAAAATTTACCTTAATTACACAGAAATAATGAAACAAATAAATTAATCAAACACATATGTAATTAAAAAAGATGTTAAAATTCAGAATTCTTAAAATTCATCATGTTATTTTAAATTAAAATTATTTTTGCAATCTGTTTTAAGATGTCAATCTGCAGTTATGGCGCCATCTGGCGAGCTGAAAGTAAAAAACAAATGGAGATTGCAGCAAAGTTCGGCGTACCAGATTATACAGGTGTTATTTCTTCACAGAAACAAATATACAAAATGGAAAATGGAAGAGCGGAAATTTTTAGGGATTTTAGACTATATCGCTGAAAATTGGAAGAATTAGTCTTCCGATTGGAATATCGAAAACACACTGAAAAATTGGAAAACGACTGAGTATATTGTGGAAGCATTGGCACCTATGAAATTTATATAAATTATTGTAATTTAAGGAATTTTTGTATTTGATTTCCCAGAAAAACACCATGGGGTGTTTTTTGGCTCAATCTGACAATCTTGTTGCTGATTAATTTTGAGTAAAAAATTAATATGACTAATTCATTTGTACTTCAAATCACATCTATATAAGTTTTTCAAAATTCCCAGTTAATAGTTTGTAAAATAGTTGTTTCACCATATTCAAGATTAAACTTTGTTTTTTAGTTTGTAAGAACATTAAATTTTGAAGAAAAAATGTCGTCAAGAAGTTTAATATTTTTCTTCATTATATTTTATCTTTATAATACATTTTTCGGGCGCTATATTAATATATAGAGAGTCGCAAATTTAGCCTCTGCTCCTACAGGATAATTTTATATCACATGAGAGAACAGCAAGTTCTCTATAATTTTATAATACTCGTTTTATTAAAAAATGTTTAAAAGCATATCATATAGAAAAGGAATCAGATTTATAAAAAATCGAGAAAAATATATTTATATTTCAAATATTTATGGGATATTTTGGTAAATTCTTCCTCAAGAGTAAATAAATCATTTAACAGGCAAAAATTCTAAAAAAGAAAAGATTTTAGAGAATTTGCTGCTCTATCACGTGGTTTAAATAAATATATATATATATATATATATATATATATATATACATATTTAAAAAAATTTAAAAGAGTTTTTAATTAAAAAAATTGAGAAAAATATATTTTAGTTTGAATTAATTGTGGGATATTTTGGTAAATTCTTTCTCAAGTGCAAATATATCATTTAACAGGCTAAAAAAGGAAAAGATTTTAGAAAATTTGCTGCTCAATCACGTGGTTTATATATATATATATATATATATATATATATATATATATATATATATATATATATATATATATATATACATACATCTTTTTTAAAAAATTTTTAAAGAGTTTTAATTTTTTTTTAAATTTAAAAAATAGATTTTCAGGGATGATCTAAAGTCTTAATACAGTGAATTTTCAATATTATAAAAATTATTTTTCAATACACATAAAGATACATATAAAGTACATACATTACATAAGCCTTAATATGTAAATCCATAGTTTTGTATAAACGCATAAATACTTCATAAAAGGAATCAACAATCTAATTTCACTGAATATTGAAAAATGTATTTGCAAATACATTGTTTATTTAATTTAAGCTCTAAGTTTTTGTCAGATTTAAATTTACTTAAGAAAATACTAGAATATATTTAACTTACGCTTTAGTATTTACCAAATTTAAACTAAAATAAATGTGCAAATAAATAAAAAAATATAGACGCATATCTTTTCTTTTGCTGTTTTTTTTTTAACAGAATTTTATATATATATATATATATATATATATATATATATATATATATATATATATATATATATATATATATATATATATATATATATATATATATATATTATATGGCAACAAAGTAGCACAATCAGTAATTTTAAAACTATCGATTAATAGTAGGAAATTAAATTTTCTAGCTTTTAAGGCCAGCCTGTTTAAACCTTCATTTGCCTTCACAGTCATGCTGCAAAAATAATGTTAAATTTGTCAGCCTTTTGTGACGAATTCTAATACGAAGAAATATTTCTATGCTTTTCATGGTTTTTTTGGAACGGTCTACTGTTTTGCCACACGGGGCTAATGAAACCGGGACCTACTGCATTATGCCGATTCGAATGACGTCGGACATCCATGCCGTCAGCAGGATTCGAACCGCGAGCTCCAGCACCGAAGACTAGTACTCTGCCATTCGGCTATGGATCTAGCAACGTATACAATTTTGAATAAATTAAAAAATCTCGCAATGCATTCATTGAACATATTTCAGGGTGTGCACCGTAACCACCCCCGCCTATATATCAAGGTTCCAATTCTTTTTCCAGAAGAAAAATTAAGGACTTTCTAAGGACCTACTTGAAATACACGGCATAATGAAGTAAACCCTATTTCCTGAGGAACATATTTTAATAATTATGAACCAGACAAGGCATGTTCAATAAATGCCCAACAATATTTCAGAATTATGTTTTAAAAATGCCTAAAAATTAATATAAGATAAATCTATATGATAAAAACTAATTTTGAAAAAAATACATCTGAAATTTTTTGAATGATCAATCTAAAAAGAAATTTTCAATAAAATGCAATATTATAAACAGTACTTTCTGAGGTTTTATAAATAACTTTGATATATATATATATATATATATATATATATATATATATTATATATATATATATATATATACACACACATATACATATGTATATACTAGCTGATTATACCCGACGTCGCGCTTTAGACTTTTCTAGTACATTCAATGCAAGAAAAATAAAATTTTAATAAGTAACTGAAATATCTTCAAACCCCCGTTTCATTATAATTAAAATCTGCATGATTGTTCGCTATTAGGAAATGGCAGCTGACTTTATACTTTACACCTTTTCCGTATGCGAAAGGTTATTTATGTGTCAAATAAGTTTTCTAGCTCATGACCATAAAAAATACTAATCAACTAAAATCATAATATTTTAAGAATATCAAGGAAAGGAATTTTGAATTACTACAGTAATACACTGACAACATATGTATTTGAGGATTTTCTTTACTGCAGTTTTGGATAGAAAATGTAAAAATATGTTATGAACATTAACAAATATTTTATATATTCTTAATATATATATTCTTTGACCAGTACTTATCAGTTGTATTGGCGTTCTTAGAACTGGTTTTGGGCAAGTTTAACTGCGACCTTACAAAACCAAAAAGTTCGGAGAGCAAGGCAAAAACTGATAGGAAATCATGTAAGGACGGTGGATCGCGTCGATTGAGAAATTCATCGCGTTCTAATTTAAAAATTAAATAGTTTTTAATGACCTTTGACAAAAATCAAGTAGTTTTAAAGTCCTTTAAAAATGAAAACTAAAATTAAGGAGTTCTTAAGGATTTTTAAGGACCGTGGGAATCCTGTATATATGTGCTTGCGAGTACCTAAAATGAATGATAAAAACATTTGCAATTAGACTCAATTTTAAATGAATAATAGAAAAAAAAACTTACTCTTCCACAACAATTTCCAATGTTTGAACGCATGCACGTGTACGACGAAAACCATAATCTAAAAGGACTCTTAGAAAATCAATTTTTCCTTTAAAGTACGCATATGTCAGAAAGCAGAGCGGCGTTGCATTATATTTTCGATTCCTTTCCCATATAGTCCAAAAGTTGAAGCGGCTTTTAAGACACGCATCTAATAATTCCTTCAAAAATCCCGGATTGCAATAAGAAGTTATAAGATACCTAACAGCATACATTATCAGATCTGTACAATTACACAAATGTTTCAGAATTAGAGGAAGCAATGTTTTATCAGACGGTAATTCACAATACACTTGGATGATTCTATTGAATAAAGCGTTACGCATGGGATGCTCACAATTCAAAACTTTTATAACATTACGAATTCTTTGATTGTAAGCTAGCAGATCAATAGAATCATTTGAAATGACTCTGAGGTGGTTTACGTAGAAATAAAACATACTGGCAGAGGTATATTCCTCGAAAGTTTGGATGACATCTTCTAATGCATTTAGTTGTCCTTTCACTGATATACATCCAAAAATGCTTGAATGGAAATCACCTTTCTTGCCTTCATAGTCCAAAAGATTTAGGTATTTCAGTTTTGGGGATTTACAAAGGGGGATCGCTTGAACTGGAGTTTCTTCTATCCGAATCACTTCCAAATCATTGCAACTCGTGGAACGTGTAATTCCCGTGGTAAAGTCTGCTCCATCCACATTAGAAAAGATTCGTTCTTCTGCCAGATGAGAATAATAAGATGAATTAGCCATTTCTGCAACAGGACGAATTATGAATTCCCTTTTCTCACAAAAATTCGAACAGAACGACTGTTCTTTACCGCAAGTCAATATTTAGTTTTCAATAAAAGGCATACATCTATTAAATACGAAGTAAAGATTCGAAAACACGATTGAAATTCACGAATCTACAGTAATAATTCAATGCTGGGAAAAGAAACTAAGCAGTCCATCTAAAAAGGTGACAATAGTCAGTCTTGGAAAAACCACATGGTACGAAAGACCACAATATACAAAAGATGGCGCTTGGGAAGTTTTTCCCAACCAATAGAGGAAGAGTTAGAAGAGGCTGTTATATATTATAGAGTCTTCTACAATAACGAGAAAGACTTGCTAACCGTTTTAAGCTATAGTAACCCCAGTAAGGGTATGGTTGTTATACCTTGCTCTGTATCAATATTTTGGCGGTTTAGGGCAAATTATGTATCTACAAAATTGATTTGTTGATACGTAACTCGGGGAGATGTGTTTGTTTACATAGTATTTGAATTTAGTACGCACGTATGACCTATGTTTACTAACCGATCGTAAAGGATAAATAAATTAAACCTTGTTAATTTTTATTTATATTCTATTAAGTAAAAATAATATACTATGTATAAACACAAATTAAAACTATTGTTACTTAATTTTTTTTCTTTTACGATGTTTTTTTAACTTTATATATTTTAGTAGTAATGCTAAAGTTACGTTGAAACATTAATAGAACATTTAAGAATACACATCGTTTTACAGCTTCAGATAAAAATTAGGACAATTAATTGTAATACGTATCAAAATCAACATTTTAAACATTACATTCTATTAATGTTATTCAAAGTTAAGTATAGAACATTTAAAACATGTGACAAATAAATTTTTAAAACTGTATTTCAATTTAATTATGAATTACAGTGGTATCTTTATTTAATACAGAACATTTTTAACATAACATTGTATTTTTTAATTCAGTGTGTATAAATGAAGATTATTTTCCATTTAATATTGAGTTTCTTACAATATATATTCTGTACTTGTTAAGTACTGAACTCCCAAATTTAATAAGGTCAAGAGACTAAGACATCTTTTTTCACATAAACGTTTATTTTACTGATTACAATATTTTGTTTGAGTATATCTTAAGGGAAAATAAAAATAGTTACTAAATTAAAAGCAGCCTCCCAAACTTAAAAAAAAAGAAATAAAAGAATACTAAAATATTAAAGTTTGAGAACATATTTACTGATAAGGTGGAATTGAAATTAAAATTGAGAATTGTCAGACAAGGAATATAATTTAAATCTATCTTTAAAGGTATTATATCAATCACAGATGTGGAGGCCCTGGGAAATGTCCTAAAAGAGCCCAAGCATTACGGTTATAAGCCTTGCTAAATGATGATATTTAATGTAAATCCAAATACATACATACATACATACATATATATATATATATATATATATATATATATATATATATATATATATATATATATATAACTATTTACTAATATATAACTATGGTTTTTATTTGTGTATTGGATTCAATATATGGCAACATTAAAATTTTTTTTTGCTAGTTTCACCACAAGCATCTAGGGAGAGGAATAATCTTTTTGATAGAAGTGTGAAAAATGTTTGCTACCTATTACTTTCATAACAGATTTTTACCAAAAAGCTGAATTCAACAGGAGACCTCATGGGCCACTCTGCGTAAACAGTCATTTAGTTTTATTTAAAGACAACTACATATTATACAAACATCAATTATAAATGGGTCTATGGGTTTTAACATATATGCATCAATTCTATATCATGAATTTTAACATAGTAGACGTCATTGTCTTCTTATTAAAATCATTTCAGATCTAAAATTGATAGATGATTGTAGTTATGAAATAAAAATTTTTTCAAAATCATTAACCAGACAATAATATATGTGCTTACGAAAAAGTACTGTGTCAAACTCCTGAATTAGACTGCCATTATTAACTATTTGATGTGCATTAAAACACACGAAAACACCACAATTAAAATTATCAACTTGTAATAAATGAGGAGGGTATTCTATTTGCCAAGAAATACTCCTTTTTACAATTTTATTGAGTCAACCTGTCCAGTTTTTAATACCAAGTGTATGTTTATCACTTGGAATCGGAACTGAGAAATCATACACATAGAACACTTCATTTTTTAAGTTTGCTGTAAAAAGAATCCAATGTGAATCAACACAAATGGGAATAAAGATATAATTTAATGAGGATATTGGACACGAGAGATTTAATTCAGCACCAACACCTGTATAAACAGAAACTGATAATGAAGAGTCCACAAACAACATGTCCTTCGTTTTTTCTAAAAGTTTAAAAAAATAGGAATTTACTATTGTATCATATAACCATCCTATTTTGAAATCAGATGACTGTGTTCTAATGCAATTTTCTTCCGAAACAGATAAAAATGGATCTAACGATTTTAGGTCTATTATGCTTATTAATAATTGCTGACTTGAACAATAGGTTCTAAAATTGTTTTAAAATATCTAAGTGGAAATGTAAACGAATCAGAAACACTATAAGGCATTATTTTGTTATTCTGTGGGTGATTCAATTTTCTTTGCTTATATGGTGGATCATCAACATCATTAGTCGCACCAGATTCAATATTTTTGGTATTAGAATGAAAACCTTTACTCTTATTGCTAGTTTTGAAAAACCTTGGCTGGGGAATCAATTTTTGATTAGGTGCAACATTACTGTTGCTTAAGGCTAGGATCTCTATTATCGTCACACTTTATAATACCTTTTCAGAAACTAGAGTATTTAAGGTTGTTTCTATATTTCGAAGCATAATGCTCTGGATTTTAGGATTCTCTACCAAAACTAATAATTTTGATACCAACTTTTTACAAGACTGTATTCTATTTTCAGTTGTATAAGGCTTAAATTCACAAACTTTTAGCTGCTGCTCAGAGTAAATTTCTTTCATCCTCAATTTGAGTATCGAAAATATTGTCTTCAAAATCTATATTTCTATTATAATATGAATGTATTTTATGGACATGTTTGCAAAGAACACCAGAATATTGACAGTTACAAGAATACACGTGACTGCATAAATTACTACAAGACTTTTCAATAACACTAATATTGTAAAAATGAAGCATTACCACGTGCTTTGTGTATACAACATAACAATGAACAAGCTACTTAATAATATTAGCAAGAGATATAACAGCACTAAAATAGTTAATATTATTTGCATTAGAAATACTTAATATCAATAATATTGTAAAAATGAAGCATTACCACGTGCGTTGTGTATACAACATAAAAATGAAGAAATAATAACAATAAATAAATATAAGAATACCAATAATTATTTTTTTCTTCATAGACTTTTATGGAACTAAATAACAAATTAGAACATACTTACAAACAAATTAAAATCCGATAAAAGCTAAAATAATTAGAGAATTAATAGATGATATTACGCCTAACCGCAAATGCTCGTACACAACACGTATCCGTGAAAAATTATCAACGTTGGCGTGAAATCTGGTTTTTCGCTAACTCGGTTGATCAACTCCAAATTGACGCCAATATGTTTTTCGCCAACGGTTAGCAAGTCTTTCTCGTCATTGTATAAAACTCAATCAGAACGCCAGTCCAAAGATATCATTTGTTTATCAGTAGCAAAACAGGTGATCACGACCGGCTGAGCTGCATTACTGACATTGGTCACTTTCCTAATTTCTATTAGCTAGCAGAGCTCAATGTTATTGCCGGTATTGTAGGAAATGCTTTTTCTCTGACTTAGAATTTTAGAGGTGGGTTTGTACCTGCCATATTGCATTCCACTCGATCAATGTTAATCTCTGCGAAAAATAAATTTTCCCCTGGCTGTCATTTTAAGAATGCTTAAAGATCTTTTATTATTATTATTTATTTAATTTATGTCTGTTAAATCTATTTGTTTATTCCTTCATTTGACAAGATGTTTTTTCAAATATTTTTTAATTTTAACTTCTGTTCTTTTCCCATGTATGTATAGACATTAGGATCTCTGTAAAATAAACACAAAAAAAATATATAATTTTGCATTTTTCAGATAATTAATGTCCGCTGTGGCAAACACTGACAATTATGTTATATAGTAGTTATAAATATACATGTCCGGTGTAGCGGACTAAGCCAAATAAAGGGTTAAGAGTGTAACAAAATGTATCACTAATAATTTAAAATTTAAAGTTAAATATATTTTACCTGTATTATATTATATCTGTACAATTTATTATGGGGCAGAGGAGGGGGGGATTTTACATTTTTTCTGGAGCTGTAAATCTACCAGAGAAGGTACTTTCAGATAGATTTCCTTTTACCTCTTCTGAGTAGAACACTCTGAATCAGAATTTCTGCTTAAAATATCAGACATGGACAAAATAGATGGAAAGCTGAGACATCATAATTATTAATTCTAAAAAAAAACATCTTGTAAAATAATGAAAGCATTCACCAATTTAAACTAGATCCTTGTATTCCAAAATAGCTCCCTAAATTCAAATTAGCCGAAAGCTGGCCGATTCGTTAGGCCGCTGATCGTCAGTACCGGAGTTCGTGGGTTCGAATCCCACTATGGCATGGATGTTCGCAGCCGTTCGGAATCGGCTTTAAGCAGTAGGTCCCGGTCTCATTAGCCCTAGTGTGCAAAACAGTAGACCGTAGAGCTCCAATCCAAATTCAAATTAGGTATATTTTTCTGGATGTTTTTTTTTTAAATAAAAGGTAATATAGTTACAGAGAGTATTCTCTGTTTTATAACATATTATGATTTTTTTTCTCTTACAGAATTCTTAAATTAGAAACCAGCTAGGGGAAATTTTATTTTTCTCAGAGGTTTAAATTGATTGAGTGAAATCCAAAGTACACTCAGGGGTAATTCTAATCCCAAAATTTCCGAATTTTCCAAAAATTTTTGTGAGCCTTCCGAAAATCATAAAAAAAAACAGATTTTTTTTCCCTGAAAATTTAAAATGTTTTTGGAAAAATCTGTTTCTGAAAACAAAATAAAAAAGTTTTTAAAATCATCTTCCACTTCAAATAAAAAATATATAAATGAATTTTGAACATAATCAGAAAGTTTTATATCTTTTCTCTCTATTTTTTTTTTTAACCTCTTCCACATTTTTTTTCTACTGAAGAATAGTGGTAATATGTTACGTGATTTCTTTTTTAAAGCAATATGTTAAATTTAAGTTTATGTCTTGAGATTAAGAAGTTGTATTTTTGTTTTCTAGATAACCAACACACACAAATATGTGGGACACACTTATATTTGGTTTGGTTTGGAGTGCTACGGTATACTTTTTGCAACACAAGGTCTAATGAGACCGAGACCTACAGCTTAAAGCCGATTCCGAACGGCTACGAACATCCATGTCTCTGTGGGATTCGAACCCACGAACTCCGGTACCGAAGGCCAGCACCCTATCCAATCGGCCACTGTTCGGGCACACACTTATATTTGAAACTGTATAATATTTTAATATATATTAGAAAATATTAATATAATGATATTAAGTAAACGATCAGGGCCGTAACTAGATCCTTTATCTCCCGTGGGACAAATAATGGTCTGCGGCCCTACGACCATAAAGTGAGAAAGTATGTAAGCAAGATATTTTTCAGAATAAAATCGCAAAATATTTTGTTAATCCTTAAAATGTTCGTAGTACATTAATTTTATTTTTTCTTCTATTTTTACCTTATTAATACTTAAAAATATTTTTAAACTCTTACTCTTAGGTATTACATTGCTATCAAACTGAAATATTACATTTTGTAAGAATATATAAAAAGTTTATTCTCTAGAAGCATCTGAAAAATAAGAAAGTTCATTAAAATATCATTTATATACGCATTGTATTTTATAATAAAAAAAACTACTTTTCAACTTCTCTTTATTTCTACGCGGAGCGAATCGTTCTCTTTCAGACCCCATTTTCTTCATCGAGCGGCGCCCCTAAGACTGATGCGCCGGTGGCAGATGCCATCTTTGCCACGCCCTAGTTACGGCCATGTAAACGATATACCATTATATTAACACTAGGTCTACGGACGTTTCTTATATACCCATCTCTTTGAACAATCGTCGATTTCACTCACTCATGAATACATATAACAACACTCGGGAAGTAATGTAATTATACACTAAAAGTAAAAAAATGAAAATATGAGATAACATTGAGGTTCACAAAAATATTAGTAATTCAAAAAATATTCTAGCATTTTATATTTCAATACTCGAACTAAATAACTAAAAACCTTCAAAATCTCTTTACACTGACTTTAATTGACATTCTGCGTTTCGTTATTTCTACTGTTGCTTATTGTTTGTTTCATTTGCGATACGATGGCCGAATGGTAGAGCGCTGCTTTTCGGAACCAGAGTTGCGGGTTCGAACCCTGCTGCTGGCATAAATGTTTGTAGCTGTTCGGGATCGGATTTAAGATGTAGGTCCCGATCTCATTAGCCCTAGTGTGCAAAACAGTAGACCGTAGCGCTCTAAACCAAACCAAACCATTTGAGATAAGAATATCGGATGAGTGTTTAAAGTATTCTCCGTACATTTCTATTTATTATTGTTGAATGTTTTCAGGAAAAGAACTAATTTACTAAATATTTGGTCTACATTACGATTGCGTCAAATTGACTTATATCCGTAGAGCAAACCTGCCAAATGTTACGAAAAAATCGTAGTTTTTTACGAATTTAGCAAATATATACGATCCTACGAAAATCGGCAAAAAAATGCGATTTTTCGTCAAAAAATATAAGAATGTAAGAGTAAAGAATAAGGAATAATATATAAGAAAAAAAAATTACATCGCATCCGGAAAATCAAAATAAATTAATATATTTTCGCAAGCGATATGAGGATATCCGTAAAAAACTTTTCCGATCAATTTTCGTGTAACTACGGAGCAATTCCATACTCTCTGGAAAGTAGAAATTTTTGGATTAAAAACTAGATTTTTTGTTTGATAATAGTGGTTATAATGTAATAGCATATTTCTGCGTTCTTTCCTCAGTATATTTATGAGATTTTTTAAAAATTATTACTTCTTATTATAAAAATGTTAAAGCGTGAAATAACATTTAAATACAACTAAAATAAATCTCAATAAATTACTTCACCTAACTTTTATGGGGGGGGGGGGTTCAGTTCAGAAATGTATATAAATGTATATGATATTTTGAAAGTAAAATAATGCAGAACAATGGCGAATTGGTTAGGGTGCTGGCCTTCGGTACTACTCCCACAGTTGCATGGATGTTCGTAGCCGATCGGAATCGGCTCTAAGCTGTAGGTCATGGCCTCATAAGCCCTCGTGTTGCAAAAAGTTGGCCGTAACACTCCAAACCAAACCAAAATAAAATATTGTCTATTTGAAATTTTACATGAGATTTTAGATATTTTAGTAGAATTGATTGTTTTGTTTGAGCAGTAAACATACACACAATCATTTAGTATGTGCATTGTGTTATAGCACGCGTGCGATTGCCAAGGATTTATGGTATAAAAACTCGCCATCCAACCTACCTCGAAAATTAGTGTGATACTATTTTTGATTTCAAAAATTATCCAGTGCTACTATTTTCAATATTCAAAAGTTGGCAGATCTGCCATAGAGATAGGTATACTGCATAGAAAATTTCAATATTTCAACAATTTTTAACCAATTTCCGGAGTTTGCTTGTTTTAGAGACCGCCAGCGTCTCTGTTTGCCAAAAAGTCGACTTTCGACTTTGGGATCCCATTCTCGTTATCTTACTATTTGTTTTCTACTTTGTGCATAGAAGTAGGTCGCTGAGAGTGACTCTTACTCTCATTTTGGATCGTCTAGCATCCTGAGTTTCCTCAACGAATTCCAGAGTGATACGTACTCTGAGCTTTTGAACCTTAGTGTGGAAGCTGACTGTACTGATCATCAGCCGGAGGTTATAGTGTCAGCGTTTCGTACCGGTACTAATTAGCGAACTATTCCAGTGATTTAGAAGAACTAGCGTCACTGTACCCACGCATTGTAATTGTGTTATTGTTATCTCAGCATGAGATCCCAGAAGATTTAGAATCTACTGAAAATGTACATAGCAGCTGTACATAATTTATTCGCCTGAATAAAATATTTAGTCCAGAGTAAACAATTATCCAGCCTGTTTCATTGACGGCTTCGCCTACCATATCACCAGTACGTTACAAGGCCAAACCTGGAAGTCTACTTGGCCCCTGCTCCTAAATTACGATGACCCAAAGGGTAGTGAGAGATCTGCTTGATCTTTGTTTCTAAAATACGAGGACCCACCGGGGGCAATGTCACTCGCTTCCGAACCATTCTTTAAGCTACACGTGCTTCTCGGGTGATGCTAAATAAGTAACAGCTTCACAGCTGTGTTTAGTATAAATATATCTGTCTACTTCCAGATTCATTGAAAAAATTTAAGTTTATTTTTTAAAATGAGAATAATTGACTACTTTGTAAGCAATAAGATACAAAAAAGTGCTGTTTGTTTTGTTAATTATTTGCTCGTGAAACTAAAGACAAAACTAATTAAAGTCTTAATTATGGTGCCAGTAATAATGCTATCTAGCGTCTTAATATATTTCAGGAAAGAATTTAAAGCAAACATCTTTCGAAAAATCTAATAGCTAGAGAGGAGAGTGTCTCGCTTTGTCAAGTGATTTTTGTCGAAGATGTTCTCAAAACCTTCAGACAACTGTTTGGAAGGGAACTTACAGACTTGTTCAAAAGCATCTTGGGAACCGAAGGTGATTAATGAAATATTATTTCCTAATTTCTAACTTTGGGTGCAAGAGTCCTTACATAATGCCTGGGCTGTAAACGCTAATTTAGGTTAGGGAGAGAATTGGGAACGCTACGTTCTACTGTTTTTCTACACGAAGTTTAATGAGACTGGAACCTACTGCTTAAAGACGATTCTGAACGGTTACGAAAACCCATGCCATTAGCGGGATTCGGTCCCAAGAATTTCGATACCAAAAAGAGTTTTGGGAGATGAAGAAATCAAACTAGACTCATTGCCTTACCTCCGAAATTTCACTATTTTTAAGCTAAAAAATTAGCGAAAAAGCTATTTTAAATTTTAACATTTAATTTAAATTTTTAATATTAACAATAACATTTAAAACTTATAAAATATTTAATACTTTACATATCTAAGAGTCTGTGCCTTATCTAGAGTAGTATATTTCGTTAAATGTATTACAAATCAATTTGGTGCAAAAATATCAAATTTAAAAAATTGATAAATACTTTTAAAATTTAAATTAAAAAAATTAAATTTTGAATAATTAAGCAACATTAAAAAAATTATATTTGAAAATGTTTATCTATTTTAATGTTAAAATGCCGTAATATAAATTTTAAAAATTTAAAGGGGAGAGGGAGGGGTTGCTGTAACCCGTAAAGCTCTTTTCTGGCTAGGGATCTGAATTTTGGAATACTGCAATCTGGATACTACGCCCCTCCAGAAAGAAATTCTGGCTGCGTTTCTAGCTGTAACTTTCGTGCTACTATGTCTTTCAATTCATTGTTAGGATTTAAATTGGTTTATCCCTTTATTATTTTACTATTTTTTTTAATTATCGCTATCTTAATAATCGCTATCTTATATTTTTATTCGGTTTTGGGTATGTATGATATTTTATGCACATCATGTGAGCAGAAAATCTAATCCATTACGTTCTATTCAGACAGGTCAGAATAAAATATTTCTGAAAGGGGCCACCTTTGGTAGTTTTATCGCCCAAAACAATGTAAAATTTCGACCCCTGTCTGCCTCACAATAAATTATCTGGGTTTACATTTTAATTAAATTTGATATAAAGGATAAAAATTTTAGATTTTTATTTTTCAAGCTATAATAAATTTAATTTTTACATTATTTTTATACAATGTTTATCCTAATCTATTTAAACTCCTAATCTATTGATGCCTAACTAAGGTTGAAATAGTAGTTTGCTACGCTCTGTACTAGAGTTTGTTCGAATTTCACTACTGACACGTATGATAGTAGCCTTCTTGAGAAGTTCTCTTCATATATGAATGTCAGAGACCACTGAAGTTTTTCCCCTTTAGAATTCTTAGACCTTTCCCTATATCAGTGCTTTTTTGGAGCATGGCCCAGCGAGTAAGTTTTGAATATCTGATGCTTCCACTTGGTGAACATATTTAATAACTGAAGCTTCCAGGAATCGGAACTAGCGGGGTCACATTTATACTGTCTTGCATCGGTCAGCTACGCTACGCTCTGTAAAAATAAAATTTTAAAAAATATTTAAAAAATTAAGTAGGTTTAACCGGCGAGGACGCACACTGGGCCTTGGAGGTCCAAGTGTTATAAAAATCTTCTACGCAAAATCACCCAATAGAAATAAACTACCCAAAATCTCAGTAGGCGTCTTATAGGTTTCTAGACCCTACCAGCATGCATTTCCACATTTTTTTCTAAATATTTTTCTCCAAAAGAGATACTTTTAATTTACTCGGGCTCCACAGTATCAGTGCATGAGCATACTCTTCTGCATATTTATTTAGTGTTTGTGGTCGGAGGAGATATGCTATCAGAAATACATAGTTATTAAATTAAATGACGAAATGTAAAGATGAAATATTAAGATGTAGTTTAAGTTTTTAACTTATGTAGTCTAATGTTTGTGATTTCAGAATGCTAATAAAAAAGATCTACAGTCCAAAATACTTTTAAAAATTAATATTTCAAATGATACGAAATATATTTTACATTTTTAATAAAGTAATTTTTGTAATAAAATTTTTCTATTCATAATCAAAAGTAGCAATTTTGCTGGTATTTGGCTGAGTTAAGTTGTACCGAGCCTCGTAGGCCCAGTGCGAGTTCTTGTGTAACTGCAGGTAGAACACGACTTCGCGGGTTAAAATATGATAAACAGATAAAGTAAAATTCTGAGGTAATAAAGAAAATTTAATTTTTTTTTACGAGTACAATAAACTGAAGATAGATATCAAATGACTGATATTGTTAAAGCTATAAAATGCCATAGACTGCGATGGCTTGGATATTTGTTCCGATCTGACAGTGCAAACCCAGAAAAAACCCACTTTTACTAATCCCATGAGACACAGAAGACAAGGATCATCAATTAGGTGGAGAGGGACTTTAGTCTTGTAAATAAAGGAAACCGGAGGAGTCTCGCTATGGATAAGAAACCAGTATTAGGGATGGCTTTGACTTGTAATAGGCTGTAGTGTCTTAAAGTATAAAGCATTTTAAACTTGTGAAAATATGCAGACTTAACGGAAGTTTAAGAGAAAAACTTGCAATATATTATTTTAGGCTTACTTTCGATAAGGCCTTCAATAGGTTGAACAGTTTTCGCTCTGTCACACACACAAAAAGAGGTATAAAGACATTATTACAAGTTAACATATATGCACTTGTTTGATTTCTTTTGCATGTGAAAATTACCAAAAGTTTTCCAAAGATACAAGCAACCTGATATTGTTAAAGTTATAAAAAACAATAGACTACGATGGCTCAGACATTTATTCAGATCTGACGATGCAAACCCAGCCAAAAAGCCCACTTTTACTAATCCCATGGGAAACAGAAGACAAGGAAAACCATCAATTAGGTGGAGAGGGACTTTAGTCTTGTAAATAAAGGAAACTGGAGGAGTCTCGCTATGGATAAGAAACCACTATTAGGGATGGCTTTGACCTGTAATAGGTTGTAGTGCCTTGAAAGAAGAGCAAGGCCTTAAAAAATTAAACATTTCAAACTTGTGAAAATATACGGGTGTAACGAAAATTTAAACGAAAAATTTGCAATCGTATCATAGTATTTTAGGTTTACTTTTGATAAGGCCTTCAATAGGTTGAACAATTTTCGCACTACACACACACTAAAACAGGTATAAAGACATTATTACAAGTTAACATATATGTGCATGTTTGATTTCTTTTGCATGTGAAAATTACCAAAAGTTTTAAAAAGATACAAGCAACCTGATATTGTTAAAATTATAAAAAAACAATAGATTAAGACGGCTTGGATATTTATCCAAATCTGACGATGCAAACCCAGCCAAAAAAGCTCACTTTTACTAATCCCATGAGAAACAGAAGACAAGGAAGACCATCAATTAGGTGAAGAGGGACTTTAGTCTTGTAAATAAAGGAAACTGGAGGAGTCTCGCTGTGTATAAGAAACCACTATTAGGGATGGCTTTAGCTTGTAATAGTCTGTAGTGTCTTAAAGTATAAAGTATTTTAAACTTGTGAAAATATGCAGACTTAGCGGACGTTTAAGGGAAAAACTTGCAGTATATTTTTGTCACACACACAAAAAGATGTATAAAGACATTATTACAAGTTAACATATATGTGCTTGATTTCTTTTGCATGTGAAATTTAACAAAAGTTTTCCAAAGACACAAGCAACCTGATATTGTTAAAGTTATAAAAAACAATAGACTAAGATGACTCGGACTTTTATTCAGATCTGACAATGCAAACCCAGCCAAAAAGCTCACTTTTACTAATCCCATGGGAAACAGAAGACGAGGAAGACCATCAATTAGGTGGACAGGAACTTTAGTCTTGTAAATAAAGGAAACTGGAGGAGCCTCGCTATGGATAGAAAACCACTATTAGGGATGGCTTTGACCTGTAATAGGTTGTAGTGCATTAAAAGAAGAACAAGGCCTTAAAAAATTAAACATTTTAAACTTGCGAAAATATGCGGTGTAACGAAAATTTAAACGAAAAATTTACAATAGTATATTTTTTTAGGCTTACTTTCGATAAGGCCTTCAATAGGTTTAACAATTTTCGCTCTGTCACACACACAAAAAGATGTATAAAGACATTATTACAAGTTAACATATATGTGCTTGATTTCTTTTGCATGTGAAATTTAACAAAAGTTTTCCAAAGACACAAGCAACCTGATATTGTTAAAGTTATAAAAAACAATAGACTAAGATGACTCCGACTTTTATTCAGATCTGACAATGCAAACCCAGCCAAAAAGCTCACTTTTACTAATCCCATGGGAAACAGAAGACGAGGAAGACCATCAATTAGGTGGACAGGGACTTTAGTCTTGTAAATAAAGGAAACCTAAGGAGTCTCGCTATGGATAGAAAACCACTATTAGGGATGGCTTTATCCTGTAATAGGTTGTAGTGCCTTAAAAGAAGAACAAGACCTTAAAAAAGTTAAACATTTTAAACTTGTGAAAATGTGCGGATGTAACGAAAGTTTAAACGAAAAATTTGCAATCGTATTTATATTATTTTAGGTTTACTTTTGATAAGGCTTTCAGTAGGTTGAACAATTTTCGCACTGCACACACAAAAAGAGGTATAAAGACATTATTACAAGTTAGCATATATGTGTTTGTTTGATTTATTTTACTTGTGAAAATTACCAAAGGTTTTCCAAAGGTAAAAGCAACCTCATTTTGTTAAAGTTATAAAATGCAATATACTAAGATGGCTCGGACATTTATTCAGATCTAACAATGCAAACCAAGCAAAAAGCTTACTTTTACTAATCCCATGGGAAACATAAGGGGAAAAAGACCACCAGATGGGTGGAGAGGGACTTTAGTCTTGTAAATAAAGGAAAATGGAGGAATCTCGTTTTAGATAGGAAACCACTATCAGGGATGGCTTTGGCCTGTAACAGGTTTTAGTGTCTCAAAAGAAGAATAAGGCCTTAAAATATTAAACATTTTAAACTTGTGAAATTATGCAGATTTAATGAAAGGTTTAACGAAAAATTTGAAACCGTATTATATTATTTTAAGTGTACTTTAGATTAGGCCTTCAATAGGTCGAACAATTTTAGCTCTGTCACACACACAAAAAGAGGTATAAAGACATTATTGTACTTTAACATATATGTGTTTGTTTGATTTCTTTTACTTGTGGAAATTACCAAAGGTACAAGCAACCTGATATTGTTAAAGTTTAAAATGCAATAGACTATGATGGCTCGGTCATTTATTCAGATCTGACGATGCAAAGCCAGCAATAAAGCTCACTTCCACTAATCACGTGGGAAACATAAGGCGAAA
The DNA here is from genome assembly GCA_032207245.1 of Pardosa pseudoannulata. Lineage (NCBI taxonomy): Eukaryota > Metazoa > Arthropoda > Arachnida > Araneae > Lycosidae > Pardosa > Pardosa pseudoannulata. The sequence continues at coordinate 165,191,418 of CM063501.1, forward strand.
TATACCACCATTTAAGTGGAGAGGGACTTGAGTTTTGTAAATAAAGGAAGTTGGATAGCCTCACTATGGATAGAACCACGTGGAAACAACTATTAGAGCCTGTAACAGGAAGTATAGCCTTAAAAGAAAGAAGATATCGAATGCCGGCTACCGGAATGGAATTTAAGAAAAATAGGATGCATCACCAAAAAATTAGTGAGACCTTTTGCTTGATACCTAACGCAAACAGATTTTGTATTAGGTATAAATTTAATTAGAGCATTAACCCACTGAACGGAACGCTAATCATACTCAAGTTGTTTATATATTATACTACCTACCTTGAATAGGTTATAAATTGTCCTTAGAAAATACAAACACCCACCTAAAAAACTATACTCCCCACCAGTGGGGCGTACGCCTCATTGCTCTAGATAAGTAAATTTGTTTAAGGCTAGGTTTTCAAAATGATCATTTTTCCATAACCTTTGGCCAAATGATGGCCGAATGGCAAAGAGCTGCTAGTCGGTACCGGATTTCATGGGTTCGAATCCCGCTGCTGGCATGAATGGACGTAGCCATTTGGGATCAGTTTTAAACAGCAGGTCCCTGTCTCCTTAGAGCTTTTAGGCAGAACAGTAGACGTAGCACTCCAAACTAAACCTATAGTCTTTTTCTGAACTATTAAGTCACAATAATATTAATTATATTCACTAAACGATGGGGAAGATTAAAAATCATTGTTTGACAATCATCACACCAGGAGCGGTCCAATAGTTTGATGATCCTATCTTGGTCCGTGGTTGCATTTTGGTACGGATTTGTAAAATATATTATTATTTATTTATTTTTTTTGCTTTTTGTAATAAAAAAAATTACTTAGTCCTATCCAAATGCCTCTCTGAGCCAAGAAAGGTTTATTCTGACTCTAGAGAAGCTGCTGATGAGATCATTATCAAATAGTGTTTTTTAATACTCTCTTATTATAACGAACATTATTATTAGCCTTAGAACCAATACCTTTACTGATAACTAGCCGCATCTTGATTGTGTATTTTAATTGTATACTTTAAATGTGTATTTTAATTGTTATTTTAATTGTGTACTTTATTTTACGCTTTAAGTATTTGCCAGATTTAAATTTGCGTGGAAAATACGTGAGTCTATTTAATTTATGCTCCAGTAATTACCAGACGAATTTAAACTAAAATAAGTTTAGGAATAATTATGAAAATATAAAAATACTGAGAGAAGAATTGTAGATAGGGCCGTAATTTAGAAGCAGAACCAAAGATGACCCCTCCCCCCCCTCCAAAAAAAAAAAGTCTTGAACTGCCACCTTCAGAAATATCATTTGAACTTGGTTTGGTTTGGAGTGCTACAGTCTACTTTTTTACTATACGATTTCTAAAGAGACCAGACCTAATGCTTAAAGCCGATTCCAACCGGCTACGAACATCCATGCCAGAAGCGGGATTCGAACCCACGAACTCTGGTACGGAAGAGCAGCGTTCTATTATCTGGTACCTCAGGCAAAAAAACTGGAAAAAACCAAAAGCTAGAAAAATATATAAACATGTTTTCTTTCTATATTATATATTCAGAATAAAATCCCAATTGAATATAAAAAAAATTATATATTATATGAAAATAAAAAGGCATTTATAACATTTTTTCTGGATTTAGCGTTGGAGTATGTTTAATCAGTTTTTCTTGATCAATTACATTAACAATCTTTGCTGCTTATTTTTTTAAATCTTAAAGTTTCTACAGTAATTTTTAAATATTTTATATTATATTCATTAATAAACATCCCGAAGGAATACAGACGAAATATATTTCAACACATTTATGCTTCTATTATTATCTAAATCCGAAAAGGAGGGTTGATGCTACAAAACGATTTGAGAAATAATTAACTTATTTATGAAATTTTCTAGTCATAAGTATTAAGGTAGAACAAAACAAAATCGCATTTTAAAATGTTTCTTGTCGATTAATTTTATTTTCTTCTATTTTTACCCTGTTAATATCGTAAAAAATATTTTACCTAAAAATATATTTTAGCACTTTAGGGGTATTATTTTACTGACAAACTGAATAGTTAATTTTAAGGGAATATTTATAAGTGCATTGAGTTTTTATTAAAAAAAAATGAAGCATTTCTAAATTTTAATTTAGATTTAATACCATTAATAAATTTGAAATTTAAAGCGGATATCTACATTTATTTTTAGGTATATTAAGAGTGCTTGATAAACATTTTGTAGAATTTAGAACAAGTTAAGAAGCTAAAAGCATTAAAAAAATAAGAAAGATTGAAAAAAATTTATTTTTAAACACATTATATTTAAAAAAAAATTTTTATTGGAATATTCAGATTATTAAATTTAATATTTGTGTATTTGTATCGTATCATTTCTCACTGAAGTATCATCTATTTTTTTATTTAAGGTTATTATAGTAGTATTTTACATTAATTATTCCAGTCCTCAATATCTTGCTTAACTTCCCTTATTTTTCGATGGCATGAAAAGTAACTAGAGGGATAAGTCCAAAAAGTCCAGATTTTATTCTCATGTGCAATTGAACTATGTCATGGAGATTATTATATTTGAACTTTGCTCAAGTTAATATTTGTGTATTTGTATCTTATCATTTCTCACTAAACACGTGGATCTAATTTTTTTTATTTAAGGTAATTACACTAGTGTTTAAGAGTAATTATTCCAGTCCTCAATATCGTGCTTAACTTTCCTTATTTTTCGATGCCATAAACAGTAACTCTGATCTGGAGGGCTAGGCCCAGGAAAATCAGATTTTATTCTCCTGTGCAATTGAACTACGTCATGTAGATTATTAAATTTGAACTTTTCTCAAGTTAATATTTGTGTATTTGTATATCATCATTTCTCACTAAACTCGTGGATCTAATATATTTTTTTATTTATAAGATAACTATTGTAGTATTTAATAGTAATTATTTCAGTCCTATATACCGTGCTTAATTTCCGTTATTTTTCACTACCATGTGGAGTAACTCTGATCAAGTGGGCTAAGCTCAGGAAGATCAGATATTCTACTGTGCAATTGAATTACTTATCTTAGTGTGGTACTTGTTATTGTTATGATGATTAATACCTCAGGTGGATGAACATCTGTGATTGATAGTCATGCATTTTCACTCAACTGCAACAATTCAAAAGGGGGAAATTTTGGAAGAATTATCTGTGCATAATGGATAGTGGCATTTCCTCTTATCCCACTTCACACTTTTAAGTCGGGAATACAGGATTTTGTCAAGGTATTGTGTGAAAGACGGGCTCAATAATACTTGAAAGATTTCATGGCAGCTTGTTCCCTTGTTCATTTTCCGTTGCTATAGTCTCTTTGTGTTGGGATTGTATTTGTTCTTTCCAAATGTCCGTTTGCCTGTATACTTATACACATGTTCCTGTCTCGCTGCTAGGTTGTTCATTGCAGAAACCAGGAATTGATCTATTGGTATAAAAGGCGTTGAAACTCAGTTTTTAAATTAAAATCGTAAAATAAAATTTTTAACGATATTCTTATAATAAGAATATAATATCCTTGCATGAAATATATAAGGCACTAAAATCTAATAAATTATAATTAAAATGGGAGTCTACTTGATAAAAATTGAGTTGTTCAATAATATTCCTTAAAAATACTAGTATACAAACCAATCGTTTTTATTTTTCATTTTACCTTTATAATTTGTTTAGAAACAAAACTGAGTACCGATTTTTCTTTACCGATTTTTCCTAAATATTATTGATATAACATAACCATTTCCAGTTAAGCAATATTTTAACAACTTTTTTTTTCCGTTTTTCTACATTAAATCCTCTATAAATCGAAAAAATATTTTGCAATTAAAAAAAAACATACCCTTTATGACACATTAATTGATAATCCCGAAAATTTTTAATAAGAAATACACAAAAGTTGTGCTCCTTAAACATTTTGAAATTATTAATACAGTAGAAAAATTGTTAAACGGAAAAATATTTTTAATGTTTTAAAGGTGTATGAAAAAAAAAGGTTTAGGCAGATTAAAATAATCTTGTTAAAAATGTCTTTTGATAATGAAGAGTATACCCAATTTGATTTTTTTAAATACAATTCCTTTTATAATTTTGGTCAAATTTTTGACATTTTGAAGGTTTGTTGTCATCTTCAAATTTCAGACATTCAACTTTTACTTAGACAAACAAAAACCAACTTAGACAACAAAGTTTAAAATTATTGCTTCCACCATTACTTACTTTTACTTTAAAACGTGTAATCCATTTTCTTAGGCATTGTAAAAATTATATTGATATAGTTCTAGATGTATTGATGTAATTCTAGACCAGTGATGCCCAACGCAAATCAGTTGGTGGGCGAAAAAACAATTTACAGAACTAAGGTGGTCCACACGTATAAAAATAAAACAACAAATTATTCAAAATATTTTATTATTGTTTAATATTCAATATATGCATTTTTACAGTGCCAGCTGCGATGCACAAATCTCACTCAAAGTGTTTTCTATTCTTCTTTCTACAGTTTGACGTGACAAACTAATTTGAGTAAAAAGATTCAGTTTTCTGGACATATTTCGCCAATTAGACAGTCTTTGATATAGCTACCGTCTGTAAAAGGCTTCATATTTTTAGCAATAATGTGAGATACTCAAAATCTAGCACTGACAATGCTGTTTGATTGTGAAGTTTGCTTATGAAATATATTTTGTTGAGACATGAAATTGTCTTTCAAAGATTTTAGCTTAGCTTTTCGTTCACCAACAGTAAGCATATCAATTTCACCATGTTTTTGTTCATAGTGTCTTTTTAGGTTGTATAATTTTAAAATTGTAATTGTATGACGACAAATCAAACATACAACATTGTCTTTTCTTGAATAAAAAAGAACACATTTTCCCATTCACTCTGAAAGTTTCTATTTTCATCTTCAAGTTTTCTTCTCTTTTTTTTCGACATTTCTTCCAGTAATGACGAATAAATAAATATTCAATAAAAATAAATATGATAATTACACGAATAAAAGAACAGTAAATATGATAAAGGCAAGCTAACGATGCGACTGACGTAATTAATCTCCAAAAGTTTAACTATTGATTTAAGGAAATATAATGCGTTTTCCTGTGTTTTCTTGAGAAATGGGAACTGATACTGTTGTAAGTAACAAAAAATATATAAGTTGAGTTTCAACACTACTATACTGTTTTACACATCAAGTTAAACATTTTGGAGGTTAGAATTTCAAACGCATCGTTAGCTTGCGTTTTCTAAATAAACAGTATCTTAATTATTCCTTTATAATTAATGATAACTCCACAATAGCCATTAATAAAATTTATAACTTTCTTTCCATACAACTTTCGCTGACTGGTCGGACAGAGCACGTGCACGTAACGCGAGTCAGCTGGTTGTATAAGTAATAGCCGATTCATAGAATATTCTAGAACACTCAAATTTCAACGTAACCTGTCCAACCCTACTCAAAGACCAGGTTTACGCTGGTTACTATTAAGTCTTAACGTGCATAATATGTGATATTTATTATTGCAAACATTAACAAATAAAATTCTATGTTTCAACTGTATAGAGTCAAAATGACTAATACTATATCGACAGTTGAAAACTTCAATTGGGCGTCAAAAAGTTTTTAAATGGGCCGTTTGTTGGGTATGCCTGTTCTAGACTCTTATATGGTTTAATAGATTAAAAAATGGCTATTTATTCCTGAATTAATATTTATTAGAATTAATAAACCCTAATTTAAAGCATTTTTTAATGCAGATATATTTAGATACAAGTTTTAAATCTGCAGCGAAATCTGATAGTATATTTCTGCTTGCTTATTTTCACTAACATAAAAAAGCGCAAGTATAATGTCTAACAATTTGTCTAATAACGAACACTACCCTGGCAACACTGAGCAAAAATATATAATAAATTTTGTGAAATGTGTTTCTATATAGACATATCACGACAAAATATAACAGAAGATATGGTTGGTTGGTTGTGCTTCGGTCTACTTTTTGCAACACGAGGGTTAATGAGACCGGGACCTACAGCTTAAAGCCGATTCCGAACGGCTACGAACATCCATGCCACTGTGGGATTCGAACCCACGAACTCCGGTACCGAAGATCAGAACCCTAACCAATCGGCCATCGTTCGGCAACAAAAGGTATGAGAAATTTTACATTTCCGAGCTTTTGTTATTGTTCTTATTGAAAAGCAGAGAAAAGTATTTTTAATTTTAAGTTATTTAGAATTTTTTCCCCAAAGTTTCTTTTTGAAGTCAAATAACTGAATTATATCAAATACAATCAAATTAAAATGAATTTCTATTTAGCGTCACTATCCGTTTAGATAAATAATTTTGAATTATGATCCTATGTCTACAGATAAAATTAAATTAAAATGTCTATTTGTCCCTTTATAGGTTGAAGAAAGCTGAAATGTTTTTAGGCATACAGACATTATCCTAACGCTTTTTGCCGAATGATGGCCGATTGGTTAGGGTTCTGACCTTCGGTACCAGAGTTCGTGGGTTCAAATCCTACTGTAGCACCGATGTTCGTAGCCTTTCGGAATCGGCTTTAAGCCGTAGATCCCTGTCTCATTAGCCCTCTTGTTCCAGAAACGTAGACTGTAGCACTCCAAACCAAACGAAACTTAACCTAACTCCTTAATAAGGCTGCGAACCTGTTACTCATTTAGCACCACCTAAGGAGCACGTGCAGCTAAGGTATGCTACGGCCGGGAGTAAAATTACCCCCGCTGAGTCCTCGTAATTTAGAAGCAGGGGCCAAACAGAAGACCCTCAGGCTTAGCCTGCCACCCTCAGAGGTATTGTTTGAGAACTTGGAGGACTTTGTGACCACAAGCAAATTTTACGTTCCCCAGTCACCTTTAACGAATACCTTTGAACACTGAGCTACCGCGGCTCTTGAAAGCTGAAAATTAGATATTTACAAAAATCCACAAGTTAGAATCTTAATATAACTATTTATGCAAGAAGAAGAAAATTTTTAATCTTTGCTTGAGAATGCTTACCCTGTAATACTAGCATTAGCCCTTCATATGACGGGATCAGTAAAATTTTCAATTTTCCAGAATTGTAAAGTACCCTATGAGACAGGTAAAAAAATGGTTTGTTTTTTGGCTTAGAATTATCTGGTACATGCTCAATATTTTTTTTAGCTTTATCGACCGCATGCTAGTTGCCAACTTTAATTTATCTTGTCATATTACGTGATAGGATGGACAGTAGAGGTTTTATTTATTGACAGTGATTACTTGGCGGTATGTATGTCCAAAATTTAGCGAATCGATTGTAAACAATGTGGTTAGGTATAAAAGACAAACACACAAACGAACAAACCTCTTAATTTTTAAAGATATATAACTTAAATGCTAGATATTTATTAGTCCGTGAAATAGACTCCTAGACTTTTATGAAAAGAATTTGTTGTTAATACCGGTGATAAAATTTTCATTGCAACAAAAAATAACCGATGATTAAATTTAAAATTATCACATATGTACCTAATCTATTATTTAAGCCAAATATAAAAGAAAATTATTTACGTAATATCTAAGTTCAGAGATAAAATGTATGAAAATAATGCAGACGATATTTAAATAATTTAAAATAAGAAATAATTAAATGAGATGGTTAAAGGAATGACGTCATAATGCTAGAAAAAATATTATTTTCATCTACTTATAATGTGATAATTTGATGAATTTAATCGCCTGCTCTTAACTGGGGAAAATAGGGCCTGAAATAATAGCATTAAACAATCCAAAAGGGGGAAGGGTTAGATTTCGAACGTTTTCGAACTCGCTTTGAATTTTTATAACCCTAACATCCATATTGGATTCCTACCAGGAATCCAATATGGATGCTTCTATCCGTTCCAGGTCCAACCGCTTCATAAGGTATAGGTTTGGTTTGGTTTGGTTTGGAGCGCTACGGTCTACTGTTTTGCACACGAGGGCTAATGAGACCGGGACCTACTGCTTAAAGCCGATTCCGAACGGCTACGAACATCCATGCCATAGTGGGATTCGAACCCACGAACTATGGTACCGACGATCAGCGCTCTAACCAATCGGCCATCGTTCGGCACATCATAAGGTATAGGAGAAACGGACAGATAACTTAGGTTATTATTATATAGGGGATTTTTTTTTACTATAATGAAAAATCCTCTGATTACTAATCTTTTATCACTGGTATCTTTTCCGTAATTTCTTTGTAGTTTATTAGTTGGGACCCTTTTCCTTATTTAATCCTTTAAATAATTAAAATGATTGTATTGTTGCTCTTAACTTTGTTGAGGTTACTAAACGCACGGCCATATTAGGAACCAGCTCTTGCCTAGTGTCTTCCTTTTTCAGGGTCAAAGAAATTTTATACAAGAAACCCTTTGCCTGCGTTGTATATCACATATGACATACACATCTAATTCTTTATACACTTATAAAACATCTGATACACAATTTTTTATTTATTTATTTATTATTTTATTTAATTTTTTAATACTTTCTCTACCTATTGTGTTTTTATTAATGTTTTAACAGTTTTGATTACGTACACGATTCAGTAGATTTTTAAATTAATTGTTAATTGCCTAATCGAGAGTTTTATTTATGCGTATTTGATTTCACCTGTTATGTATCAGGCCACCTATTGGGTAATGATATAATATTTGTACTCTTTATTCTTTATATACAAATTATAGTTATTAATTATGATTATAACAGTTTTGCATACTGCTAAGATTCAGAAGTTCTATGCTATTTGTCAAGTGCCTATTCAAGAGTTTTGTTTATGTGTATTTGATTTACATGTCATACATCAAGCCACCTATTGGGTATTGATACAAAATTTTTTGTAATCTATATGCTTTATATACAAATTATAGTTATTAACTAGGATTATAACAGTTTTGCACACTGATAAGGTTAAAAAATTCTATGCTAATTGTCAAGTGTCTTTTCAAGAGTTTTGTTTATATGTATTTGATTCCACATGTTATGCATCAAGTCACCTATTGGGTATTGATACAATAGTTGTATTCTATATTCTTTATATACAAATTATAGTTATTAATTTGGATTATAACCGTTTTATATACTGTTAAGATTCATAAGTTCTATGCTAATTGTCACTTGTCTATTCAAGAGATTTGTTTATATGTATTTGATTTTACATGTTATGTATTTAGCCACCTATTGGATATTGATATATACTATTTCTAATCTATATTCTTTATATACAAATTATAGTTATTAATTATGTATATAACAGTTTTGCATACTGTTAAGATTCATAAGTTCTATGCTAATTGTCACTTGTCTATTCAAGAGTTTTGTTTATGTGTATTTGATTCCACATGTTATGCATCAAGTTACCTATTAGGTATTGATACAATATTTGTAATCTATATTCTTTATATACAAATTATAGTTATAAATTATGATTATAACAGTTTTGCATACTGCTAAGATTCATAAGTTCTATGCTAATTGTCAAGTATCTATTCAAGAGTTTTGTTCATGTATTTTTGTTTTAGCATGTTATATATTAAGGCACCTTCATGGTATTGTTATAATATTTTTGATAACTCTAAGTTAACCAACCCCGCAGTTATTAGAATTATTTCCAGGCATCAGTATTATTTTGAAATACATATGACCTACTTACTATTTAGTTATTAATAATTGTTAATCGTTATTCTCTATTATTATTATTGTTGGTCTGTATTCTCCTTGCTCCTTTATTTCTATAGTGTTGTACTCTCATTGTTATACATAGTACACAAATAGAACGTATCTCAGAAGTTTCTATACCTTATCAGATTTTCCTCTGCTATTAACTTCTAAAGTTTTATTTTCTAAAATCTATTTATTTTATTTTATATTTATTTTATATATTTCTTTCTTTTTTTTCATTATTTATTCATTTATTTTATTTTACTTTTTCTGAGGGCGCTCATATGATGCACAATGATATAAAATATATAAAAAACTTGTATATAAAATATGAAACCCAGTGGAGTTGGGATAGAGCTTCCACGACACAGGTCCGAGGTTCGATACCCGGACTGGGCAAGGCTGACCCAGCCTTTCATCAATTCAGTGGGTAGATGAACTGAGGACCAAGTGTGCTTGGGAACTAAACACTGGGGGTTCAGCGTAAGATTGACCATCTAACCGGAACATATGCTTCGCACCCCAGGGCCCTTGGTCACGTAAACGGAGATTGACACCGTAAGCCCTGGCCCTTAGAGACTGTTGCGTCTAGGAGTTTGGTTTGTATATAAAATATAGCTCATTGTAAATCACACAAGATATAGAAACGTATAAAGCATTAGATGTGTACATCCTATCTAATGTACAGGACAGGCAAATAGTTAATACATTTTATATTATATAGATAGGGCCTGAGAGGATTTAGAAATCAGCGTGCTGGGCTAAACGGAGTACCATGCTTGAGACTGGCAAACACATTAAACATCTCCTTGTAAATCCAACGTACGTGCATGCGAAATCCGTGGGTCTGAATGTCCTCTCGCTGGAAGGTTTTAAAGGTGGGAGAGAGATACGTAATCAGGAACATATATTACCATTTCTGGATATGTTGAGAATTGAGACATGGCATTACGAACGCCTTACACCTGTCCGGGTAGGTGTCTAGTAATGACGTATATAACAGAATAAAATAAATTAAAAATAGTCTGATTTATTTCAGACTGAATTTTAAGTATTCTTTTCTTATTTTTACCTGCTATTTTTTATTATTATTCAATCTATTAGTATGTTTACTGCTTATTCACAAATCTAATAAAAACATAAGATTGTTAATTGACAACAAAATTTCTCATTTTCTAATGCTGTGTACACGAAGAGTATGTATCGATAATTTTCAATTTTTATTTGAAAACAATGCTATATATGGAAGATAATTATAATAATCACAACTTAACTTCATTGCGCTATATTGTATTCTACCTCAGTACAATATTTTTATCTAACAATGTGTTGTTATGAAACACGCACTAAAGAAAACGTTGACTTCATAAACCTTACACATCTAAAAGACCTGAATAAATATGCACGTTTAAAATAATTTTTTTAAATCTGAACTTATTTTCAATTAATGTATGCTTTGCAATTTTTGCTTTTCTGTACACTATATTGTAGTTTTATAGTGGTTCATAATCCATAAAAGCTGAAGTAGGGGCTCAATTATTTTTGGTTGCCTAGGGTATCAAGTCATCATCATAGGGTTCTGATACTACAAATTGGTTAATTTCTTATGGAAACATAATAGAACTCCTTTGTGAAAACTAAAAATTGCGGATCCAAACTCCAGTTTGTCGAACGTGGTTCGAATGGGTAACACGCCGTTTTTCGGTACTGCAGTTCACGGATTCGAATTCTGCTCCTGCTATGTATGCTCATTGATGATTGGAATAGGTTTTTAAGCATTAGGTCTTGATATCGTGTTGCTAAACAGTAGAACGTAGCTAAATAATTATTGCCTAACTAAATATAATGCAATTTATGATAAATTAAATTAGATTTATTCTATTATTCCTTGCCATTTTTAAGTTTTAAAGTTCTTTTGGCATGTAATTTATGTTTATCTTATTGAAGTTAATATTTTTGTAGTGATCTTTTGAATAATTTGTTGAATAAAAATGTTGAATTATATTACATTTTTAACAGTTTAGATGATGTTCTTTTTAGAATTGTAAAGGTGTTTTAGCGATAAAAGAAGTATGACTATTTTTTCTTTTTAAACTTTTATAGGACATGTAGAGGGTTAACTCTTTGCCTTAAAACAGCGTATGGGAGACGTAATCGTACTACTGTGCATAAAATGAGAACCTCGTATCACACACGTGATGATTCTTTCTGGTCAAAAGGAAAAAGCACGTGTCAGACACGTGATGATTCTCTCTGCGCAAAAGTGAAAAGCTCGTATCAGACATGTTATTGTTTTTAGACGATAAAGTTTTTAATTTTTGCGTTATTGTTTGTTACAGTTACAATATAAGAGTTGGTCGTTTATTCTTAGGCGTATTTGCAATAGAGTACACTGGAAAATTTTTATTATATGCAATAAATAATTAACTGTTGGTGCTTAAAAAATTCTTAAAAAAAGTCTAAAAATTTAACCTAATGGCAAAAAGGAAAATTGATACTAATAATGGTTCTGGAAATGTACTGATCACACCTTAAAAACTGAAACAGATACCGAATGCAAAAAATGTAAAGTTACCCTACATGTTCCTGATTGTTTCGAGAAATATCACACACTGGAAAATTTTTAATTTCCTGTCATTGGTTTAAAATGTTAGTAATAAAACAACAACCGTTACAAAATTTTGACTAATATTATACATTAATCACTTATAGGTTATTCACCCAATAAATTCTACATAGAAAATATTTAAACGACTGAAAATTTTTATATAACCAAATTTGTTATGTAACCAAAAACATAGAAATAATATTATATGAAATAAAAACATTAATAATTTTTTAATAAAAATTAAATGAAATATAATTATCAAATTCTATGGATTTATTAAATAGTAAATACAGTACTATTAATATCCACAGCTTTGCTCACAATTTAGTCCGTGATGAAACTGCTTCTGGTCACGACGCATGAGAAAAGCTTTCATCAAAAGTGGCACACACAACGTCTCTCGATTCATAAGACAAGGGGTTAAACATTGGTTTTTATTAAAATCTATTATATGTCAGTCATAGATGCTCGGCTCATTTCTTATGGAATGACCCATTAATTTATTACCTTAAAAATTGTACCTTTCTGACCAAGATTGATTAGAAAACTTCTATTTTTTAATTAAATATGAAGACAAATAGGTAAATGTTATAGTTTTTGCACATTAGAGAAAGCGTGCTTAATTTTTTTAAAACAAAATTTAAAAATAGTTTTTAGTAAACTTCTTTACAACTGCATTTTGTAAAAGTTTTTCCTGCCCTTGTTTTTTTTTAATGAAAGTTCTGGTGTAAAATTTAAAACCAGTTTTCTATATACTTCCTCACAACTATATTTTGTATGTGCAAAAATTGTTTCTACCCTTAAATTTTCCTTAAAGTGAAAGAGCTAGTTTAAAGTTCAAAAATAATTTTCTATGCATTTTCTCACAACTATATTTTGTACAAAATAATTAACTACCCCTAAGGGGATAAGTTCCGTTGTAAAATTTTAATGAGGTGGATATGTAACGTTATTACAAGGAAAAGACACAAAAAGCTATTAGAAAAGAGTTTTTGATTAAAATACAAGACTATTTGATAAAAATTAAGTCGTACAACAATATTCCTTAAAAATGTTCCTTGTGTACAGCATACTGAATTATTGATTTCATTTTTTCCTTTTTATACTTAAAATTTATATAGTAAAAAATCTAATTATTGATTTTCAATTACGTTAAATATTATTTATATAAGGCGCTTCTTTAAAATTATATGATGTTTGAATAAATGTTTTTGCCGTTTCACAGTATTAAATCTAATATAACCCGAGAAAATACTTTGAATTTTCAGAAGTGTACCCAGTTCAATCGCAAACTCATCAATGAAAATTGTCAAACATTTTGATTGAGAAATGCTTAAAAGTAATTCATCTGGAACATTTCGAAGTTACTAATTCGATACACATATCGTCAAACTGGAAAATATTACTTTCAAATGTTTAAAATCATATATCAACAATAAGAAAAAACAGCACAGTAAAATAACCAGGTTATTCGAAAAATGTCTTTTAATAATGAAGGGCAAAAAGTCATTGCATATTTTTGGTCAAAATCTTTCAATTTCAATGGTTCCTTAAATTTTTATCACTAGAACCTTGGTATGAGCAATTTTGACCCCAAAAACATTTTTGTGTCCAATTTTGTTAAAAAGTTACTGATGAAATTGAAATAAATTTCTTGACTTCACAATATTATGCCCTAAAAATATATGAAAATATAATATTGAAGAATCTGTGCGAATGTGAAAAAATGGTTCATTACTAAGCTTCCAAGTGCGAAAACAAAACTGCAGATATTTGTTCTAACTCTAAAATACCAATGTAATGAAAATGTACAAAATATATACATATATGTAAAAGTTGCCCAAACTGCTCTTTAATTGTGTAAAAAACTATGACTAAGAAACTAAATAATCTCATTGAAGTTTTCTATATATATATACTTTTTGGTATCATAATACCTTATTTTTTATCAGTAATTATAATAATTTAATGTCTAAAAATGGATAAATGTTATTGTTATATGTAAATGCAGTGTATTTTTTAAACAACAATATGAATTCATATTAATTGGGGTAAGTTGAACCTAGCCCTTAGTTTTATATATGCCAAAATTCCCTTGGAGCAGGTTCTTTGTTTACTTTGTGTATGTGTGTATTCCCTATTGAGCTTCACTTGTCAAGTCCACTTGTAGAACGAGAATTTTTCCGAAGTCTCACCTTTGAAGGGCTCTAATCCGGAAATGACGTCAACCCCTAACGGTCCATTCTGTGACACTTCAACTAATGGTCAACTGGTATTTTCAACGAGCCCCCCTATTGCTGATACACCTGTAGTTCCACATTTGAAGCCAGAGGTTTTAGAAGCTAGTTTGTGTCAAGTCTCCAACACGTGCTTATCGGTTTTACTACCTGCAAACAGTGCAGATACATATGATCTCTGCCATTGGACTTGTAACATCAGAAATAAGGTAAGCCATCAGTTCGATTATTGTTTTTCCCAAGGCATTTTTATTTCTAATATAAGGAATTATAATTGTGAGGATTTGATTTATTATTGTTGTGTCATTTGTTTATTTCTAAAGTGAGTATCTAATGTAAGATCCTAGTGTTTTCTTATTTTCATTTGCAATTTCTGACATGTTTCATAAATAATGGTACTGTTACATACCTACAAACTATTACGAATTATCCTTAAACCTTGGGTTTTATTATACAGACTTGTAAAGTAATCGATAATTTTTGGTATTGTGTAAACCAAATTGTATATTTCGAGAAAAGAACAATAGATTTTTCATTTTAAAAATTGCTGAAAATTCAAAAATAAATTTTATTTCAACAGAATTTTAACATAACTAATAAAAACTCTAGAAGTCTATAAATATACTTGATGTGTTTTAAAGATATATTACATTAAATTCCTGTATGATCTTGCTAAAAATAAATAGTGACGTTACTAGAATAGAGGTTATATAACTTTTATCAGCGTTTTGTAAATAGGACTTTTTTAAATTTAGGAATATTAAAAAGAATAAATTTCTTTAAGCTGAATCTTAGTAAATTATAGTATAATAATTTTAACATCATATTTTATTAATTTTGTTAAATAGATATTAAGTTTGAAAGTTAGGTTTTTTTTATGTTTTATTCTAGAATCAAGTTTAGTTGAAATAATTGTCTAATATGTTTTATTAACTGCAATGAACGTATAAATATTTTATTAATTACAATTACTTATGCCACTAAAAATTAACCAATCAATTATTCGATATTTGGAGAGAAATTTTACTGATGTCAATGTAATAAAAGTTGGCATGTGTGTTGAAATAAGTGAATATCAACAATGGAAAAATTATTAGTATCCAATACATTGCATTTCTTGCTATTCTGATATGCTGCAGTTAATATAAATTTGCACATAAAATCTATACATAATGCTATACTAAATTTAATTTTTTAATCAGTTTCATTCACTATTTGATGAAAAAGCATTAGATTTAATTTTAAGATTTAATTAGATTTAATTTTAAAATGTATTTCGAGGAATCAATAGTAGATTTAGCTCAAACAATTCAATTTTTTAATGTAAAGATAATTCTGATATAAAATAATATACAGCATTTATGAAAAATATGTATTTTTCTTTGTAGAAAATACACTTTTTTGTCCACATTTTTTTCATTTTTAAAACTATGTTTTATATGTTGGAAATGATGTATTCTAAAATTGCGCAAATATATTTCAAATAGGAGTTGGTGATATACAAGGGATTAAAATGTTTTGTAACAGCAGTCCTCAATTTTCTGACACAGTCCGTCTATTTTTAAGGTAATAGGAAATTATGAATACAGTATAAAATTAAATATATTTTTTAACATTAACTACTACTGTAAATTTAAAAATTTTACAAATAATTTTTTCTCCTTTTGTAACATTGCCGTAACCAGAGCTTGTCGAAAGTATCAGAGCCCCCCCCCCCCACCTGACAGCCCCTTTGGCAGATTCAAAATATAAAATTATGTATTGGATATATATATATGCATGTATATACATAATTTTATATTTATGATGTATATGGAAAGTTGTTGATTATTTTTAATTACCTATTTTGTTATAAAAGTTTTTATTGGCAAGCAAGCTTTAAGAAAAGGAATGTTTTTATTTATTTATTTTTTGTTAAGTTTCTTGCAAAGAAAAATCTTTTATAACTCTAGGACATTTACCATTTCAAATACTATACAGGACTACTTTTGGAACATAGTTTCCTTGTGACGTCCTTTGTTTACTTTTTGTAACCTAAGAACAGGAAATCTATCACTCAAAAGAAGAGTATTTATTGTTTGCCGTTTACAATGAGACTAATGATGATTAATTTGCATAAAAAACCCTAGTTTTCTTTTGATAGAAATTTTTGGTTTCATTTTCATTAAATAAGTCTTTGAAAATCACATATGATAAGCTCAACACCTTTCTTAATGCATTATTTAATTTATCATACACCCTTTCACAAGTTTTTTAATACCTGTGCATATTAATAAAAGATGTAAATTTATTTATTATAATGGTTACTGTTGCAAAAGCTAACTAGCTCATTCATGTGACGACTGAGGGCTGAAAGTTAGGACTCTGCTCTTCGGTTCTAGAGCTCAAATTCCACTGTTGGCATGGATATTCCTACACATTCGGAATGGGCTTTCAGTAGTAGGTCCCATCTTTTTCTACCTTGGTCTGTAAAATAGTAGACCTTAATTCTTCAATGCATTCTCGTGAAACTTAATTTTTATCTCTTGCTCCCGCAACCTTTAAAATATTAAAAGACCCCCTCCCCTCCTTGGTATTTCTGCTTTATAATTAAAATAGCAAATTGAGGCAATCATATAATATTCTTTTACTATATTTTATTGAATATTTTTACTTAGAATCTTACATAATTTTTTTTTATTTATAAACTCTTAATTGCGTACATGCTTTTAGTGATTAACATCTTTTTTAAGATTTTATTTTACACCTTAATTTTTCTGATAAAGGTCAAGAAAAATTGTTTAATAATTGCTTTTGATTTTTACTTTATTTTCTAATCTTGACATTTTTGAATTGAACAATCAAATCATATATCTGAAGATTATATGAAATTTTCGCTTACTTCCGATGTTAATTGAAAAAAAGAATATTTTACTGTGTGGATTTTTAGTAATATAACTACATTACCCAATTTTTCTCATAAAATGGACAGGAGAAATTAGATTGATAAATAAAGAATTTGATCCAAGAGTTTTATAGAAAGCTACATTTATTTTGTTTCCAATATTATTTCCCTCCCATCTTCATGTCTTATTCTCATAGCATACTGTAATTAAATTTCAAGTATACTACATATTTTAAAATTATGTAATGAAATAAATATAATAGGTTTTTGTAATATTTGTAATTAGTGGACCATGATAACATATACCGTAGTTTTTAGGAAAAAGGACTAGTGTAAACACCGCAATCAAGGGATAAATTGTACGTGGAAGTAAAAACATGTTCTGTTGCTCCATTTCTAATTTCTTCAGCAGAAGTAGTTACATTAAGCTTAAAACTACCAGTTCAAGATTCTATGGTGTTTTAGTGCTATTTTCACAAATTTTTCGCTCCTTAGCCGATTTCGAACGGTTGCTAACATTCATGCCGTCGTATTCGGGCATGTGAACTCTGGTACCAAAGAGCAGCGTCCTATTCATTCGGCCATTTACGAGAAATATGCCACTAAAGATATTTTTTATCGCACTCAAGCGCTGCATCAGTAGAAATGATATTCCCACTAAAATTTTAGATTTAAAGGAGTAAATGCCACGACGTCTCTTCTAAAAATTTCGTTCTTAGCTATAGGGTTTCATTGAAAGTGAAACCAAAACTATAAAAATGTCTGTTGAGGTAAATTTATATATATCTCTACCTGCCCATATGTTCCTTTGGATATCTATCTGTTATTTTTAAAGCTATTTTTAAAATTCATCATTATTGAATTTTAGATGTAAGTTGGCATTCTAAGATTTTGCCTTAGAAAGGGAAAAGGAGTTAAAAAACTCCTTTTTACTTTATTTTTTTAGCAAAAATAATTTTTGTTATCTAGGTTGAACTTTAATATGTAATCTGATTTGCCAGATTACTGAAACATAAGGCTTACGACTTTGTATAACAGGTATAAACTTTTGTGGAAATAATTTTTGCTATCTATCCTAAACTTTAATATAAAAATATGTCTGCTTTGGTAAATTATTGAAGTATAAGAATAATGAATTTGTTTTAAATTTAAATTACATTCTAAATAAAAAGTATAAATTTTTTGTGAAAATAATTTTTGTTATCTAGCCTAAACTGTAATACTTAAATTTGTCTGATTTTGCAAATCATTTTAGACTAAATCTTAAGAATTTGTTTAAAATTAAAATTACATTGCAAATAAAAAAGTATAAATTTTACTTAAAGGGTATAAATTACATAGTTAAGTGACAAGTGAACTCATAGCTACTTAAAACAATTGTTTGAATTCCTAATTTATAATTCTGTCGAAAGCTTCATTTTATACGAAATGCCTTTAAGACTATAGAATCAGCATACCAACTTTAGCGGAGTTATACTATATTTCTAGACTGTTTGCTAAGGGCATGATGGCTATCAATCACCGCAGAGCAAACAAACAGCGCATATTCCCACTCGCTTGCGTTTGGTTTATTCATAAGTCATACTAATCTCATTTGGAGGGAATAATCTTTATCCATGATACAATGATATATCATTTGGGTGACGGGAAAATTATATTTAAAATATATTGTTCAGATTTCTCTGTATGATTGAAATTTGGTTAATGTCACAACTAAAACACTCTTTTATTTATTTATTTTTGTTTCGGAAGGGGGAGGGGTGCTAGTACTATAGTATCAGGACCGGGAAATTTAGGGAACCCATGAGGTGGTTTTTCAAAGTTTTGTATTTGTAAAAAACTTTCTTGTGAAACGTACTCTATCCCATCCAAGGCCTGAAGGACGGATCGACTGCTCCGCCTGATTTTTAAGGTCACTAAATTTTATATCTAATTTTTAAAACTAATTAACAAAACTTAAAATCTCCCTGGTTAGTTCTTTAAACATTTTTTTACGTAACTTTGTCCAGAAAGTTATACAAAAGAAAATGATAGCTTATATCCTTATTGGAAATCATAAAAATACGATGCAGAATTTACACTTTTTTAGTAAATATAAACCTCCTTTTAGTATCGTGTAAACAAGGTCGTGATTAAGGTGTGGCAAAGGTAGCATTTGCCAAGGACGCATCAGTCATAGGGGCGCCACACCATGAAGAAAATGCGGTCCGAAAGAAGACGCTTCGCCCCAATAGTAATACGAAAAAGTTGAAAAAAATTTTTATTATAGAATCAGATTTTATTTTTAAAATCCAATGTGTTTAAAAATTACTGCTTTACAAATTTTCGTATTTTTTAAAATTCTTCAAGAGACTAAACTTGTTATAGATTCGTACAAAATGTTTAACAAACACTCTTGATATGCCTTTATATAAATCCGCATATTCGTTTAAAATTTCGAATTTATTAAAGTTATTAAAACTGAATTTAAATTTAGAAAATTGTTAATTTTTTATGAAATTTCAACGTACAAATAAAGAAAATATTCCCCTCTAATAAACTATTCAGTTTATCAGCAAAATAATACCAATAGAGTGTTCGAAAATATTTTAAAGTATTAGTAAAATAAATATAGAAGAAAAAATTAAAGATTAATAGACTAGGAACATTTTAAGAATTAACAAAATATTTTGAGTTCATTCTAAATATATGATATAGAAAAAAACATTTATATATTTTCTCTCTATATGTATATAAGTATAGGGGCTCATAACAGTTTTGCCACGGGCATTCTGTTACAACCCAGCGTCTAAAGAAAGATGTTCTGATTCATAAAAATGTATACTGATCTTCAGGTAGAAGAGGCTTATACAAAACACCAGGCCCTTTGTGACTTGATCGGGCACTAAATCCATCTCTCAAGCTTTGACACAGGTCTCTCCCCAACTTGTGGCATTGTTTTGTCGTTATCACGCTGGCTGCTAACACCTGCTCCTTCTGAAAAGGGAGGGAAAAAGATTAGATTGTGTGCTTGTTCTGTTATGGGTACTTACTACCATACGGGATAAATTATCCAGTTCCTCCTCTATAAAGATAATTATAATACTTTTTAATTTTTGTACAAGCTTTAAATTACTAAATAAGTTTACGTTAAGCTTTACGAATGCATCAGTTAATTAATCTAAATCCATAGCATCTCTGCACATTTATCAACTTTTAAACAATGGCATCAGGAAAACATTTCACGATTTATCGATTTGTTGGTTGAATTTTAGGAGCACAAGTAATTATAATCAGTAAAAGTAAATTATAATTTTTCTTTTCCCCAGGAAAATTCTAGCTAAATGTTAATTGCAATTAAATTTGATTCTAGGAAAACAGAAAACTTAAATTTCAAACTTAATAACTATTAATAACAATAAATAAGATGTCAAAAGTACTTAACTAGGATTTAGTAAGCTTTAGTTTTTTCAAAGAACTTGGCATTTTTTTAATATTTTGAAAATTATTAAAGGTTGTATTTACAAAATTCTGATAAAACGGGGTACTAATACGGGGATCTAGTATCCTAGTACGGGGATGCCATTATTTATTTTAAGCAAGTTCATACATAAATTTAATGTGTTTAAAAATATTAATCATCTTTATAGATCGTGTTTTATCAGTTAAGTAAATTTCTACTGAACTGAAACAGATTTTAGAATAATCAGATATTACTAAAATAAAAAATCCATCGTTCTTAAACCAAAAACTCCCACTTCATTTTCACTTCACCTAAAACAGTAAAAATTCAAAGTCTTTTTATTAAATTCGTAAAATTAAAACCAAAACAGTAAATTTTACGAATGATCCGTGAGAATGGCAGAAGGGCGGCACTACAGTGCCTAATTTTTTAGGCGGCTCAAACTAAACCTATTGTGGCCGAGTTTTGGTTGGAAATTGATCCCCCCACATCTTATAATTTCACCTTTTTTTTTTTAAAAAAATAGCAGAGTTGAATATCATAAAAGATCTCTATTTGTTTGCCTTTTTTGTTGTCATATTTGTATTACTTTTTAATAATTTAGTTTCTCAAAGAAACACTAAAAACGCAACATCAATGAAATGCTATACGAGTCATCTTGCCCATCCTCCTTATTTTATGTATCACCATACAAAATATCAGAAATATGTCATAAACAATCATTTAGTTAAAATTAAATGGTTAAAAGTATTTGGAGAACACAAAATCTTAAAACAAACGAAAAAAACATGCAAGAGATGATCATATATTTAAAAAAGATTAATATTCAATTTTTTTTATTTAAAAATACTTTAACATTAAGTTGTGCATATCATGTTTGATTATAATCACTCTATGCAGCAAATGATTTTAATGCTATCACTCTATCGCAGGTGGCAGTACTTGAGCCCTACTTATTGTTTAATGAATATATACTACTTATTACTTTAACAGTTCTTTTCACTGTTAAATTAATCTATATTAATTTTAAATTCAATTTTACTTTTTTTTGTATACAACTCTACTCAACGCTAAAATATGTACTATATGAATACAATTCTACTCTTTGTTAAATTAATATTTACTACAATTCTACTCATTGTTTAATTAATTTATACTACTATTTCTTAACAACTCTACTCAACGCTAAAATATGTACTATATGAATACAATTCTACTCTTTGTTAAATTAATATTTACTACTTGTTTTTTAATACAATTCTACTCATTGTTTAATTAATTTATACTACTATTTCTTAATAGAATTCTATTCATTGTTCAATTAATATTGTATAAATTTTTGACCTAGTTGAAAGGAATATTTTAGCCACTGTGTAACTGCCTATTTTATTGAAGAATTACGGCACCTTAACCATGTTTGGAAAGTTTTCGGCTATAGGCTGGATATTCGCCATGTAAAATTTTTGGAAACGGGACGGAAAGTTTAAATAGTTTTCCTTTGTAATACAAATTTTTCTAAATATTAGTTCCCCAAAGCAAATTTTAAGGCTTGCTGGAACATATTTTCTCCTTATGTTAACCATCTGTGACAGGCTTCCTGAGTTACGTGATGCGTTGATCCTATATTATTATAGTTTTCTAATTTGCAAAGTGCAAGTATTGACGCACTGTGAAGTAATGTTTATTATTAACACCAGAAAATGTCTAATGAATAGCATAGTCGAGTTGAAGCAATTTAATCTTACATTTCGCTGAACAATGGACGAACGGGTAGGGCACTGCTCTCGCTACGGGAGTTAATGTGTTAAAATCTCACTGCAGGCATGGATGTTCGTAGCCATTTGCAATGGGTTTTAAGTATAGGTTTCGATTTCATTAGCAACCTTGTAGCAAAATAGTAGACTGTATCGCTACTAACAAATCCAAACCAATTTTGCCGAACGATGGCCGATTGGTTAGAGTGCTGGCCTTCGGAACCGGAGTTCGTGGGTTCGAATCCCACAGTGGCATGGATGTTCGTAGCCGTTCGGAATCGGCTTTAAGCTGTAGGTCCCGGTCTCATTATCCTTCGTGTTGCAAAAAGTAGACCGTAGCACTCCAAACCAAACCAATTTTATATTTCAAAACAAACACTGACACAAGCTTTAAAAATGAATTTGAAATTCTTTTATTTATTTTAAAAAAATTCTCATTTTTTTAAATGAATTTTTAGAAAGGAAATATTAATTAAATTATATACATTGTTAAAAATATCTCAGTCTTATAATGAATGAGACCGTCATGATGAATAGAATCCATGCAGAAAAGTTTGTCCCATGCAAGGATATTTTACCATTTTTCCTCCAATCAGAATTTTTACATAAATATCTTATGTCTTAACCGCATTTTACAACTTACACCTGTTGTCAGACATCACTTTCAAATAAGTTTTAATAAAGTGCAGTAAAAGTGTATGTAATTTAACAGACACTCAAAGAAATCATGTGATGTCCTCATCAGAATTTTTTATTTTTTTATTGATACTCCAAACTAGTCGTTTTGATTAGAAGCAAATATATAAATAATAAAATTATAGAGGCATTTCGGATATTGGAAGTATGCACTGTAGTAAAAATGCATACAATTAGTTTGAACAACCATTTCCTTACTCTCAATTAACATGACTAGATTTTTATCCTTTTAATTAGTTTTCCACATATTTTTTACTATTTTATTTATATCTTGAAGCTGTGTTCAATATCGTTAAATGCATTTACTAGTAAACTGTTTTATGCACCAATTTTGTTTGCAATATATGGCCTTTCTCAAAATATATTTATAAGACATTAAGAGGAAATATTGCGAAAATATTTTTTTTCCCAACTTCGTTGTAGACTAAAATCTAATCTACCTGTTTTTATTAATTTTTATGACTTTGTTTATTCCCCCCCCCCTTTTTTTGAAAAACGAGGGGGAAATATAAGAATTGAGTTTTATACAGAATTTGGAGTATTCCAGTATATTTTAAAAGTACCGAAAATCTTTTAAATCTCTAAATTGTTTATGGGAAAGCTTTACAAGCTTATTTCTACCACTCTATCCTCTGATTACGGCTCTGCATATGGTGCGGAACACAGACGCACTTATAAACATGTTCAAAATCAGTTTATAAAATTGATAGTAAATCATAAATCCTGAAGTATTTCTTTAATATCACACCATTAGTTTTCTTTACATTGTTATGCACTTGTTATTTTTATTATGAACGTAATTGTATTTTCTGCAGAACTCAAAGAATATTATAAATCATAATATTCGGGGAAATATCCTTTTCCCTTTGCACCTGTTGGGCTAATCCGAATGAAAAGCCTCATATCTGCATGATTTTTCATTCACGAGAACGACGTAAAGGAGATAAGTTTAATCCTTTCACAGTTGAATAACGGATTTCTACAAGTTGAATTCCTTTATTTTAGTTCTTTTCATGCGTCAATCATCTTTGACGACATACCTTGCTCATTCTTGGAATTCTTTATAGGTATAATTGACGGTTGAAGTCTTCTTTTCGTCTTTCAGCTGTTTCTAGGACCTCCCAAATTTCTTTAAAATGATTAATTCTCTGTTAAAATATTTACTTTTCATATTGATAAGATTTTATATATAAGAATATACCACAAAAGGGCAAAGAAAGCCTTGTTCATACCATGTGACTCACTTGTCTATTGCCTTTTTTTGTTCATGCCATTCATGTATACGTTGCTAAAATTTCTTCATGCAATAAAACGATATTTTCCTAACTTTGCTAGAAAACTTTCCTAGAGCTGATTTTACTTTGCTAGAATAAAGTGTCTTCGAATATTTATATTTAATGTAACTTTACTTAGAAACGCAACCCAATTCTCCCGAATTTTCAATTACAGCGACGTAGCCAAGAGGATTTGTTGTCTTCGAAAGGTCCAGAGACTTGAAACAAAGTCAGGGTTGGAAAAAATTATGATTTTTTTTTTTTTTTTTTAAATAAAAAAAATCGGATTTATTTAATTTAAATCATATTTTTTAAAATTTAAATCAGATTTATTTGATTTTTTATGAATTGTAATTTTAATTATTGTTGTGTTTTTATGTTTTTTGCAATATACAAAGAATAATTTTTATATTAAGTAACATCTTATCTTTCTAGTATATTCTACACACTGATTACCCAAAATTAAATGTATAAATTTTAATCTAAATACATTCCATTATTTTGTAATTTGATAGTGCAAACTAAATAAGATGTAAATTTAAATAACAAATTAAATATTCCTTTAATGTAAACTATTTAAAAAAACAAAAAAAATCACAATTATTTCTATATTTTTTAAGCAAATGGATTTAACTGTTTTAATGAAAACACTAGTTGCGATGCTTTATACACTCTTAATTAGTTATGATGGCTAGAATGAACAATACCAAAAAAAGAAAACTGTCTTTCCATTCCAGCAGATGAAGCCACTGCTGTTGTTATTTGATAGATAAACTGGATTTCAAGTTCTATAATACTCTTTTTACCTCCCTTACATAAAATGAATTCCACCATTCATAATCAGTCATTGTACCTACCCCTACTGCATACTTTCTGCTGAACAAACCCTTAATTCTTGGAAAGCACATGTTATCTATTTACACTTATTTACTTATTGGTATTGCTTTGCTGACTGATTCCCGATTCTCCTATCTTTGGAATATCGGTTTTAAAAGAAGTGAAAAAAAATGATTTGAATCACTGATTTGAAAAATCAACTGATTTAAATCAAAATTTAAATTATGACAACCCTGTACAAAGTACTTTCATTCTCATAAAAGTATTAATTACTTACACAACTGCATACAAAGTACATACATACACACATAAGTCTCACACATAGTTTTACATGCATTCACAAATACGTCTTAAAATGAATCAGCAATGCTATAGGTAATTTCATTGTATCTTGAAGAATACATTTGCAACCACATTCGGTCTTTTATTTTTAGTTCCAAGCTTTTTCCATGGTTGAATTTGCCTGATAAATACTGGAGCATATTTTCCACTTCCCTCTTTGCCAGATAGATTTAAATTAAAATAGTTTTAAGAGTAATTAGAAAAAATATCGAGAAAGGAGTTATACCATAACTTTTTACTTTTCATTTACAATATTTCATACCTTGTGCGGAATAAATAATCGATAACCATATGGTATAATTAGTAATTCATAAATGCCCGGTTTATAACTGTAAATTATTTTTTTAGCTTTTATGATAAGCTTGATCAAACCTTCAACTGCGTTTATAGTCTTATTTTATCCACTAAAAGTAATGCAAAATTTATCGACTCATTCTGACCATTGTGATTTTATTATTTTTTTTATTGTAAAAGAATTATCAGTACTTGCAATTGAGACTAATGATATACACAAATTGTAATATGTTAAAAAAAACCTTGTACATGCATACAAAAAAATATGTATACGTTAAAAATATTTCGGGGAGTGTCCAGACCTTTTCCCCCCTTTATAAATATGTCCTTCGACGTATTTATAAGAAAACGATGGTTGAATGGTAGAAGCAAGCGTTCACGGGTTCGAATTTCGCTGCTGGCATGAGTATTCTTAGCCGTTTGGAATCGGCTTTCAGTGACATGTCAGGGTCTCATTAGCCCTCGTGTAGCAAAACTGTAGGCCGAGCGCTGTAACTAATTCAAACCCTGTTTATTTAGAATGATAATAGCAGATGGATATTAAATGATGTGCCTTGTAGAAACACACATTGAGAGTTTGCTTCTGAATGCGATATTGCAATTATGTGGGATATTAGCACCAGAAACATTGATGAGAAAATATTAGGATTAAAATGATCAAGTTTAAAACATCTGGATGACCTTCAGGAAAAAACCTAAAGTAAAATTACCAATTCTAAGATTTAAAATCAGTTCATATTTAAACACACAAACTAAAATATCTAAAATTACACGCAACCATGCAGACGTTTAATGAATTTTTACAAAAAAATTGATATTTTTTTTTCAATGTTTTCTGTACTTCTCATGTCGATATTAATTCTTAAGGCATTTTTTAAAAATGGTATGCGTTTGAGGAGTACATTTTCCTGATTGATTGTTGATTTTTAATAATTCTTCCATACAGTACAAGAATGATATTCATAAATTTTAGAAAAAAGAAACAGTTAAAATTATTCATCATTCCCCTCTTCGCGTTGTAGCCGAGGTAGATTAGTCGACAAAGGCGTCAATCTCTTAACC
Organism: Pardosa pseudoannulata; assembly: GCA_032207245.1. Lineage (NCBI taxonomy): Eukaryota > Metazoa > Arthropoda > Arachnida > Araneae > Lycosidae > Pardosa > Pardosa pseudoannulata. Next base: position 165,218,588 of record CM063501.1, read on the forward strand.
GGAGAGTTGTTAGTTCGGGAATGGAGAAGGCCAGAGTTCCAATGTGTTCATTAATGGCAGATGGGACATGTAAAATAGATTTGTGGTAGTAATGTCAACCAAGTTCAAATCATGCATCTGGGGTTGGTTGGTCAAGCCTCAGGATCTTCTTCTTATCCCATGTTTCTGAATTAAGAGGACAGAGTGGATCCAATGTTGCACTCATCCTTAGCATTCCTTAAACTACACGTGCTCGTTTAGTGTTAAAAACAAGAAAAAGCTTTGCAGCTATGTTAGGCATTAATATATCTGCTTGTATTGACAGCTGCAAAAAATATTCTACTTCTTGTAACACTTATAAATAATATTTGCAGATTACCTGTAAAGTTTTTATTTTTATTTTTATTTTTTTTAAATTCGAATGCTTTTAGATACTTAAGCATTAAATCCATAATTAATATACTTTTAGGTCCCTATTTCTTGTTTTTGAGTTTATGGCATCATTTGTCGCATCTGCAGCAAGCGGTATTGCAGACACCATTATGTCGGTAAGTTCATTTTCATTGCAACTGATCTATGTATATCTTCTATAATATCTTACTGTTATTTCAAATCTACATCGATTTCAAATTACAATTGATAAACTGACTAATTTCATCACACAGATTTACCAAAATCATAAGCGAAAAATTGATCTAAAGATTTTGATAATTACAGATAGTTTAGACAAATACATCTCCGAAATTTTTTTATGTTTACGTGTTGTATATATATGACGATAAATGTAAAATAATCATGGCAGAATTATGAAAAATTGCATTCGTTAAGTTTCTTTACGCCGATGTCTGTATAGAAGTTTTTTTTCTCATTTCATTTAGTCGATCATTTTAGATAATTTTAAATGTTTCTGGATGACTGTAGAGAGTAATATTCGTACAATATATTATAAATGGGAGTCGTTTTTGATGACACGTTATATGGATACATGTAACAATGTTAAGCGGGAAATATTTCCTATTCACTTCTCTTCAGATTTGATTTAGAGTTCTTTTCTTTTTTCCCCAACATGATGGCTAACTAGACAGAGACCCAAAGTCTTAATTATGAATATATGTGCATGTAGTGGGGACTCAAACAAACTGTAGTAGGCCGCACACCTCTACCTTTCGGTCTCTACTTTTTCGGTTATTTTCCGGCTTTTCTTTAAGAAAATTCTGAATATTGCGAATATTTTCTATCTTTTATATCCCTTAAAGTGTCTGGGTAATGATCACATTGAATTCCTTGGAAAATTTTAATGGATTACAGTAATCTTTGTTCGAATGACAGCAAAATAAATCAAACCCTATAATTTTCTGGATAAATATAATACAACAAAAATTTTATCTATATCAACAGTTGATGAATTCCATGTCCCTTGGATGCATTTCACAAATCCTTTATAGCATCTGAGAAATAGCGACATGCACGAAACTGCTGAAATTTTCCCGGAAAAGTGTCTCTATCTATTGCGAAAATAGGAAGTTAAATATTATGCATTGAACAAACCTTCTTCGGGCTTCACGGAATTGAAATACGGTTTTTCATTTGCCCAAACACAGTCGGGCATTCCAAAATGGGCTCATTTGAGTTGAGCAAACTGGGTTTGGGAGTCACAGGTAAGGGGTTGAAGATCTTGTAAAAAATTCATTCTAAAAGATGCAGAATATTTTATTTTTATGATACCCGGCCCCGGAAAAAGCAGTTATTATAGAAATTTTAAGTCTCGAAAGGTACTAAGCTCTCTCTTAAACCCTCTGAAAACAGCTCAGTTTTTATACTTTCCGGCCCAGATTTTTTGGGCGATTTTTTAAAAAATATTTTCTTTATCTACATGTGTTACAATTCCCATCTTCATCAGTTGTTTTAAAATAACACGAGAGTGTTAATAACTTTTACGTTTTTTAAAAATGTATAATACATCACCCGGTTTATAAATTAAAAAATTCATGCAAATTTTTAATTTGTAACATTTTTCTCGAAAAATGCTACAAATATTTTGTAATAAAACAGAAAGAATAAAAAAAATACTCACCAAATGATGTTTTTTAACCTACAAGGGGGTATAGCGGGATCAGTATTGAAATAAGGGGAAAAAATTCTTCGCGATTTTCACGTAACCCACAGCCGGGGATGAAATCCATACCTCGCTCAAATCGCGGGAGCCGTATGCGGAAGTTTAATATTTGAAATAAAGTTTTTTGAAGCAACAGGTCTCTTTAATCTAACCAGAAATTTCTTCAGTGTTACAAAAATCTTTTCTCTTAATTTCACATGGATTTTAAAGAATTTCGACTGTTTTATTTGGGACGTATTTTTAATTATCTTGATTTCATGTGCAGAGAGAACAACACGTGGACGACGTAATCATGGAAGAGTCGGAAGAACTTTCCAGCATATTCATTCCAGATGAAAAGAAAGAACGCTGTCCGTACACTACCCAAGTGAGTACTTAACATTTTCAATACATTTTTCTTATCTTTAGGTTGGAACTGATTTAATCAGCTAAAAATGAACTATAACAGTTCAAACCAAACCAATATAAACACATTTATAATTCTTAACTTTTGGAGAACTGGAATCAATTCGTTAAGAATGAAGATTTAACAGTAACAGTAAAATATTTTAATGTAGGAAAACGGTAAAACACACACACACACACACACACACACACACACACACACACACATATATATATATATATATATATATATATATATATATATATATATATACATAACTATTTAAACAAAGTATGTAATGCTATAAAAAATTTAAACATTTTTGTACATGTTGGTGAGGTATGAAAACCACTAATCAACAAAATTCAAGAATTCAACCTCCTTAGAATCAAGAAAAATTGAACTTCAAATCTTGTGGACATAATATACTTTCGCATCCAAACAGATTTTCGGTACTAGAGTACAAGGGTTCGAATCCCACTGCTGGCCGTAGGTGTTTAAGACCGGCTTTATTTCGGAAGTCCTGGTCTAAGTGGCCCTCGTGTAGTAAAGAGGTGACCGTAGAACTATTAACCAATCCACTAACATTAATTTTTAAGCCGATTTCATGTAGATTTATTTTAACTTGAACAAATGTTTTTTGGCGCTGACTGATTTTAATTGTGTTGATTTTAGGCGAACTGGAATCAATTCACTAAGAAAGAAGATGTAGGCTCCGGAGAAAAATTCTGCAATACTCTCCCAGAAAAGAAAGAAGATTGTGATATGCACATACCTCAAGTAAGTAACAAGCAATTTCTACCTATTCCTTCCTCCCCCCCTGAATTTAAGTGAGATTCTTAGAATCTGATTTTGTTTAACGTTCTCTTCTCTTTTATGCTTAATAATATACCCTCAAAATTTTATGTACAATACTATGAAGTTTTGTTACATCAATGCACATCGGCTCGCTACATTAAAAAGTTATTAGGTATTTAAATTTCTTATCTGTTTTAATGCTGTTTGCTTTCCCCCTTTCCCTGCTTTAATTATGTTGGCACTAAAAGGCTGAAAGTAAATTTTTAGGAAAAGTCGTATATATAAAAATTATGTAAATTTACATTAAATTTTCTTTCCCATCATGTTAATATAATGATCGACACGTTCATTCATTTTAGATTAAGAGCCTAAAAGCAGGAAGCCAAAATGTTATTTCCCTTTTTATCCCAGTCTCTGCCTTTTTCTATGCGAATAATACTATATTTATCGATTATTCAAAATTCAGTAAAAAAAAATTTATCAGATACTTTTAAAATTTAACGTAGAAATGCACAATGAGGGATATTAGCTGATGATGTTATTTCTGATGTTTCTTAACAGGATGCTGAGACTCTGAAACCCGAATTTTCAATTTATCTCGACATGGAAGAGTCTGCTGAACAGAATCCTAGCTCTCACGTAAGTATTATCCCCACAAAAAAACCCTTATAAAAAGTAATTTTTTGTAATCACTTTTAGAAAAACAAGCTACAAGAAAAAAAAAATGATAAAAATTGAATGAAATGTAAAAATTTTGTTTTAGGTATACTGCTAGAGGGAAATACTAGTTAATAATCTTTGAGATGATACCAAGTACGCTAAACAGCTTTTTGCATCTACCAAACAGATTACATATATATTTTTTTAACAATCTAACATTTTACAAATATTGTATTGCCACTGAAATTAAACCTATAGGTAAAATATCAGAGCACTAGCTAGTCATGTAGTCAAAAATTCATTTTAAAACACCTACTCACACACAAGTGAAGTGAAGTGAAAGCGATTTATAATAAAACAGAGCTAACAGTTTAGTGTATCATTACTAATTTATACTATTTATGAGTATTGATTTTTTTACGATTTTTGTGTTTTTATGCAATTTAATTACAGCACTTATAAAGAAATACTAAGCTAAGAAATGATAAGTTAACAGCAATGAGTAACTTATTAATATTATCTTAAAAAGATTCGCAGATGAATGTAATTATGAATCATGGGTTAGTCGAACCGCGATGCTATTATCTGTTAATTTTATGTATTATCCATAAAATTAAAGGGCTTTGGTTTAATTTTACGGACTTACTGATACTCTGAGAATTTTAACAGATTTTGGTAACCTGAAAATATAATCAAAATTTCAAAAAGTAGACAATGGATTTTTCCTTTAGTAATTTTTGAAAATTGAAAAATCCTTTTAATTTCAGCAGATAGTTACATAATTGATAAAAAGATGTATAAATATCCTTGTGCGGTATTTGGTCTTCTGCGGTCTATACATTTGGCATGCCTCTAGTGACCACCGAATAAGGTATTGCCTTATTGTACTTGGATGACATATTTAAGTCAGTAGTTAATTGTGAATGATTTAAAAAAATAAAGGACACATGAAAATAAATTAATCTTATTTATTAAACTTCCAATAAGTATGATCAAAATCAGTATTAATAATCAATATAATGATCTTTCTCATCCCGTATCAGATATTCAGTTTAAGATAAGATTATTTTTGTTTTTCTAAAATCAAATTTAATTGAAAAGAAAACTAATGCTGTATTATATATATATGTGTGTGTGTGTTTAAATAACGAATGCATGAAGATTTTATTAATTGCAATTTTTGTAGGATAGGGAAATAGTAAATTTTATTAATTACACTTTTCTTAGGATAGGGAAAATATAGAAAATTTTATTAATTACAATATTTTGGGGATAGAGAAAGCATATTAAAGTTTATTAATTACAATATTTTTGGATAGAGAAAGTATAGTTAACTTTTATTAATTGCAATTTTTTTAGGATAGATAAATAGCAAATTTTATTAATTACACTTTTTTTTAAATAGGGAAAAATAGTATATTTTATTAATTGCAATATTTTCGAGATAGAGAAAGCATAGTAAAGTTTATTAAATACAATATTTTATGGATAGGGAAAGTATAGTTATCTTTTATTAATTGTAATTTTTTTAGGATAGGGAAATAGTAAATTTTATTAATTACACTTTCCATAGGATAGGGAAAATATAGAAAATTTTATTAATTACAATATTTTGGGGATAGAGAAAGCATAGTAAAGTTTATTAATTATCATGTTTTTTGGATAGGGAAAGTAGTTAACATTCATTAATTACAATTAATTGTGACTCTTGACGTCAATCAACTAACCAACCGATGTATCAACCGAAAAGTTTTACTGATGTCAATTTTTAAATGTTGGAAAGTATGACGTAAAATACGTACTTTTTAATACATAGTTGTATTTTAAGCTATAGTTCTTAACAGTAGAATGCCATCCCTTTTCATACTTTGTCGCGTTTAGGCTGATTAAATGTAGTTTTTGGCAAGACCTACATTTTTATTCCTATTTATCTAAAAGTGAGATATTATCAACGGTACACACATATTTCGCTAGTTTTAGCAGTCACATACTCTATTTGATATCCCGTCAACATCCACGATGTCTTGTGGACATTAATGCCGGTGATCAAATGGAATATGTACATGCTGCTATGGAATCTTATTTTCTAATTACTATATTTTGTTTTTAAGTATAGAAGCATGTGTGGAAATGCCCACCCAGGAATTTGTTTTAGGACGGCTAATAAAATGGTAGCCTATAAAACGTACAATATGTACTAAACGATAAAATATAAGAAGCATACCTATAGTAGAAATTCTATTTTAATTAATTTTATTTAATCATTTTTCATAAAAGTGAACTAAATGTAAGCAATACTATAAAAAATTAATAAAATTTAAAAAATATATAAAGAAAAAAATTAAAATTTATTCATTTTTTTCTTTTCACAATTTATTGATTACATCAGTGATGACCATTTTAATATTTCCATGTTGTTAAGCTGAAAAGACGTTCTTGTATTTACTTAATAAGTTTTTCTCCTTCGTAATGCTGAACAGTCTGCTTCTAAAGGGTGAAGGGCTGAAGTGTCTCTTTTTATTATATAGTATTTGGTATCAGAATCTAGTATTTACATTATGCTTCCTAGGATAACTGAGAAGCATAACATAAGTATGTTGCACCAATTGGCAAAACCAATGTTGATTTTCACTCATTTTCGGTTAACAAATTAATTAATTAAAAATAACCCAATAACAGGACTTTACAATTTACGGAGATCATTAAAGTCATTAAAATTAAACCGTGTATTCTACCTCCTCAAGTTAATAGGGCGACCAATATATGCATCCCGAAGTTTAGGGTGAATGTGTACACAAGAAACCGACATTTCCTTTCCTTCATGTCCCTGTATCTGCTTTAAAGGGAGAAGGGACACTGAAATGTATCCTTTTTTATATAGTATTTGACATCAGAATCTTGTATTCACATCATGCTTCCTAGGATAACTAAGAAGAATAACATGAGTATGTTGCACTAAGGGGCAAAACCAATGTTGATTTTCCCTCATTTTCGGTTAAACAAATTAATTAAAAATAACCCAATAACAGGACTTTACAATTTAGGGGGATCATTAAAGTCATTCAAATTAAATCATGTATTCTACCTCCTCAAGTTAATAGGGTGACCAGTATATGAATCCCGAAGTTAAGGGCGAATGTGTACACAAGTAACCAACATTTCATTGCATTAATGTCAATGTATCTTTTTATATTAATAACTAAAATAACTCAATATTTTATTTTAAAATTTAATATTATAACTATATAACTATTCATACATATACGGTTCACCAGTTTAAAAGAAATGAAGCAGAATTGTTGAATTTCATAATGATTAATTTATACTGATGGGAACAGTTCTTATCTTTTCTAATAGAATGTTGAATCTTTGATATCCGAGTTTTCAGTTTGTATTGATATGGAAGAGTCGGATGATAAAGCTTGCTCTTAGTGATAGGGGAAAATAATTAATAGTTTGGTATATTATTACTAACTTATGCGAGTGTATAGAGTTTTTCATTTCTACTGCTTAATATAGTCTGAACATACAGCCATTATCTTTGCTGTTGAGTTTCTACCATAAAGGCTTTTTTCGTGCGTTCTTTTTTAATATTTGGTCTGCTGTTTTATCCTGGAGTGGGAAAGTAATCTTTAATCTTTTTCTATAGAATTATTCAATTGGAACTATCCCTAGGAGTTTTTTTTTCTTAATTTCAACAAATTTTAGACCGAGAGTACTAGTAAGGGCCATAACTAGGGCGTGGCAAAGGTGCATTTGCCACGGGCGCATCATGCCCCTGGCGTCGTACCGTAAGGAAAATGGGGTCGGAAAGAAGACGATTCGCCCCAAGTAGAAATAAGGAAAAGTTGAAAAGTTTTTTTTATTATTATAGATTCAGATTTTATTTTTAAAATCCAATGTGTTTAAAAACTACTGTTTTATGAATTTTCTTAATTTTTTAAAAATGCTCCCAGAGACTAAACTTGTCTTAGATTCTAACAAAATGTTTACCAAATACTTCTAATAAGCATTTATATAAATTTGGGTATTCGTTCTAAATTTTGAATTTATTAAAATTATTAAAATTAAATTTAAATTTAGAAAATCCTCATTTTTTTATGAAAATTCAACGAACAAATAAAAAAATATTCCCCTCCAATTTATCAACAAAATAATACTTCTAGAGTGTTAGAAAATATTTTTAAGTATTATTAAAATAAATACAGGAGAAAAAAATTAAAAATTAATAGACTAGAAACATTTTCAGAATTAACAAAATATTTTTAGTTCACTCTAAATATAGGATTTAGAAAAAAACATTTATATATTTTCTCACTATATTGGATGGTTGGTACGCAGATCAGTTTTTTGCCACGGGATCTAAAGGACCTAGTTATGGACCTGGTACTCGTGCAATGGTCGGTTTTACGCTTTTTTTTTTCCTTATACAAATCCATCACCACCTACAATTACGATAAGGAGAGTCCTTCAAACTGAACTTGAATGTTTCACCTGTGATCTAGTACACTTACAAGCCATTTTTGTCTTTTTGTTTAATTTTATATTCTTTTACTTAATAAACGGTCTTTCTGTCTGTAGCGTCAGGAGCTACATGTACTATTTTCTCCCTAATTTTCTGTTTCCGAGAAACTGTTTGCAGTGATGTCGGTATGCTTGAGATGAATAGTCGTCAGTATGTGTGTTAGAAAAATCACTATGAAATAACTTAAGTAAAGTAAACGAAAATGTTTTTGTAGGACAATTGTTATTGGTGGCAAATGGACTGGTACGCGAGCGTTAGTGTTCCAAAAATAGAACAGATTAGAGTGAATTAACTAAAGACATTATTATATTAAGGATACATTTTATAGAAGAAATTATGAGTTTTTTATTTATCCTCATTAGCGTTTTAATAACAAAAAATGTCAACTTTAATGTCAAATACTAGAAAAATTCGCAAAGTGAAGCCTCCATAAAAGGCACTGGTGAAATCGAAAAGTTGAAGGGTTTACCGGTAGAGGGTTATGAGAAGCAGCTGCTGTTGCGCCAGAATAACGTTTTCTATAGTTAACATTTTTCTCCTCTAGTTTCTACATTTGAATAAGTTGTCATCCCGCTTTTCTTGTGTAGAATATACCTACAAAATTTACTCCATTTCTATCCATAATTGATTTTGATCATAGTTCCGAATATCTTACTTTTTAAAAATAGAGCGCATAATTTTTTTGTCAGTGTTGACGCGTAGGAATGCTGAGGTAGAATATATTTTCGTTGAAGTGTTCAATTTTAACAGTATTCTTTTAAAAAGCGTCAATATAAAAGCAGGGTCTCATGAGTCATAAAGTACTATTTTTCATTACGAGTTTTTAAAAACTAATATGAGTACTCATTATTTACTCGTTAGTAAAACAAGCTTGTTTCTGATGTTTCCGATGGTCGGAATCATTAATATATATATATATATGTATAAGTATATATATGTGTATATATGTATATGTATATATATATATATATATATATATATATATATATATATATATATATATATATATATATATACATAGATAGACAGATAGATAGATAGATATAGATAGATATTAATGACCATAATGTAACATATAATATACACATGTTAATGTCATTTTTGTTACAATAAAATCCTGCTAAGAACAATTCCAATATTTCTATTTCTAACAGGTAGGTAAAAATAAGACCGATGACAAAAGTTGTCCTTCACCCTTTGAAATATACAAAGATGTAGAAAATTCATTACCAGATGATATCCCAAAAGTAAGTGACTTTCTCTTTCACGTTTACTAATTGGAGTCTTACCAATTTGGAATGGCGCAACAGATGAATCTGTTATGTATTTAAAAACAATATATACAGACTAACCAAATATAAAAGAGTCATATCGCTCTAGAAATTAATCTTAAATCTTAAATTATTTATAGTGTTGAAGTGTAAGTCAGTCAACGCTTGCTTCTTAATTGTTCATCAGCTGTACCTGAAATCTTCGCTTGCTCCTCCATAGAAAGCCTGAATTTGAGATAAATTTATACACTTCTTACAGATTTGGAAATTGTTATACCTAACAAGATTGGTACAATTCTTAAATTTTGGCACTATTTAAGAAGGTTCAGACAGGTTTTTAAAAGGGGAAAACAAGGAGTTTTTAAAGACTTTTCAAGGAATCTCCCGACTTTTTAAGGACGTCTCTGAGAAAAATAATTATGATTGACAAAAATAAATTATAATTCTGATTACCCTTTTATAATAACAAACTTTTACAGGAAGTTGCTTCATTTTTCAAATTTTCTTAAAACAGTTTTTCTTAAAACAGTTTTTTTAGAAGATTTTTTAAATAACCAATTAGAAAAGAGCTTTCAAAGCCATCCTTTTCCATGTTGGATCTTTAATTTTTGGAACAAATTTATAATATTTTTAACAATATTTTAATTTGAAATAAATTGCCAACAGTGAACACCGAGTAAGCACCTTTGGGGGAAAAAATTATACTGTATGATTTATCACAAGATGAAACTTCAACAAGATATTTTGTACATTGCAGAAGATATCTGAAGAAAATTTTGTGAAAAAGTTAAATCATTAATTCTTTTTAAGCTATTTTTATGCATTATTAGATAGTCCCTCTGTCAGTTAAAGCTTTACAAAATGATATACAAAAGAAGCTTACATTGTGCAGGCATTGGTAATTTAAAACTTTAAAAGTGCATGCATTGTAACTTCCCTATTTTAAATAAGGCTTTCAGAAAAAAGAAATTATTTACTGATTGGGTTATTGCTTTAGTTGAGTTGAATTTATTATTTAAAGAACATTCTACTAGGAGAATTTATTTTATGAAATTAAAAATGAAGTGACTTTCTAGACCATCAGGATCTATTCTAGGCATTGTAGCTCATGTCCTTTCTGGGGTGGTCCTGTGAGGGTAACAAGAATAGAGAAATATTAATACCAAGATTCATTTTCATCGAAAATATATTATTCGAAATAGTAATATAAATGTGCTACCATTATTTGAAAGATTCATTACACCTAAGGCGTAACAACGGTCGAATGGTTAGAAAGTATATCACTGGTAACAGAGTTCTGGGGTTCAAATTCCACTGCTGGCATGGATGTGCGCAGTCATTCATAATGTAAGTTCTGGTCTTAATGGCCGTTGTGTATCAAAATAGTAGACCGTATCGCTTCAAACTAATGAAACGAACCATCACTGCACCTGTGAATAATTATTGATATGGGATTATGTAATAAAACGTGTCAAACTAGGTGAGGCATTCATGAAAACCTCTCATATAAAACCCAGAAAACAATTCAAGCTCAAATTTACCAAACAAATGTTCGTAACACAATCCACGCAGTCTTTCGGTACCATATTCCACAACTTTTAATTCGAATGCTAGCCAATACCGAACTCTTACGTTCGGTATTGGCTTGAAGTAGTAGGTTCCGATGTAAGTGGACTGCAGGGAGCGCAACCAATCAGCCAATCATTTGAGTATTTAATGCCTACTTCAAACCATGTACAAAAGTTTTTATTTTGATACTAAATCATTCTAATTTTGTCGACTTTAGGAGGACAGCAGTCCACTCGCTCAAATGGAAGACGTAGGAGAAAAATTTTGCTCTGCACTCATTCCAGAGAAGAAAGGAGAGAGTAATTTGCAAATATCTCCTGTAAGTACCGAATAATTTATTCTTCCTCCCTCCCTCTTCAAAATAAAAAAGAGTAATTGTTGGAGTGTGATTTGTTTCATTTACTCATCTGCCATTTGTTGAAAACAATAATATAGGAGTTCTGACAAAAGTTATCCTTTATATAGTCAGTTCGAAAGTTTGAAATCTCACATAAAATACGGGAAGTTCAGATGCACTAATATGCACCCGAGTCACTTTTTAAAGTTTTATTTTAAAGTTTATCGAAACGTAATTGGGTAGGATTTCCCAATATGATATTTGGTTACAGAATCCAGTTAAATTTTAAAAATAGAATGCATAGCGTTAATATGCTGTAATCTGGTGCAAACTCACTGATAATTTCCCCTCATTTTTTAGTTAAATAAATTAAGCCAATAAAAATAACCTAGTGACCAGTCTTTACCGTTCTTTAAAAGCATGACAGTTCTTAAAATTAATTCACATATTCTCTCCCCTCTTGTTAAATTTTTGACCAATGTATGTATTCTGACGATACGGGGGAATAAGGACACAAGAAACCAACATTTCATTTCTTTCGAGTCTCTTTTATGAATATTTCAAAGAAATTTTTAAATTCTATGTTAGGGCTATAATTACTCATACAACTGTGTAGCACTGGTTTGATGTACCAGTGTTTGATACCCTTTTTGATAAATGTAGATTGAAAGAATGTAATAGTGGAATGTAATGCTGGATTTTCTAGTTATTGATAACAACTGATGGGACCACTTCTTTTCTTTTCTAATAGAATGCCGATTCTCTGAATTCCGACTTCTCTGTTTATATCGATATGGAAGAGTCTGAAGACAGTGCTCACTCTCAGGTAAGCTATAATGGATATAATGAATATTTTATTGTATTATTACTAGTTTGTACGATAGTATTGGAATACTATGATAGTATTGTTTACAGCGAAACAAGTATGCTTCAAGTCAGGAAACATTCTGATCCGAAAAAAAAAAATTGAAAAGAATTTTCGAAAAAAGTTGTTCCTAAAAATTAAAAAAAGTTTTTAAAACCATCTGCTTCAAATAAAAAATATATGAATGGACTTTGAAGATAACTAGAAAGTTTTATATCTTTTCTCATCCTTTTTTCTTTTTTACGCGCACACAAATCTTTTTTTTTTCTACCGAAGAACAGCAATAATATGTTATATGAAGAGTAGATAAAAGGCGTTGGTGAAACTGAAAAGTTGAGCGTTCACTTTTAGAGGGTTATGAGAAGATGTTGCTATGCCAGAATATCACTTTCTATAGTTAGCACTTTCCACCTCCTATTTGTATCAGGGTTGGCTTCATTTGCCCAACCCGAAAAATTCTGGGCGGGTTTTTTTTTTTTAAAACCACTTGAAAGAACCCAAGTGGGTTTTTTCAAAATTGGGTTCTCAAGATCTTTATTTAAAATTCCCCATATTTAACTAATAATAAATATATTGAATTAAATCTGTAATATATATTACATATTTCATCTTTGACAATGATCCTAGATTTTGTTTAATTTGAGGGGGTCTAAACTGCTAGAAAAAAAAAAACTTAAAAACTTTCCAAGGAAAAATAGTTATCTGTATAACAAACAAATACAATAAAATCTAAATTAAACAAAGTTAATAAGAATGTATGATGGAAAAAAATAAGAATATTGAAGTATTACATGTGATAAAATTAATTGAAAAAATTGGGAAAAAAATATGTATAACAACTGCAAATAAATAAACATGGGGATAATATATATAATTAATTCTGCTACTTATCATATGTAACTTACAAATTAACTAAAAAAATATCTTCTGAATGGTTTAATAACACAATACTGCTAATAAATATAGAGCAATAATTTAATACATTTTATTGAAAAGAAAAAACTTCAAATGCAACTATTTCAAAGTCATCTTTTAGTATAAAATAATCGCCATTCGAAACTAGTTTTTTGATGTTAGAAAAATTTTATAATATGAAAATAATTTATTTTAAGATTTCAAAATTTCCTTTAATTTAGATAAAAAATTTTTCTTCATAAATTTAAAATTGATTTTTAAATTTTTCAATTTTAAAAAGTGATTAACATTTTAAATTTATTTTAAACATACAATTAATTATATTATCCTGTCCTTTTACATAACAAAAAACCTGAATAGTTTTCAAATCCCCAAAAAAGCATCTAAAACCTATTAAAGTTTAGTAAAAACCCTGATAAAACTCGAAAAAAGCCAAAGAAACCCACTGGGTTGGGTTTTTTCTGAAAAAACCTGGGTTTTTGCCAACCCTGATTTGTATAGATGTCAAAGTTGACTTCCCGATTTTCTTGTGTAGAGTATAACTGTAAAATTTACCTCCTTTCCATCCATAATTGAATTTGATTATAGTTCGGACGATAATAATCTTTTACTTTATCAAAATAGAGCTCATATTTTTTTAAAAAATCAGTATTCACTTGTAGGAGTGTTGGAGTGACATAATTTTCCTTTGAAGTATTCAATTTTAAACATATTCTTTTAAAATAGCGTCGATACAAGAGCAGGGTTCCCATGAGCCTATAAAAGATAATGGGTTTCTGTACCTTCCTTTGTGAATATTCCAATAAAACTTTTAAGTTGTCTGTAAGGGTTAAGTAATAATTCCTATAACTGATTAGCACTAGTCTGAGGTTGGTTGGTTGGTTGAATGGAGTTTTATGGCAGTGAGTCCTCCTGGGACATATTGTGCCAAACAAATAGTTTAAACTTAAAACTACAAAGATCGAGTCAAAACAGTTATAAAAGGATAACAACAGATAAAAGCAAACATGTCAAAAATACAAAACCAGTGTAGAAAAGACACATAAAACCACAAGTAATGAAAACAGCAATGAGGCATAAAATTCAGATGTGAGGGTAAAAACCAATGTCTTTTAAAAACAAGAAGAGCTTAGGATGAAGCTAATTATTTAACATATCTTTAATATTAAGTTATAAAGGGTTATAAGAAGTACTTGTTGTGCCATAATATCATCTCTCTATATTTAGTTCAAGCCTTTCTCCTATTTCTATATTTGGCTTAGTTGCCCTCCCACTCTCCTCGTGCAGTATATATGTGTAAAAGATGCCAACCGATGGCCGGATGGGTAGAGTACTACTAGACTGAGACCTTGATATTGACGCGTTTAAAAACACTGTTCAAATCGATTACCAGCGAAATGCAGTGAGTTCAGGATCGCCATCTATTATCGCATGAGAGAACTAAAAATAAGTTATATAACAATTCAAGGACATAAAAGAAAAATAAAATATAGTGTAGAAACAATAATGATTAGTACGGAAAACAAAACATAAAGTATGACAAAGAGATATCTTTAATTGTTTTTGTAATATTTTATAGTTTTTATTTGTTTTTTGGGGCTTTTGGTTTCATTAGCCCTTGTGTAGGTACTAAGTAGACCTTAGCAACCCAAACCAAACCAAACTGAAACCTGCAAAACATTCCCTTTTTATCTATACTTGTTTTTGGTCATTGTTCAGAAGAGAATATAATTTTATTGTATGAAAATAAAACTATCCTCTTTTTTATCAGTGTCCACTCGTAGGAGTGTTGACACGGAATAATATTTTGGAGTGTTCCCTTTTAACTATATTTAAAGTGAAGTCGATATGGAAGGTAGATAATGTATCAGTCGTATTATTGACGCCAATAGTTTCAACATAAGAATGGAAAACATTTAGCCATTAATTGGGCTGCTCATCATATAATCGTTTTGCCATAAAAGGATAGAATTGCAATAAAATAATTTTAATATACATGTATAACTATGTTGGTTAAATTTTAAGTTAAAAATATCATTACATGTATATATATATATATATATATATATATATATATATATATATATATATATATATATATATGTATGTATGTATATATATATGTATATGATATATATATATATATATACATACATATATATGTAATAAGATGGAGTTCACGATCGGTGGTTGAAGTCATGGCCCAAAAATATGACACCGTTTTAGTTAAAGACCTTTATTAAAAGAACGTTGGATGATGGGTTCCCACTTCATATAAGGCCAGGACATACTGAAGGGTCAGCTAGCATGAAGTTATAAGTAAAATGCCCTTAACACCTAGGTCAACATCTCCTTAAAAATTTGTGGGAAAATCTCTAGATCTGCCTCCGATAGCGTGCATCTCCTTTTTGTTTGGAAATTTCCTAAATTGTCCACTAGGGCAATATAGAGTTATATTTGGTTAGACCGTTTCTCTGAGGGCGTAAACTGTAGCCCCAGTGGTCAATTTAGGTTAGGGGTTAAAAAGGGGAAAGCAAAAGGACGCGAGAGTTTTCGCCCTTGACTCAAGATTCGAAAACCCCTGAGAATTTTCTCGAGATGTTTTAGGGGTTTTATACAAAATGTCTACATTAGTTTCCGATCTAGTTCACTTTTCCTTAGAATATTCTCCCCGTCCAAAAAAAGAAAGGGGTGTATTGTAAGGAAAAGTAAAATACATCGGGAAACTAATATGGGCATTTTGTATAAAACCGCTAAAACACCCTAGAAAATTCTCAGCGGTTTTATACAAAATGCCTACATTAGTTTCCCGATCTAGTTTACTTTTCCTCACACACACAATATATATATATATATATATATATATATATATATATATATATATATATATATATATATATATATATATATATATATATATATATATATATATGTGTGTGTGTGTGTGTGTGTGTGTGTGTGTAGATAGATCGATATATAGATGATAGATATCGTTTCGTCATAGTAAAATTATGTTTATTCCAATATTTGTATCTCTCATTCCAACAGGCTGGTGGAGATGTGGCCGTCGGGGAAACTAATTCGTCACCCCTTGAAGTACAAAATTTTGTAGAAGATGGAGCATTTGGTGGTATCCAAATAGTAAGCGACTTCCCAGATATATTTTTTAAAGTAATATATATGTATATACTTGTAAGAAGGAGAAATTAATCCACTGACTACAAGATAATTTTTTTGCTTCTATTACTTTTTAATTGCCCTGGCTTACTGGGCAAAGCACAGCCTAATTAACTAGCCTAATTATGATGCAGTCTTAGCACCATAGAAGATAACAGTAAGTCCGTGGTGAAACTTATTTAAGACTAGGCAAAAGCATGTTTTTCCTCTAGGAGTAGGGCATTAAATGTTCATGAAAACACTTTTGATTACAGAATCAGACCCCACAGCGAGAAACGCGGATAATATTCCTAAGAGAAAGAAAAGCTTATTCTGCACTATTGTAGCAGTTTAGTAATTCTGAAATCGAACAATCTGCTCCTTGTTTAGAAAATAAAGCGTAAAGTTTGACAAAAAGGTCAATTTATTTGAGTATATAAAGTTTTATAGCTTTTATTTGTTTTTAAGAGATGGTTTACCAGTTTTGTTTTGCTATTTTGACGATTTTTTATTTTAACAAAAGACAAGGGCATCACAATTAGCTGAAAATTATTATAATGAAACAATCAAATTATATTTTACTTACAATTAGAAAATTCAAGAAACAGCGAAACGGGTGTAATAAGTTGTCTTTCCTTATGTTTTACAGGATCAAAATGAGGATGAAGATCCAGATGTCACTTTCGATAACGACGTGGCAAGGATCTGGAGCGATATAAAAATAGAATTTTCTAATTTCTTAGTTTGCTGGACACCATGGGATACAGTGTCACCTGATTTCATAGTGACGATATTGGGACGTTATGATATCGGGAACATACGCAACAGGTGGGCTCCGACTCATAGAGGATCTTCAAGTTCCTTGTTTTCTGGAATGATCGTCGACTTCAGTGACGAGAAGTCGCTGTTCAATGCTGCCAAAGAACTCTTCCTGCTTTCAGGGTAAGTATGCTTGTTTAGTGTTACTATTACCGGGAGAATGGATTTTTGCAGCCAGCAATTAAGCCTGGTAGGGGCTAGTATCGAAGCTTCCCTTTTAGTCGAAGTCTACCATATCAAGATCACATTATTTAAAAGTTATTGTAGTTATAAATAGAAGTTAATATTTCAGTTATTCACCGTTACTTTCCATTTTGATTATTGAACTTACAACCTTTACCAAGATAACTTGTTTAGTGTCATCATTTCTGGGAGAAAGGGTTTTTGCAGTAGCACACGTAAAATGTCTGCCTAGAAGGAGCTAGTATCTAAACTTTTCATTTAGTTGAAGATTGATATTTCAAGATCAGGCTGTTTAAATGTTATTTTAGCCAAAATAGAAACTAATAATTCAGTTACCGTTGGTTCATTACCGTTGGTTGCTAAGGTCCTTTCAGCAAAGGTTGTAATTGAAATTACATTCTTTGCCAAAATCTTTGCCTATTAGTATCATTGTTTTCAAGAAAAGAGTTTTTTTTTCAATAGAGCAGCCATAATTTTGGTCCGGAAGGGGGATAGTATCTAAACTGTACTTTTAGCTAAAACATCAACATTGTGTGATTTAAAGGTTGTGGAATTAAAAGCCAAAAGATAAAAACTATGAACTAATCCGCCGTCGGTTTTCAAGTTACTCTCTGCTAAGGCTACAGTCGATTTTAAAACCTGTGGCAAGATGACTGAAGTCTACTAGATAATTAGAAAAAAAAAATTTTTTTTCCATAGCACAGCTAGAATAGAAAGGGTTGCATTAGTCAGTTGTCTGAATGTTTTGATAATATAATCGATAAAAATCGTTTGATTAGAAGAGATACCTATCAGCTGCAGACTGCAGAAATCTTTTTTACTCTATGATCTTTGCTATTTTCTTGTGAGGATGTATTCTTGTGTAACATAGAATCAAAAACAAAGGATAATTGCATAAAAGTACAAAGAGCAATACCGAGGGAAGTTAGTTTGGAACTTCAGTAGCAGTAGTCGATAAACATCTTTCAAATAGCTGTCGTTAATACAATGTTCTGATTATAAAGTGCTCACTCGGTCGGCAGAGTGGTTAGAGCATTCGCCTGCCACGCCGGAGGGTGTAGGCTCAAATCCCGCGTAAGGGTTGGTTGTTATTTGTGCTGTCCCTTCCTAGGCAATAAATCTGACCACCTACACGGCAGGGTTGGCATGATTTAAATCAGTTGATTTTTTTTGAAAAAATAATTGATTTAAATCATTTTATGCCACTTCTTTTAAAACCTATATTCCAAAGACATGAGAATTGGGAATCAGTCAGCGCAGTAATACCAATAAGTAAATAACTGTAAATAGATAGCGTGTGCTTTCCAAGAATTTAGGTGTTGTTATCAGAAAATATGTAGTAGGAGTAGTATAATGATTGATTATGACTGGTGGAATTCATTTTATGCAATGGGAGGTAAAGAGAGTATTGCAGAACTTGAAATCCAGTTTGTCTACCAAATAACAACAGCCGTGGCTTCATCTGCTGGAATGGAAAGACAGTTTTCTTCTTTTGGTATTGTTCACTCTAGCCTTCATAACCAATTAGGAGTGGATAAAGCATCGAAGCTAGTGTTTTTATTGAAACAATTAAATCCATAATTCGGTACTTAAAAAGTATTGAAATAATTGTGATTTTTTTTAAATAAATAGTTTGCATTAAAAGAATATTTAATTAGTTCTTTAAATTTACGTCTTACTTAGTTTGCACTATCCAATTACAAAATAATGGAATGTATTTAGATTAAAATTTATATATTTAATTTTAGGTAATCAGTGTGTAGATTATACTAGATAGATAATATGTTACTTCTTCTAACAAATTATTCTATGTATATTGCAAAAATCATAAAAACAACAATTAAAATTAGTATTCAGAATAAAATCAAAGAAATCCGATTCAAATCAAAAAATCTGATTTAAATCAAATAAATATGATTTATTTTTATTTAAAAAAATGATTTTTTCTCACCCTGTAACATGGTGCTCCCGAATGCGTCAATAAAGGCAAATGCCCTCGCAATAGAAAAAAAAGAAAGAAAAGAAACCCTGTTAATGTTATTAAATTTTGAAAGATGTTTCTTTAGCATTGGAACCTTTAACCCTTTAAGTCATCATTGGAAAATTATGAAGCTGACAACTGGAGCTTCCGATGAGTATTGTAAAGATAACGTTACAGACATATATAAGTAGAGATATAAAAAACCCGGAATTTTGAGGAGGTGGAAATAAACCCGGAATTTGGGGAAGAAATCATTTTAACAATGTTTACATTTATTTTTTCAACAGTGGCTATTTAAAAACTAGCATATTATTTCTAAGAGATTTTTTTTTTGCTTTACATTTGGAAATATATATATATATATATATATATATATATATATATATATATATATATATATATATATATATATATATATATATATATATATAGTATATATATATATATATATATATATATATATATATATATATATATATATATATATATATATATTCAAGAAATAATAGCAATGAGCAATTTAAGTGATTTTATAACAGTACTTACGTAATTAACACTAGATTGCCCGAGATTTCTTGTATACCTATATTGCCCAAAAACAGTCAAAATGACTGCATTGTGAAAAAATAACAAATATTTAAAGAAATTTATTTAAAATTAATTTTTAATATTTCTTATATTATTTACAATTAAACAACAAGTTATTAGTAAATATTAACAATAAAAAAATTTAATTAAAAAAAATTTATGCATTATTATTTGTACATTTTATGCAAAGGAAAGTGGAAATCTTTTTATGCGTACATCTTCCTCAAACGTACTTTTGACATTTTTCACATATATTATTTGTTTTGTTGTTGTGGCAAAGTCGTACTTGACAAAGTTTGCGTTTGTGAGAATGGGTTGCATTTGATGATGTTGCAGTTGATCTTTGTGGGTTTCATGTTCTGATAAATTTTTCTGTCTTGCAACTCTATATTCGTTGGAAAGAAATTTCAGAATTTGTTGCATTTGATTCTATATCGGAGCACTCTTCACTTATGTGCGTTAGCTTTTCCAATAACTTATTTCTGTTCGACATTTTTTTCATAAAGTTAGGGCGCAAAAGAAATAAAATAAACAACTTGTTAGAACAACGCTTTATAAAGATTCGAATAACTAGTACTAATTTAGCTTATTGAGCAACTGACACTTATCAAGTATACGCCCAAATCGACAATTTATCATGCATCGGTATTTTACCGTAATCGAAAAAAAATGTTATTTCAATACAAAGCCGGACAGGTCATATAAGAAATTTACTCAATTCAATAAATAAAAATCTTTTGATTATTTAAAATTTCCCAAGCAGTCAAAATGACTGCTTCTGGGCAATATAGGTATAACACACACATATATATATATATATATATATACGGAAATAAAGGAGGGCGGAAGTAACTACAATTATTCATAAACCCATTTATATGTTATAAAAAAAGTCACCAAATTCTAAGAAATTGTGTCATTATATTTCATAATTGTTTTTCTAATTGAAATTAAAAAACAGTCAAAATGACTGCCTTGGGCAATCTAGTGTTAATTACCTTGTTCGTCTTATCAAACACATAACTGATTGATTCCATTTTAATTGCTAATATAACATTATTTTTGATCATTATTTATTAAGTAAATTGCTTTATGCTAAACTTTTACTCCTCTTTTTATAAAATAAAAATAAATATTTTTAAATTTAAAATAACAGTTTATTATATTTTGTAATGTTTATATCATTTAAAGGTGTCATCAAAATATATATATATATATATATATATATATATATATCAGGTATGAAAGTTTTCCGCTTTTAAGCGGAAATCCGCTTTTTAGACAGCCTTTAGGACTGTTTCTGAGATCGGTCCAAATCCATCGAGAAATCGTGATTAAAAAATGGAGGAGGGGTTGCAATACTGGTCAAAATGCAGCTAAAAAGCAGATGCTTAAACACCAAAGAAATATTCTTAAAAATATTAACCCAATAGATAATCCAAAAAGCATTAAAAGTATCCCTTAGCATGCAATATGTTTTTATTATTGTAATTTTAACTATCTCACCTCTTTCTTTGTATACTATATATTGCATGTACCAAACCAACAAACCATATCAGCAATGATTGAATATTTGGCTTCTCCAAATGATGCCAACCAATCATTCTAAATTATTTGGCAGACTCCTCAAAAATTACGGTTTATCCTTTAAATTGTTAGTTACTCCTACAAAAACACTATCCTGCTGGAAATCTACATTTAGGCTGCTCCGAAAATTGCTCCAAAATGCTTGAAGGAGCGCAACATTAATCTATGTAGTACTGAAGCATATTGTGAAAAAGAGTTATGTAAGAGAAAGTGCAATCATCTTCTGTACATCTCCCCCCACCCCCATCCGGGGAAGTTCAGCTTTTTTTGTCATTGTCTACTTTTATGCCTGATATATATATATATATATATATATATATATATATATATATATATATATATATATATATATATATATATATATATATATATATAATATATATATATATGTAGAGAGAGAGAGAGAGAGAGAGAGAGAGATGTTATCCAAGAAAAATAATGATTTATGGGTTTTGTGACGCTACAGATTATTGCCTAATATTTATGTAATAATAAAAATATTGGATTTTTCTCAAAGGAAAAATATACTCCTACTTTCATGCCAAATATAGTTAGTTAATTCCAATTATTCAATTTTTTTTTCATAGCATATAGTAGTTAAATTTTGTGAAAATATCAACTATTGAGGTCCACAACAAAGACGGAAAAACAATGATGGTTCTCATTGTGTCTTTGTTGTTGCGTCTTAGGAATTGGCAACTTCAAAACACCCATGTTTTGGAAACTTTCAAAATTCCCTTCCCAAAAAACCCGGTTTTTTTCCGGGTTTAAACCGGGTTTGTTCCACTGCTCACAACACTTTTATAAGGCAAATAATAAAGGAATATCACGACGCGTACGAACGTTTGTGGCACCCTTTGTTCCTTAGGAAACTAATTTCAACATTTTTCTCCATTACAGGGCCGTGCAAACAATACAACTGGACAGGCTTCTGATGATATTTAGCTATCAAGAGGTGAACACCGGTACTGGCCCCACATCCATCATAGTGAGTGGGAAGAAGCTCGCCGTCTCCCAAGAAGACTGCCTCGAATGCCTGGAGCTGTTGAAGCCCTTGGGAAGAGTACGTTCCGTGTTTTTCTACCCGACCATGGAGGGTATAGTGGGGCCCATCTTCCGGGCCAAGTTCTCCTTTGCTACGCAGGCGTACGCGGCCAAGTTTTACTTGGATGGACTTCACTTCAGTCGGGCGGGACATTTGAGCGTAGAGGTCGAGGAAGGCGTAAGGGAGAAAGCGATTTGCCAGAAAGTCAAGACCTCTCTGGTGAAGTTCCTGGATGAGGCCTGGAACCTCCGGAAATGAATCGTGTATGTCTTGTTTTCGAAAGCCTTCTAAAAATACATTGTGTATATAATTTATACTGACTCTGTAAATATTCTACGCATATCATTTATTATAACTATAATTATTCTGTGTATATAGTTTTTTTTAACTGTGAAAATGCTGTGTATATAATTTGTTAGAACTCTGAAGATATTCAGTGTATATATATATATTTTAATAATTTTAAATAAAAATTACATTGTTAATTTCTGGTGACTCTTTAACTTACACGAAATTCCATTATTATTAAACCTCAAATTGCATAGAGTTAATCCAATTTTTAGCAAGTACATTACTTTCTTTACTTCATACCAGGAAGGATAAACGGTAAAAATTCAAAATTATTCTAAAAAAATTAAATAACAATTAATAATAATAATCAAATTACAAATATAGAAATATTATACCATTATTTTTGTACAAAAGGACTTTTTCAACCAAGAGAGTGTAGATTACAATTCAAAATAGCGATGAAAAATTATATATTATAAAAGTCCTGAATACAAAATTTCGACATTTAACGTCTAATCATTTTAGAGTTATGTCCGGTAGCTTTAATATACGTTATATTAAAATTTTCCGTTATGTAGTGTACAGATTGCAATTCGAAGGGGAGGCGTACAAGTAAATGTTAAAACAGTCTAAACTCAAAACAGCGTATAAAAACAAAGGTATTTCTATCTTTACAGTCATGTTAAAAAATCAGATACATTCTGTAACAAAATAATTATCGACTAACCATCAAAATCGGTTGGTAATAATAAAATAATGTTTATACAATTTATTATTAATAAAAATAGTAAATATAATTTATAATTAAACAAAAATTATTTTTTTATTAACAGCCAGTGGGCCAATCGAGAGCTATTTTGTAATTGGATGTATTTTTTTTAATATGTCTGTAAATATATATGTTCCTTTGCTTATGAATTTGATAATATTAATAAATAAATTTAATACATTAATTAAACAGCTGGTGTTACCTACAGTTTTCTTGCAAAATATGTATTTTGAGTTATTTTTGAAAAACTGCTTTTGAAACATTCATTTGTCCATCTTACAACAGGACTGTTGTAAAATATTGCTTTAAGTGTCTTCCCATTCGGCTATCTTGCTGGGCCAATTTGCTTGACTGGAGTTTCAATGGGTCTGTAGATTCGATTTACTGCACCTTCATTTGGCCAAGGCTAAAAGTCCACCAGGTTGGATGTGGATGTGATCAATTAACAATCTTAAATTCTGAATTTCATCCTTCTAAGCCTAGCATTCTATTTAGTTATACGAGATATGCACATGCATATGTGAAACGAGATATGCACATGCATATGTGAAGTTTCAAAACTAAAAGTTTCCTGTAGGGACGTAGTAAATGTAACGCCTAAACTTGTCAAAATTAATTCATGCATAGTCAAAAGGAGAATTTCTGAACACTATAATCTTTCGCCCATAAAATACCATACCTGCAAATTTTCATGGATTAGCTTTAAAATTTACGGATTTTGGTTTCATTTTACGGTCTTTCGGATAGAGCGAGAATTTCCACGGTTTTTACGATACAATTTTCCCCTTACATACATTTATCCCCTTAAAGCACACATATACAGAAAAATACAAAATGCTTTTTAAGCCATTGAATATACTTGTTTACATATAAAACTAGCCTATAGCCTGTCATATGACAGAATCAGTAAAATTTTTTATTTTCCAGAATTGTAAAGTATGTTTTAAGGTAGAGAAAAAATGGTTTGTGTTTTGGCTGAGAATTATCTGGTACACGCTCAATAATTTATTTATCTTCATACTCCTCTAAAGTTTCCTGTGGCTCAATTCTCCCCTTTTCGTTACGTACCGAAATCGTCTACTCAACGAAAAATTTTACCGATAGATTCAACGAACATTCGACTGAAAGCGATCCCCCCCCCCCCGTTTCGTTGCAAATCTTCGTTCACGCTTGTTCGCTAACGACTTTGGGGTCGAGGCTTCGTTTTTCAACCAACCATATTCCCTTCCTAACGAAAAGTTTGAGCGGATTATTTGTACACAAACGCTTGTATGTATGGAGTAATAATCGCTCTAGCTAGTTAGTGTTAAAAAAATTAAATTTATTAAAAATAATAAAAAAATGTTGAACGATAAACTAACTCTGGATTTTACTGCAAATGATAAAGAAGAATTGTAGAATGAATTAAAAAAACTACTAAATGTCGATGGATTGTAACCCATCTAATCGGTATCAAAATGGAAAAAAATATATTTCTACATACTATATTTTGACTATACTTATTTATTAAATCATAAAATAGTCAAGCTAAAGTTTGTTGCATGGGTGATTCTAATTTGAAAAAAAAAATTCTGTATTTTAGACAAAATTTTCGGAATTTTATACAAATTTCTCTTAAAAAAAACCATGCTAATTTAAAATAAAAGATATTAATAAAGATAATTTTCAGATGTCGGTATTAGAGCTGGGCTATATTTGAGTTTTAATATTGTGATCTAACATTTGTAACACACCCGGTCCCTGTTTTAGGTGACACAATGAAGAATCAGGTGTATCTTGATTAATGAATTTATTTACACGTCTGCTATATACATCATTTCACAACTACACAGACAAAAAAAATTCTGATTACAGGTAAGTATTAGTACACATAGGCCTAAGTAGAGACGTGAGTACGATCAGTCCCTCCCGAAATATTGGTGATCTGACGGAAGAAACAAGTGGGTAGCTCTAACGAAAGTTCACTGAAGTAATGGTAGAATATCAAAGCACAGTTAGAGTTCCGAAGGAAAATATGAAACAATACTGAAGAGGAGTATATTAGAAAAGGAAACCCAATGCACAAGGTATCGATTTAATCTCAGCAAGAGATATGTCCCAAGACGGGATTTCGCTAAATAAAGCACTCCGATGGAGAGACTGGTCGAGGCGACCTCCGGGTTAGCCGACGCGTGCTACTCCTTAAAGAAAAGATCCCAAGGTAGGATTATAGCATTAAAAAAAAAAAAAAACTCTCCGGTAGAGAGACTGGTCAAAGCGACCTCTGAATTAGCTGGTTGTTAGCTAACTGACTTCTCTAAAAAACAAATCTTCTCTCGTCTCTTTCTAGGGGAGGGGCCTCACCCACAATTTCATTATTATGTCACCTAGCTATGACCTCACCTTCGAATAACTGGATAGGTTCGGGTTAAACAATCATTGGCTGCAAACCCAGGGGCCCTGGAATTCTTAGCGGCTACATATAAGTCACGGTAAATTCTTTGTCGCTCCGATGATCATATTTCTGCCTGTCAGTGACGGTGCAGGGTTGTCTGGTATTTTGTTCCTTTACTATAGGGCACAACAGTGTAGACATCGTGGTGCCGGGGAAAACAATCCTTTTGTATCCACACAAGAGAAAGTCCACCTCTCAAAGCAAAGTTCTTTGATGTCGATACACCGCTAAATCACGCCGTTACATATTCATCAAATATAGATATTTCGATATATTAATATGTATTAATTCGTATATTACTTCCTTATGGAGTCGTAAATATATACATGTTCTGTATAAAATTCAAACACAAGCATATATAAATGTGTGTTTATTATACAGGAAGAAAACATTAAATTTCTTAATTTAACTTGTTGCATATCAATTTATATATTTACATATTGTTTTAAAAAATGCAAATCTATCTCTTGTATATCTGTTCTAAAATTCATATTATTCAAAAGTTTCCCAAAATTAAAAAAGTTAATCAAATGACACAATAATTGTTTTTCACTTGATTCATGGCAGAAAAAAAAATGTGACAAGGCAATAAAGAAAAAAGTGATAAGAAAAGAAAGAAAAGTTTGATTATCTTCAAAATCATATATATATATTATTTGAGGTAAAAGATGGCCTTTTTTTTAGTTTTCAGAAAAAAAAAATTTGTTTATTGCAATTTTCAGTACAAACCCACATAAAATTTCATATCAGAATCACCCCTGATTTATTGCTTGTTAGAAACATTGTCTTAATTTCCATGAAAGAGCAAAATACATTTACAATTGTTAGATTTTATATCATCATTCAAAATTATCAAAATACATAATTGCAATCGTTAATAATCACTTATTCTCATTTTATCTAATTTAAAATTTTTTTTACAAATGTTGTAATATATATAACATTAAAATAATAAATATAAATAGTTTAATCTTTATAGTTTTAGTTTCAAAATGCAATGCTGTGCAATGTGTCCCACACTGACTGTATAGTGTTTTGTGATACTTTTTATTGACAGAAAAATTACACTTAATCATTATCAAAAGAAGCTTTATTACACTTACATTTTTCATTTTACATCAAAAGTTTCATCATTTAATAATTACATTGGGTTCTACATTTAGTACCTCTGTTAGTATAGAAATATATATATGGATATATATATATATATATATATATATATATATATATATATATATATATATATATACATATATATATATTTATTTATATATTATATATATATATACATATATATATATATATATATATATATATATATATATATATATTATATATACATATATATATATATATATATATATATATATATATATACATATATATATATATATATTTATATATATATATACATATATATATATATATATATATATATATATATATATATATATATATATATATATATATATATATATATATATATATATATATATATATATAATGCAAAAAAGAAATCCAATTTAAAATTTCATAACAATATGCTTTAATAATTTTGTATAAATAATAGAAATATGAAGTTTAACTTAATCCCAGATCACAGCTCTTCTCAGTTGCTCTATGGTAGGAGCCTGTAGAATAAAATGCTAAAGTACAAATAACCTGGAATTTAAATAATAATTTATTTTACAATGCATAAAGCACAAGTACTAATATGAATTGTTCTTTTCCAAATATTTATTTAAAACTAGCATAGCTAATTTATAATAAGAAAAATTAAGTTATCACATAATATTAAATGAAATTTATTTAGATTACACTGTAAAATTTCAACATCTTAAATATTTTACACTAGCAACAAAAGTCTAGTCTAGAAGATTTTGATTCTAAAATGTATGTCTGATATGAATACATATTATAAATATTTAAAGTTAATTTTTTTCTGAAATGATAAATGATATTTTTGTTGAACTACTGCGTACGTTAAAAGCATAATAAGATTGAAATAAAATTATTGTGGAGCAGTATAAAAGGAATAACTTTATTTAAATAAATTTAAATCATGCAAAAGCAAAACAAAAACTTACCTTAGTTTCAGTTGAAAGTGCTGCATGCACACTAGACACTGTGTTCAATTCATGGTTGAGTTTGTTACATAAGTTGACCACTAAATATTTTGGCAATCTATATAAATGAATAAAATACTTATTTGATAACGAAAATGCATTAGTTCTCTTTTTAAATGTCCTCTCAATTCTTAAACTTTGCTTATTTCATTCTGCAAGAAAGAAGCTGCTCTATAGGTAGCCATGTCGTAAACGATCATCGACGATAGGTAACTACATGGTTATGTTTTCGTGCAGTAGAACAGTGGTGCGCAAACTAGGGGTCGCCAGAAGTTTTTTGGGGGTCGCCAAACTTTTATGAAATGCATTATCCCTGACTGCTGCATACCATACAGTGTACATATAAAGAGTGAAGCGCCGTCACTGAAAAGTTAAAGAAAAATTTTCGAGAATATTCGAGGATTTTCCTGAAAACGATCTTGGTTGGATTCGTGATCCATTTTCCTTTGACATATGCAGTTCAACTCTTCAAATTAGTGAGAAAGAGAAATTGATAGATCTAATTAGTGATTATACTCTTCGAATTCATTTTAAGTCTCAGCTTTGCCAAAAATTTTGGCTATCCGTGGAAAAACAATATCCCGTTTTATTCAAGAATGCCATCAGAGTGTTAATACAATTTGCATCAACATATTTATGTAAAACTAGAATTAGCAAAATAGTTTCAATAAAAACTAAGTACCGCTCGCGTTTAAACCCTGAAGATGATATGAGAATTGCAATTAGCAACATATATCCAAACATAGATGAGATAATTAGAAACTTGCAGCCACATACATCTCATTAAAGGGTAATTTACTGATTTTTGTATAATACAAAAAGTATTTTCTTAAAATTACAAATAAAATTAATGAGTCAAATATGATGATTCTTTTATTCGATGAAACGACAGAAATGCACATCGTATTTGTGAACATTTATCTCTAGGAGTCACCAAAAATTTTCTCTCTACAAAAGGGGTCGCAGTCGAAAAAATTTTGCGCACCACTGCAGTAGAAGAAACCGTAACGAACAGAAATCCTTAAATGATAAATCCTTAAATTATAAATGACGTCACTACTACCACATAACCTGTGTTAGGCGAACTTCCTTAGCCCAACGAAAAGGGGAGAATTGAGCTTTGAATGCTCTGAATCCAGTTTAGAATCACGTTGAATTCATTTACAAAGATAATTTAAAGTTTTTTTTAGCTACTTTGAAATTATCGTTAAGTTCTTCCTAATTTTTTTTGGCACAGTAATTAATGGACGTAAAGGAATGAAACTATCAATTCCATTACACTTTGGACGTAGATAGAATTTGTTGTTAATACCGGGGATAAAATTTTCATTGCAACAAAAAATAATCGATGATTAAATTTAAAATTATCACATATGTATCTAATATAAGCTAAATATAAAAGAAAATTATTTACGTAATATCCAAGTTTAGTGATAAAACGTACGAAAATAATGCAGACGATATTTAAATGATTTAAAATAAATGATTAAATAAGATGGTTAAAGGAATGACGTCATAATGCTAGGAAGAAATGTAATCTTCATTTATTTATATTGTGAAAATTAATAAATTTAATCGCCTGCTCTTAACCGGTTAAAACAGGGATTGAAATAATGGCATTAAGCGATCGAAAAGGGGGAAGGGTTGGATTTTGAAAGTTGTCAACCCTAATTCATCAAGAATCCAATATGGATGCCTCTATTCATTCCAGGTCCAACCGCTTCATAAATTCGAGGACAGACGGACAGATAACTTGGCTAATATTATAAAGGGATTATGCAGTATTTTGTAACTAACATAAGAATAATTAAATTTTGCAAAGTACAGTTTTCTATCCAATACCATATTCACCTGCTAGAAGAAAAATAGTCTAAAACAGGGAGACATGGGAGAAAAAACGTCTGGGATAGAAACGATCTTTAAATAGTAGATACCAGCACGAAAAATGGAACTTCCCCATTATCTTACCAAGCCCTTTTCTACTCGAGAAGTGCTTACGCACAAAGAAAAGTGAAGATAAAACGTATTCATTCACCCCCAAGAGGTTTTATCCTGACGTCTTGTTACTTTCATCTGTTATTCGGCATTCGGAGAAACAGGCAAAGTAGATAGAGGGAGGATCCGGTATTGTGTGGCACATCAAAGCAACGCCCGGAAATTCGCTGAGTGTAGGTTTTCAAAACCTAGAAGGAGTCTGACAAAAAAAATCAAATTATCTTCGATTTGATAACGTTGAAGCCTCGGAAATATCTTATAAGCTGGAAGATATTTTTCTCCGTTTACAAAACAGTTAGGAGACAGAAAAGAAGTATTGCATGATACAAAAATATGTGCATTTTTAGCATCAGTTTGGGACACGTTGATTTTGATAACAATAACCGATTGATAACAATAAACGATATGCAAAATGAGTTTAATTTACCCCCCTTTATTAATTAACACGCACTAAATTTCAAAATAAAATGAAAAAACTCACTTTATATTTATGTACTGTATATTATCCGTTAAAACATAAGAATTATATTCATAATTAAAAAAAATTGATCAATTGTTGACTGTCTACAATTTTTTGTAAGAAGCTCATTGATAAATTGTTCGTGATCATAGTATTTTTTAAAGTCATCGGAGCGGATTAATTAATTTACCTGGTGAAAAGAAAAATTATAATTAAATTTTATTGGTTACTTGAGCCAATAAAACTATCAGTTAACCAACCAGCCGATATTTTGAATTTTACCGAGACCAATGCATGAAAGTTGGCAAGTATGTGTATACAGTCAAACCTGTTTATCTCGAAACCTGCTTATCTCGAAAACCTGTCTATGTCGAATTTTTTCAATTTCTCTACATTTTCAATAAAAATTTAACATATTTTTCAAACCTATCTCAAATTATTTTTTCACAAACCTGTCTATCTCGAATTTTCGTAAGAACACTGTGAGCCTTATTGCGTTGACAACCCAACACCTCCTAAAAGATCTCTTTAGGGGTAAAATAGCGGTTTTGGCTCACCAAGGATTTCGAGGATCGGGCGGGATTTGCCCGAGCCACCTGCGATGGATGAGTCATACCATATAAGGAGAATTTCACGGATTCTCGATAACAATGCCTAGGGGTCAAAAACATCTGAATTTTAACATGACTTTGAACTTTTAGGGAAAAATTAATTTGTAAATGTTGCACTGTGGTACAAAGGGAATAAATATTACCATATCAAATTTTATTAGTTTCGAGAATTTAAGTTAGTTTATTGATGTATATAAGATACATTTTAACAGGCGTTTGATTTTTCAGAGTGTAAGAACTTGTATATTACATTAACTATTGTTTACGACATGGAATCCTGTCATCCCAGAACCTTGAAATGTTTAGATAATAAATTTATTATTTCTCGAGATCTTTAAATAGGAATTAATACCCCCCATTAAAATTTGGAAGGACATTAGTCGAGCCTTTTACAGCTCTTTTAGGAGGTGTTGGACAAACGCACAAGTTCCCATTTCCATGAAATACACTTCTAGTTTTCTCTCTCGGAGAGTTATTTGGTCAGGGACTCGGTGGGAATTGTACTAAAATCGGGTTCCCTGATCTGGAATAATAAGGGATCAGGGTGCAGGAGGGGGGGATAGGAGACGGGAGAAATTTTTTTTGGGAAATAGAACTGGTTCTCAGTCTATAGCCTAATGACTAAAGTATCATCTCGCAACTTGCTGTCTCAATTTTAGAGCTAAAAATGGCAGGTGTTAAAAGAAAATTGAATGTTTTAACCATCGAAAAAAAAATGGAAATTCTGTCATTTTTGAAGGAAAACCCTTCTATGAAGAAAAGCGTAGTCGCCGCTAAATTTGGAATTCCACTCAGTACTATTTTACTATCATGAAAAACAAAGATATCGGACAAAAGAACTTCGAAAACGGCTGCAAAATAATAAAAAAGAGCCGTGCATGTAAATAAAACTAAAAGTACTGCAAATTTTCAATCTTTTGTATTGCGTAAAGAAATTTTCTTAGTCTATTTTCATAAAACCAGTGTATCTCGAAACCTGTTTATCTCGAATTTTTTTTACTCCCAAGAGATTCGAGATAGACAGGTTTGACTGTATATGCAATAATACATATAACAGATTTAAAAAAAAAAAAAAAAAACTTTAAGGTTGGTTTGGAACGCTTTGTTCTACTATTTCAAGAGAGATAACCAAATTTTAGGATATAAATATTATTAATATTATTGATTGTTTTTTGACCAAAATAAATAATTAGTAAACAACAGAGAATAATTAACCAATTCTCCAGATTAAATTCATTTTAACATCCTATTTTATTGATTTTGAGAAATAGATATCAAATTTGTAATTTGGGTTGATTATGTGTTTTTCTAGAATCAAATTTAATTAAAAAATTAGCTAATATGCTTTATTATATGTAATGAATGCATAAAGATTTTCTTAATTACAACTTAATTAGAATTTTCTTGGGTAAAAGAAAAATTAAAATTAACTTTTATTGGTTACTTGGACCAATATATATATCAGTTATACCAACCAGCCGAGATTTCGAGAAAAGTTTTATTGATGTTAATATATAAAAGTTGGCAAGTATGGGTATATATGCAATAATGCACATAATATATAAAGAATATAAAAAACAGAACTTTAAGGTAGGTCGGTTGGTTTGGAACTCTTTTTCCTACTATTTTAAGAGAGATAACCGAATTTTAAGATATAAATATGACGGATTTTTCTCGTCAGCAAAATAAATAATCAGTAAACAATACAGAGAAAAAGTAATAAATTTTCCTTATTAAAACTCATTGTTCAAAAATTTCGTCGTAAAGCCGTTACTTTGAGAATGGATTATTTGCAAGTTCTATAATAATGTTCTAACTAAGAAAAATGATCCAGTTTTGTCATTTTAAGTAGTATATTTTTAAAAACGATATTAAAAAAAATTCATATGAAAAAATGAATATATCTTTCTGTGCAAGATAACTTTTGAAATATATACATTAGATATTAAATTTTAAAATCAAATTGAAGTAAACATCTGTTTTATTCTATAAACCAAAACTTTAAGATGTTTTAGAATTTTAAAGTTTAAAAAAATTACAAATTGTTGAGGAATTGAAAATTTAAAAATAAATGAAAACTCATCGTGCTGTAAAATAAAATATTTTGTTCGTATCACAATAACTGGGGTTCACAAGATGAAAAAGATAACTAGCTTCTATTTAAAATAAAAAAAATATTTTTGACTTAAAAAATTTCAAAAGCTCTTTTACGTGTAAGTGGATTTTAATTTTATTAGGTATAGATTTTAAAGTTTATTGCTTTATATTATAAAAGCAAACCTTTCTGAAACGTTTGACTTTTATTAACACGTTGACGGACGATTGCGTCTATAACTGTTAAAGCGAAGTTCACTATGTGGCATGTCTTCAATAGCCGTCCAAAACGAAACAGTCATTTTTAGATACTACGGCTATAGCGGCACAAATGTATATTTAACGGCGTACAAGTAGAAGCCTAGTGTCCTATTTTGGAAACAATTTTTTAGGTTTTCCACCTGTTACACGACTTGCAGCTCCAGTATGCACGGGGTTGTGAAGGGAGTAGTGCGATCATGTTTTCACTTATTTTTTTGTCCTTTATTTATTTTTGTTTGATTATGAACTAACATTTCGTGTAAAATTCCCAAAAATACTTTGTTGCCCACAAAATTTTGCTTATTTGAGTCATTAAACCTGTCATTTACGTTTTTAAATTTTTGCTGTTATAGCCGCCATCTTCTCATTACTTAGTGTCTAGAGTCAGATGGCGCCATGACGGTTATCGCCGCAACCTAATTAAAGGTGCTCAATTAATCAAAATTAAGTTTATTTAAACAGAAAGATTAAAACTATACTTTTAATATTCTAAAACTTTACGTGTTAATTTTCGAACTTCACTTGTTCCTATTGTCCGTCAATGTGTTAATATTCTAGGATATATTTTTTTCCTAAACAGAAACTTTTATTGCATATTACATTAAATACAGGCTGGGTTCTCAAACTTTTTATCTTACGGAATCTTGTTTTATATAGATCGCCATGGAACCTCTGAAAAAATACTACTTAACCAGAAACAAAGTCCTATTATTTATCACTGATCAGACATAAGCATGAAATTAAACAATATGAAGCAGAATAAGAATATAGATAATACTTCAGGAGTGATTTTGATCCTTATCACCGGAAAATCATTCGGAAAATTTCCAAATTTTCCAAAAATTATAAAACACAGATTTTTTTCCCGAAATTTTGAAAAAAAATTGTTTTTGAAAATAAAAAAGTTTTTAGAAACCATCTTACTCTTTATCAAATAAAAAATATATAAATGAATTTTAAATATAATCAGAAAGTTCTTCTCGCACTTTTTTCTTTTTTCTGCGTCCACAATTTTTTTCTAATGAAGAACAGCAATGCTCTTTTGAGATTTTCTTTTTTAAAGAAATATGTTAAAATTTATGTATTAAGAAATTGAATTTTTATTTTCTAAATAATCAATACATACATTGACATATGTGTGTTTGTATTTATTTTATACAGAACACACTTATATTTGCAATTGTATAATAGGATGATATATGTTAGAACATATTAATATATTGATATTTGGTAAACAATATATCACAGTAATTAAATTCAGGTATCACCCAACTCTAGTTTTGGCATCCAGAAATTAAACTTAATTTAATTTTTATTTTGAATTAGTAGCGTATACTTTTTCAGAAAATTTTGTAGGATGTTCAGAAATTTCTCTTTACTTAGAATCACCCATGTAATACTTTCAAGCGGTAATGAGACAGCAATATTTTTTTAATGTAATGATGGCAGTAAAATGATACATTAATGGTTCTTTTACTCCTTCTTGTGCCAACTCTTGTAGTGTGAATAACTTATTACTACATTGCTTTTGTTTTCTGTATTATTGCGCTTCTCTCGTATTAGTGTCGAAAGCTGGTCGATTGGTTAGTGCGCTGATCGTCGGTACCGGAATTCATGGGTTCGAATCCTACTATGGCATGGATGTTCGTAGCCGTTCGGAATCCGCTTTAAGCAGTAGATCCCAGTCTCATTATCCCTCGTGTGCGAAACAGTAGACCGTTGCGCTCCAAACCAAACTTCTCGTATTAGTTACTGTTATTAATTCAATGTAATGGATTAGTGAAAAAATAGACAATGATTTTGCACATTTTCTTCAGAATTTTGATGGTGTTTTAAAAATTCCCGACGTATTTCTGGAGAGTCAGTGGGGAACCATACGGTTTTACAGAACACATGAGTCTTAATTGCTTTAGAAACCATAATCTATAGTTTTACTTAGGTTGTATTTCACATTTCGGTGCTTTAGTAATGGAGCTTTTTACTATTAAAATTTAATTTTTGCTTTAACAATACAAATTTGCAGCAAAGAGCTACAAATCTACATTATTTTTGACAGTACTGAGTATTAGAAACACAAAAAATTGCTGGACGCCAATGTATTAATACAATACACAGAGGTAGAATGTCTGAAGAGCCTCTAACGGCTATGGAGAGAGCTGCGGTCTGCGACTCCTGGGTTAAAGATTAATAGGTTTGAATATAGGTGTTATTGGATTTCATAGTAGTTGAATTCATGCTGGAGTCTTAATTGTTTTTTTCATACCGGCCAGTCGTCAAAAGCATTACAGAAGGAAATAATATTTCAATTTCGTTATTACGTAAAGAGATTGCCCCCAGGGGCACACCTCCTTTAGGTGTGTACGGAATTCACGATCCAGGGGTACCAGAGTGATCTTTTCCTAGCATTCTCCCTGGTAGTCACGAGTTTACCTCTGTAGTGTTTACTCCTTACCGGGTTGGAACATATTAAAATTGGACCATGACGGGCCTCTTATAGGTCAGCGGTGGCTTGGTAGCCACTTATGGGTCACTGTTGCGACAAGGTCATCATTAGTTGCTTCTGTATATCTTCGGATAGGTCAGCTTAAAACACACCTACGTAAAGAGATTATGCACTTCAATTCTTTCTCTTCATCAAATTTGTTAGGAAGATCTCTTCTATTCAAGTTTTAGAAATGTTGGTATGCATATATGGCATATTAAATGAATATAGAAAATTAGAGTGATCCATACGTAAATTATAATTTCATTTTCTTTTTTTTTTTACTTCACAAGGTAAAAGAAATATTTTTGGCATACAAATAATCCAAGCGGGTTTAATAAGTTTACTCTTTACCCTTGTCTCGAGCTTAGTATTCGTACTGCAACGTAGGAGTGAAATGGATGCTACTGTGATGCCTTCAATGTTCTTGAGTTAAGAGGTAGCGTGAAGAAAGATCACAGACATAACAGAATTTAAAATTACTTTTATTTCTGGAGTAAATACTGGCTATATACAAAGGGATTCTAATATCCCAAAACAATTCGAAATGTAAAGGATTGTTTCTTGGATAACATATCCACGATGATCACAGTCGTAAAAAAGAATTAAATATTCTCACACGATGGGGACACATTTCCAGGGTGCAACGCGAACCCAATCTATTCCCCGTTCGGTGTCCGAGACCCTGCCGTTCCTTATATGAGCGGACCTTACGAGTCTCCCGAACGTAATTGCTAAAAAGCTGGCTCCGGTCAAAAGTCGAAGCAGCCTCCACGAGATCAAAGTACCTACGTAAAAAATGTCGAAAATCCCCGAGTCCAAGTCAAAGTAGTTTAGATTCTTTGGGACTCCTTGACACAGAGTCCTATCCCCAGTAGTGAGAGCTGAAATGTCTTTACTGATGTGCTTCTTAAAATTTATAGGAGTATTTTAAAAATTTACAACAGTTTAAAAGGTGAAAGTCATGATTATATATAAGAATAAAAATTACAATTAGGGCCCTGTACTGAGTAAATAAAAATAATAATAAAATGAAAGGTAGTGGAAAAAGGAAAGATAATTTTTATTTTTGTTTAATTTTTATAATTTTTTGGTCTTTATAAACTTTTAATTTTTTTAATTAATTAATTAAAAATTAGTGGAAAGGAGAGAAAATTAGTGATAGACATTAAAAATTAATAGAAAGTTTAAGATTAGAATGCGATACTTAAATCTGAGGATAAATAAGAGTCCTCGTGGCGCCATCTATTAGCGCGATGGAGAATTTAGTAAGTTAAACTTTGGGAAACAGGGCGAAAAGCATTTACGGAATCATGGCAACTCTTGACCACTTGCGATAGATCCGAGTCACAAAATTCTAGGCCTTTTATACCTGAGGTCAGTTACGGTCCTTCCAAACATTTTCTGGTCAGTTACGATCCCAGTTTCCTGAGAACTGCAGCCAAGGTTACAGTTACTTAATTAGTCGAATTCTCGTTCTCTAGTTGTCCCATTCTGGAATTCTAGAAGCAATGCTCCAGAATCATTATCGCGACCGATCAGGGAGTGACCCTATTCAATCGAACTGTCCACATCCCAGACAATGCGTCACCGTGCTATAGTTGTCTGTCATACAGGTCACACCCAGCTCAGCTGATTCCTGTCGTTGGTGTTCTAAACAAAGGGATCTTCATACTACATTGCCTACTACACAAGTCAGCTTGTTGTAGGTTATAAATGTTGGACCATGAGAGCGGACTACAAGTACGATGCTGGCATTAGAATTGTTAGGTTATTTCTTGCCACTCTGCGGAATATTTGCAAATGCAGTCACCTTTAATAATTGATTTAAACGTTTGCTTCATGATTATCTAAGAAGTAAAATAAATTTTTCTCGTCACTGACTGTATGTGTGTGTTAGTGTGCTTTTACAGCGGTTCGTCATGTTTTAACTATTATATACATGACTTATATACATACCCTCATGTATATGAATGTATAGAAGACAAACATTTGCTGCCTTACTGCATACCTATTTCAGGCCACCGAGCGATGACTGAATGGGTAAGGAGCTGCTCTTCAGAATGCTTGTGTTCAAATCTCTCTTATGACGTAGACGTTTATAGCTCTTTTAAATTGGCTTTAAGCTGTAGATTCTGATTTCATTAGACCTCGCGTAGCTAAACAGTAGACCAAACTAACCTGCTTCAGATCATTGTTCTTGGATTAAAATATTTTATTGCTTTAACCCATTAAAGCCCGGATATTTCTAAAGACTATATATTAGTAAATATCTAACATAGAAGCTATTATAGACCCTGGTAGTAAAACAAAATATGAAATTTAAACACCTTTAAATATGGCATCAAGTCATCATTAGTGAGGAGGTGTCATTTTAAAACATCATAAGATGTCTTAAAAAAAGGAAAACTTCGCGATTAGAGATTCATACGCTATCATATATGAGCAAAGTACTGTAAAGGGATGATTTATTACAGATATAGCTATTCGCCATAATTTCGGCCGGTGTAAGTTCAGAAACAGTAAGTTCCTATACTAAGCTTGAAAATATAAAATGTCGATTGAAATGACAAAATTATAGGTAATATCATATTGGAAAACTTAGTAGATTATTCATAAGATTAATATCTATTTTCATTATAAGGAAGAATCGTTTCAGGAAAACAAAAGTTTTACAAACCATTTCGTGACTGTCCTCAAATAAGAACGCTAGGCGTTAATGAGTTAAATTAGACCTGCCAACTTTTGAATATTGAAAATAGTAGTACTTGAAGACTTTTGAAATCAAATCAAAAATAGTATCACACTAATTTTCGAGGTAGGTTGGATGGCGAGTTTTTACACCACAAATCCTGGGCAATCGCACGCACGACATAACACAATGCACATACTAAGGTTTGGTTTGGTTTGGAGTGCTACGGTCTACTTTTTGCAACACGAATGTTAATGAGACCGGGACCTACTGCATAAAGCCGATTCCGAACGGTTACGAACATCCATGCCATACGGAGATTCGAACCCACGAACTCCGGTTCCGAAGGCCAGCACCCTAACCATTCGGCAATGCACATACTAAATGATTGTGTATGATGCTTATTGCTCAAACAAAACAATCAATTCTACTAAAGTATCTAAAATTCCATATAAAATTTCAAATAGACAATATTTCTTTTTCAAAATATCCTATACATTTATATACATTTCTGAACTGAAAACCCCGCAAAAAAGTTAGATGAAGTATTTTATTTAGATTTATTTTAGTTGTATTTAAATGTTATTTCACACCTTAACAATTTTATTGTAAAAAATAATAATTTTTAAAAATCTCAAATATACTGAGGGAAGAACACAGAGATATACTATTACATTATAACCAGTATTATCAGACAAAAAATCTAATTTTTAATTCAAAAATTTCTACTTGCGAGAGAGTATGGTATCGTACAGTAGTTAGACGAAAATTAATAGGACAAGTTTTTTTACGGATTTCTTTATATCGCTTCCGAAAATATATTCATTCATTTTGAATTTCTGGATGCAATGTAATTTTTTATTTCTCTCTATATTTTTTGACGAAAAATCGTATTTTTTTGTACCAATTTTCATAGGATCGTTACTACTTGCTAAATTTGTAGAAACTACGATTTTTTCATATAAGTTGGCAGATGTGCCAGAAATGTTATTCAAGTGACTAGATATAATTAATTTTGAATCATTCAGTTCATAAAATTATTTTTTAACTAATTTCCGTCTGGAACACAAAGCTAAATTTTCTTGCTTATAAAATAATAGAAGTCAGCGAAATAAAATTTACTTCTTTTACATTTATCTGCCACAAACGAAATTTATTTTCCCTGCATAACTTTTTGCAAGCTCAACTGGAAGCAGGAAAGATCAAATTCCAACCGCAAACGATTCCCGAATTATATTGAAACGACTTTAAAATGCAAAGGAACCCCGTAATAAAACCAACGCACATCTGTATTTGAGGTTTTTATTCACTGGG
The DNA here is from genome assembly GCA_032207245.1 of Pardosa pseudoannulata. NCBI lineage: Eukaryota > Metazoa > Arthropoda > Arachnida > Araneae > Lycosidae > Pardosa > Pardosa pseudoannulata. The sequence continues at coordinate 165,258,896 of CM063501.1, forward strand.
GGAAGGCGCGTTTACGACACAGTCACGTTAAGCGAAAAATTCTAACAAATGAAGTGATCACATTCTTTTCAACAAAACAGTGTAGATGGCAATTTCAGAATCCAAAACCCCTTTCGGAGCGGAATCGACCGTATGGCAATATGCCAAACTGTACGAAAGGATACAAAATTCTGCATTGAATATTTTATTTCGCAGGTTAGGAAACTTTTAGAATTTCTCTAATTTCTTTTTTTTTCTTCCCCCTTCCTCAAAGTTAAACTTTCATCTTATCTCCCCTCCCTACCTCCATCTTCCTCGGTCAACTTTTTTCCTCTTCATCTTAAATTCTAAAACTGCCTCGGGTCACGTTTGAAAAGCAAGCGAACATAATTTTTATTCAGTTCTAAGAAAAAAAAAGAAGAATTTGTATTTAAGTTTAGGTGCATTACGTATAAGCAATCTGCAGCTCTGAAAACATTACGTAGGAAGGAAATGGAACAATTATTTCTATATAACTGAATGTTAAAATTGCACTTCAAACAGACACTTAATTTATAAACTGTGGAAGAGAACTCGAATTTCCTATTTAAAAAAAATACTTCTGCTTATTCTAGGATTGAAAAATTAAAGTAGTAGAGTAAAAAATTAAGGATTTTTTTTTTATTTGATGTGATTGTTAACCCCTTCCGGTAAAATGACGAGTCTAGCTCGTCATTGGTTTTTCATTCCATACCACACAATGACGAGCTACACTCGTCATGCGACTAAAGTTAATGTTAAATATGATAATTAATTTAGATTATAATTTCTAGTATACTGAATTTAGCAAGACTTTTGTTACTTGTGGAAATACCAGGTCACTATTACATATTGTTTATTTAGAATTTCTTGGTACAAGTCACTGCCAAATTGATGAGTCAAAATAAAATAAAACCTACTAAGAAATGCCGTGTGTGTTACAAGAAACAAATTAGAAGTGAGACTCCCTAGCGGTGTAAACAATTCAGTATTCCCTTGCACTTTGTCTTGAAAAGTACCACTATCTTGAAGACTATTATCTGTATACCTTATTAATGTTTTGCTTTGATATTTTCTTAATTATACCTTTTCTGATATTATTTAATACTATGTAGAAAGTGGATTTTAATTAGGAATATGTAAGAATTGTAAAATGAAACAAGTTTTTTAAATAAAAAATAAATGGTTACTTCACGCACAGTTTTTCATTATTAAATCGTACCGGAAGGGGTTAATACTGAAATCTTTACATGGGGCTCTAAGTGTTTTCGCAACCAAATGGAGGAAATGAACTATTCGTTTTTCTCATCCTGCATCCTCTTTCTTTTATAGATTTCAGACCAGACGCATGTGCATGTAGGAAGCTACAGTGGTATTCGAAACCACGAACTCCGATTCCGAAGATCAACGCTCTAACCATTCGACCACCGTTGACTAAAAATAATTTGTAGGATATTGTGAAGACCACCTCCCCTTTGTCCAGAACTAATAAAGCAGCTGATTTGAAGCCTCCGGTTCCCACCGGCTACAATAGCGAGGCGACAGAGTGTCTGGAATGTTGACAGTTCAGTTGTATAGGCTTCACGCCCTGATCGGTTGCGGTAATGACCCACGGAGGATTGCCTGGAGAAGCCTCAATCAAGACAGCCAACGAATGAGAATTCAGCTAAAAAAAGTAGCTGTAACCTTAGCTGGACTTCTCAAATAACTGGAATCTTAACTGACATTAAAAAAAAAAAAAAAAAAACGGTTGGCTGGACCGTAACTGACCCCCCAGGTATAAAATGCCTAGAATTTTTCGAGATTTTTTTTACGGAGGTGCTTTGACCACATGGAGGCTTCCGCGATTTTTGACCGTGAATGCGTTTGGGAGACTCGTAAAGTTCGCTTATATAAGGAACGGCAGGGTCTCGGATACCGGTCGGGGTATAGATTGGGTTTGCATTGCATCCTGGAAGAGTCACACCGAATTGTGAGATCATTCAATCTTTTTTTCATATTGGGATCGTCGTGGTAGTTCAGTGCCAGCAAAAATCCTCTACATTTCGACTTGTTTTGGGAGAATTAAAATTCCTTTGAACATACTGTACATACCTCGTATTTATTCCAGAAAAAAAAATAAAAGTGATTTTCCAATTCTATTGTGACTGTGATCCTTCTTCATTCTACTTCTCAATCAAGAACATTGAAGTAGTCACAATATTTTACCCAGTCACCACTAACGAACATAGCTGATCCAAACGTGCACCCCCCTAGTTACGAAATCGTTGCCTTTGTTAACTGAGCTACTGCGGCTCTGCGTAGATGTTTGAAGTCTAAGGTCGAATATTGTTCAGTACAATGATTTTTCAACTCGGTAGGTATTTAGTTTCGTTGACAGTGATGCTCTAATATTTTCCTACACAAAGGTTAGTGAAACCTGGACTTACAGCCTAAAGCCGACTACGAACGGATGTTAATATCTATAACAGCAGTTTTGAGCTCACGAGTTCAGGCAACACGTCCTAAAAGAGCAAGCCGTAGTACGGGTTACCAACATGACGTATGACGTAGGTTACGTAGGCCCAAGAAAAGCTACCTAAGTTATCCACATTTTAACATTTATCATGTGGCGCGAATTGGCGTTTGCTTAGTAATTAATTTTATTACTAAGCAAACGAAATATATAAGAAATACTTACTCTGGAATTCTTTGTAATATTGCAGTCACGTGAAATCACCGATATCCATTTTTTTCTTAAATCTTCATTTTTTGGAAATCCGAAAGTTGACACTTTCTGTCCTCCTTTGCTGTAATTTCCTCTGCATTTAGGCACAATGCATTTATATACCATTTTATTGAAGATTCTAAGATTCTATCAGATAATTATAGAATGGCAAAATACTTCGTCAAATTTGTACTCGTAGAATGTACGACACAGAAATCTCGCACGTGTCAACACCTCCTAAAGAGAGAAGGCCTGAGCACACTCACTGTGACGTCATGAGATTAGGCTGACTATCAAAGCAATTCAGTTGAAGCTGTAGTTTTAACGGCAACAAAAAATTTTGATTTATTATTTACTGGCGATTATTTATAGCCAATTTCAGTTTTTTTGATTAACATTAACCGTTCTCTGACACAGAATGTATTGCTTTTTGTTTATTCTATCAATTACGCCTAAAATAACACACATTTGTAAAACATATACACTCTAAAATTTGAATTCTCTAATAAAAAAGAATTAACTCAAGCACAAATTATAATCCTTCCAGATTTTCACAATAACACCTATCATCCCCATAATCAAGATATTAACATATTTTATCTGTAATATGGATAGTGCATTAAATATCAAATGGAGAGTTATAAATTATTAAAAAAAACACTTACTTAAATATGTTTATAGTTTTAAAAGAAAAATAAAGCATCCTAGAATTTTATTATTTATGCTTCTTCTACTACTTAGAAATACATTCATAAAATTTTAAGAAATTTCTACATTTAATCCAGGAAATATATTTAAAACTAATTCATCTGACTTCAAGTAGAAAAATGTCCCCCAAGTTTTGAAGAGCAAAACCCCAAGTAAACACTGTACTAAATAAGGTAAAAAAAAAACATACATTTATATGAAATTTTATTTCTCGAAAACAAAACAAAGTCAGAATTTTTTTTTACATTTGATGTTAAAATTAAACACGAGAATGAAAATTTCATTATTGATTAACAGAGTAATAATTCTATTAATAGAAAATTAGACTTTAACTTTATTTCTTTACACTTGATAACTTGATACATACACAATGAAAATACACATAACATACTTAAGAAAATTTGTTCAAGATATATTAAAATCATTTACAATATACAACCTATGAGTATTAACCTAAGTAATTAATACATCAAATATATATTTTAAGTCAGTAAAAACACAGGGAAAGTTATACTGCCCTCTTTTGTTGAACTTTGTATTGTTGAAAAACACTGATACAGATAAATTTTTATCAATACAAACGGAAGAAGTTATTTATGGATTTGGTAACTATATGTGCAAAGAATATATTAATCTTCATATCCAAAAATATCCAACGATTATACAGTTCGTTTTGGGATACACAAATTGAAAGTTCTGCCACAGAATTGAAAATATATTTGGATTTTTCCACAAATTCTAAGCTCTCTTCAATGGCTTTTGATAATACTTTTTCCTCTTTCCTAACAAGAGACGGTATAGTATTTTAGTATGTTACAAATAAAACAGTTTTTTATCTTATAAAATAATTATCTAAACAGAAATTCACTATACTTTTTAAAGTATTAAAAGGGTTATATACAAAGGTCAGCTTCAATGATATATAATATATAATTACTTTATTCTTTTAGTTGCTTTACAAATGAAAATACAAAAGTTTCAACCGTCTATACAGATAGGTATATTTTTCAAATATCAAACATTAATCAATTTATTGTCAAAATATCTAATTCTAAATGACGTTTTAATTATATAAAAGTTAATACATTATATTTTGAACTGTTTCTTTTAACTCAATTTAGAAAAAAAAAATACAATATTTAACATGTTTTTTAGCATAATTTTAATTAAGTAGTTAATTCTAAAGAAATTGTAATATTGCATTGTAAAATTTGCTAGTATTATTTATTTATGACAAACTACATTTTAATAGTTGAATGATTTTTAATATATATGTTTAAAAAACAAAGAATATTCTTATTTATTCATGAAATTTCTTCATATACGTTAGTCAAAACAAAAGTACTGTCTATAATCTAGAGTAACTGTAAAAAAAAAATTTACTTTTTAAGTAGGGGTTTAATCTTATATCTTATGCTTAAAAATTGTAAATAACAATAGAGTTTACTTACATGACAATTCTTGTTCACAGTCAGGCTTTTCTAGGAATCGAAATAATCCACTTTTGTCCCAAAATTTCTTTTCTTCGAAACGAGAAAACTGATTTTTTGTTACCTTCGGAGTCATAATTACTTTTACAAATAAGAACAATACATTTATACGGCATTATTACAAAAAAAATTAACTGAAATATACAGGAATTGAATTCGCATACTCAGAGAAAGCACAAATGAATTCTCATATCCCCCGCTAAAGAAACGAATTCCGCCAACGTTGCCAATACGCACATTCCATACATATATGTTGATTTTGCATTTGGCGACGGAAATAATTGGAAAAGTGATAACTTGGAAGTTTCTGGCCAGAGTTACAGAATGTTGTCAGCCTTATGCCACTATGTCATCACATTTTCTGGTAAACTGTGCTCAGGCCTTCTCTCTAGGAGGTGTTGCAAGTGTCGAGTAAAACATCGCCAAATACAATCGTCTGCCGCAGTAAATTATGTAGTTACAAAGAAGCCAAACTCACGCCAATTCGCGCCACATGATAATTGTTAAAATGTGGAAAACTTAGGTAGCTTTTCTTGGGTCTACGTAACCTACGTCATACGTCATGTTGGTAACCCGTAGTACAGCTTGCTCTTTTAGGAGGTGTTGGTTCAGGGGTCAAAGAGCATCACCCTACCCATTTGGCCATTGTTTGGCTTTCTCAACTTGGAATAAGGAAATAAAAATTAATATTACATACGTCCATATAAGATATGGGAAATAAGGTAGTAAAGTTCAGAAAAAAATTTGTATTAATAATTTGTTTAAATATTTTCAAAATTTCAATACGGTAAGAAAAGTTAGCAGTTCTAGAAAGACAATTAGCTTCTCGAAAAAAATATTTTCTCCCTTGCATTTCAATTACCTCATAAAAAATTCACATCGTTTAAAAAACCCTTTGCAACAGAAGCTCTACAGATAAAGCAAGGAAACAAGTCATTTTTGTGAAGTCTTAGGAATTTGAAGGTTAAAAAAAAGCAATGCCAAAATTGATTTTCCAGAAAACAAAGGGCAGCCAGAAATCTAACAAGTGCTTTACAAAGTAAATGCAGTCCAACCTTGTTAAGTGGATTTTGACTGTTGGAAGATATAAGAATCAAAATAATTCTAAATATATGTGCAATCTTGGTGTAAGTCGACTGAATAAAATAAAGCTAAAGAGATCAGTTCCAAATATTAATGAACAGGCTAAAAAATAATATTTAGTAAAGTTTCCGTCCTCGGTAGTTTAACTAAAAAGAAGTGAGACCATTTAATTTTTTGGTACAAAAGATCGGCAAAGACAGAAATGAAAAGGATAATCTATTGTTTCAAAACATAAATTATAATTATTGTTGATCTCTAGATAATTCTTTTTAAAAAATTTCTCCTTTAAACAAAAGAGAGTAAATAATTTTTAACTACTAGGCTAACATAAAGTCTAGTTAGTCTTCATAATTTACTATGAGTGTAGATGAAAGTTTTATGCATATTTTATAGGCATATGAACATACAAGTATGTACACACTTCATTTAGTGTGAAGATAAATATTTTAAAAAGCCTTATGCTTCATTCTTTGAAAATTTAAATCTTTCAAAAACACTTTTTTATGTTGATTCATTTCCTTGAAATGTATGAAAAGAAATAAATATTACTAAAGATATATATTTCCGAGTTAAAAGATTTGAAGAAAACACAAATCCCCTATATAATAATAACCTAAGTTATCTGTCCGTCTGTCCTGGAATTTTTGAAGCGTTTGTACCTTGAATGGATAGAGGCATCCATATTGGATTCTTGATGAATTAGGGTTAACGAGGTTCGAAATCCACTTCTTCCCTCCTTTTCTAGCATTTAATGCCATTATATCAAGCCCTCTTTTCCCCGGTTAAGAGCAGGTGATTAAATTTATCAATTTGTCAAATAATAAATAGGTAAAAATAAGATTTTTATTAGTATTATGATGTCATTTCTTTAACCACCTCATGTAATCATTTCTTATTTTAAATTATTCAAATGTCGACTTTATACGTTTTATCTATGAACTTAGATGTTACGTAAATAATTTTCTTTTATATTTGTCTTAAATAACAGATTAGGTACATATGTGATAATTTTAAATTTAATTATTGATTATTTTTTGTTGCAATGAGATTCTATCACCGGTATTGACAACAAATTCTCTCTACCTCCAGGGTGTAGTGGAAATGATAGTTTCGTTCCTTTACTTCCATTAATTACGGTGGCAAAAAAATTGGAAAGAACTTAACTATAATTTCGACGCAGCTAAGAAAACTTTGAATTAACTTTCTAAATGAATTCAACGTGATTCAAAACTGCATTCACAGTATCGGGTGACTTTAGAGGAGTATGAAGATAAACCAATTATTGAGCTTGAACAGATAATTCTCATCCGAAAAACAAACTATTTTTTTACCTGCTTTATAGGGTACTTTACAATTCTGGAAAATTAAAAATTTTACTGACCCTGTCATATGATGGGCTATATGCCAGCGTAAAATATTAAGATAAGAAATTAGACCAAACGTTTACCATTCACACTTTTCTATTGGAAATCGAGCAGGTGGAAAAAGCAAAATGCATGCACCACGTGGTTGTGCTTAACTCTCATTTTTAAAGATATATAACTTAAACGCTAGATATTTATTAGTCCGTGAAATAGACTCCTTCACTTTTACGGAAAGAATTTGCTGTTTATACCGGTGGTAAAATTTTCATTGCAACAAAAATTAATCGATTATTAAATTTAAAATTATCACATATGCACCTAATCTATTATTTAAGACAAATATAAAAGAATTCTCAGACAAGAAATAAACCATATTTTTATCTGACTCATAAGGTACTTTACGATTCTGGAAAATTAAAAATTTTGCTGATCCTGTCATATGACGGGCTATATGCTAGTATAGAAAGAGAAGGCTAAATAGAAATACCGGGTGGCCATAATTAGAGAGCTTTCCCACATACCGACACGATAACGTGTGTATCGGCCGGTAAATAATGCAACGACAAAACGGTATCGTGTCGTCTAGAAAGTTTTTCCACTCTACCGATATCGTTTCATTTAAAGATGGCGGTAAGCTCGTAAAAGTTTTATAATGACTGAAGCAGTAACTTTTACAGACTTAGTACAACAATTATTGTTAGAAAAGTAAATTTTAGCGCTGTTTCATTGCACACGTTTTAAAAACATTGAATGCTAGGCACCAATTTTTTATTCTTTCCACCGGTAGTATGCCAGTGAAGCTTTGGCTCCAAATCTTTTTTTGTGAAAAGATTAATTTAACAAACAACGTGTGAGTCGTTTTGGCGTAGTGTTAGCGAGTTGCGCTAGCATTTTTCCGCCTCGGGTTCGATTCCCACTGTTTTTTTTACTAATCCATTTTAAAAATTTAAATTTTTTTCTGTAACTCTACTAATCTGCTAAAATTCTGGCATCTATTCTAATAATTAAAAGGATTTTTGTTTAAAACAATAATATATTAAAAAATACAATTAAAAATGTTTTCAATTTTAATTGCTCTTTTCTAATTTTATGTAATTAATTTTGTCCTTTTCATTTCCCTTTTTAAATCTATTTAATTTTAACTATTAACACATTTACCAGATCATTTTTTCTTTAGTAACTTTACCTCTTTAAATTTATTAAACAATCTTAAATCAGAATTTGATACTATCAGTAATTTGCTTTTAAAAGCAACAGTATGTGGTAAATGAACTTATTAATTAATGCAGATGAGAACTTAATATAACAGATGTGAAATTCAAACAGTAATAATAGCAAATCTACAATAAAATTGCATTTTATGTTCAAGCAAGTGAGAATAACATAACATAACATTAAAATCTGAGCAGAATGTGTCACTTTAATGTGTAAAAAATCTAAGTACTTAAAATATTATATTAATAATGAATTTAGAAATAAATTCATGTAACAACTGTATTACAAAAAATATAATTCATTAATCGAAAGCAAACAACATGAGTAGCGATAGCTCTCAAAATGTCGGACTCATTTAAAAGGAATAGTGCTTGCGGAACGACAAATCTGAACGATAAATGATATCGGTCGGTCGAAAACGACAAAATCGTCATTCAATCGGTTGGTGAGAAATCGAGTAGCTCATCTTAGTGCATTTTACGTGCGCCGATGTCGGAGAACGACAGTCGTCGAAGATTTATCGCTGTCGTGTCGGTACGTGGGAAAGCGCTCTTAAACTGACAGTGCTCACAGTGTTCTGTAACGCGATCTATTTGCGAGAATGACGCCACATTTTGTACGAAGATTAAACAAGACGGGGGACAAAGGATTCCGCAAAAAATCAAATTAGTTCCAAAAGTCACCGCTAGAGGAATATTTGGCGCTGTGTAATAGAAAATAGAGTGTTAACAAATGCAAATCAAGACGGAAATTAATTTCTTAACTGTGCCAATGGATGTAACGTGAAATTTGAATAAAGAACTTCTTCTTCTGCTCAACATACGTGATATTACAGATCACGAGACTTTATCGGTGTTTATGTAGATTTTACACTTTTTTAAAAGAGTTGCCATATTGCACTTGAACTAAATCAGAAAATGGGTATAATGAAAGGTAATTTTATTCCGTATTAATTTGCATTTGTTAACACTCTATTACACAGAGCCAAATATTCCCCTAGCGGTGACTTTTGGAACTAATTTGTCGTCTCTCGTCTTGTTTAATCATCCTACAAAATGTGGCGTCATTCTCGGAAATAGATCACACTACAGAACACTGTGAGCACTGTCAGTTTAACTATGGCCACCCGGTATATAGAGATTAATATAGAAATATAGTATAGAAACTAACATAGTTTATTGAACTAATATTGTTAGCAGAACTAATATAGTTCAAAAAACCTCTCAAGCTAAAGTTATTTCAAACAAGTAATATCTTTAGAATTTTACCGTTTATCTGCAACGATTTTTATCGATTCACAAAACCAAAAAGATTAGTTTGCAGTGGATATATTTAGAGATGCTTCTCACGAATTATTTATATTTGTTATACAAACGACAAAAAATAATTTGTTTCGTAAAATAAAAAAAAATTGGCTTTCCAAAGAAATTCTGCTCGATTATGACAAGAATGGAAAACAGTGGCATCGAAGCAGAAAATATTTCCGAACTACATCAGGATTGTTTATATTTAGAAATTCTGTGGATGTCGACTATGTATTTTTTTTTTTTGTTTACGTCTGATATATACGGTAATTATTGAACTCCATTTTGTTTAGAAATGTACCGAGGCAATAAAGAAAAAATATTTTTGGGTAACGACACGGCTCTTTGAAGAGAAATGTTGATAAAAGGATCGAATGTGAGGACTTCTGTTGGAATATAAAGTTTTTCATAAGTTAATCTGTAAATACGCTGATATTCCCCCCTTGCTATACTTAACCTTTAACTGACGAGGACGTGTTTTGTGAGATAAATTGTGAATTAGTTTTTAAACCTTTGCTTTTCTTGTAAATTTTACATTATATACATATTTAATGGTTTATACGCATGTATATCACATTTGATGCACATTGAACCGTAAAATAATTTTGTGTAGTTTTTTAAATTTAGTCAAATTTTTCATTCAGACGTATGAAACTTAAAGCTTTACATCTAATGTATCATATAATTATTCTCTCATATAAGACAGCATGCCGAACGATGGCTGAATGGTTAGGGTGCTGGCCTTCGGAAACAGAGTTCGTGGGGTCGTTAAGCAGTAGGTCCCTATCTTATTAGCCCTCGTGTTGCAAAAAGTAGACCGTAGCGCTCCAAGACCAAAAACCATATAAGAGAGCCAAAAGATTAAATAGCTTTTCATCACGTAAGAAGGTTTTGAAAAATCACGAATCGGTTACGATTTAGAAGTAACTAAATTATGATTTAGAAGCTGAAAATACGTAGAATAATGTTAGGGATAAAATGTTTGAAGCTACACACACAGAATAAGAAAAAGGGAATATTAAAACGACAGAGTGCAATATGCCTGAAAGTATGCTCTAGATATTTAATCGTAATTCCTTTCAGTGTAACTCTTAAACTTGAACAATTTTACATGAAACAACATATTCGTTAGAAAATTTAGTCACACAACGAGTGCGACTCGTCACTGAATTGCATGGCATGAAAACCTAATGATGATCTACTAGATTCGCCATTTTACCCCCAAGGGGTTAAATAATCACACACTGAAGGATACATAGCAGCAGAACTCCTTTTTGGTAACATTTGATTATCAATCTAGACACAGAAGCTTTGTTCCCTAGCTTGGGTTTATTTAGGACCATGTTATACAGAACACTATAAGAGTTAAAGAATGAATAATCATATTAAGCTGACATCCCTCAAACATCAGATGGGCAATTTTAGCTCCTACAACAAATGGTGTACATGTCATATACTTAAATGTCATGTACTTAAAGAGAAACGATGGAAAAGGGGTAAGGCTCTGCTCTTTGGTATCAAAGTTAGATGTGGGTTCCAATCCCACTGATTGCATAGTTGTTCGTAGGGGTGCTGAATAGTGCAGCAGGTTCCGGACTCATTAACTCTAATGTAGCATTAAAGTATGCCGTAGTTCTCCGAATTACCCAACAGACCATAGACGTTTAGGAGTAAAGGAAGGTTTGGTTTGGTTTGAAGCGCTAAGGTCAACTTTTTTGCAACACGAGAGTAAAAGAAGGAAAGACTGTTTAATGAGACAAACATTTGCCTTTCACTTTGCTTCTCCCTTTAATAGAGTATCTATAGAGCAATTTTGTGTTATAACTGACTCATATACATGTAAGTATTCGCCCGAACGATGGCCGAATGGTTAGGGTGCTGGCCTTCGGACCCGGAGTTCGTGGGTTCGAATCCCACTGTGGCATGGATGTTCGTAGCCGTTCGGAATCGGCTTTAAGCAGTAGGTCCCGGTCTCATTAGCCCCCGTGTTTCAAAAAGTAGACCATATCACTCCAAACCTCCCTCCCCCCAAAAAAACATGTAAGTATTCAAAATTAAGTGTTTCTGGTTAGAGCTAAGTATAAACTAACCATTACTACTAAATATAAATGTGGCTAACCACTATATGGCTTATTTTATCTAACTATATATATATATATATATATATATATATATATACTTACACACAGATTATATGTATATATATAATTATAAACTTTAGTGAAAAACGTATAACAACTATTGTTTTAATAGACTGTATATTAATAACTTATCTCTCTATCTATCTGTATATATAATCCCAATGGTCATATACCCATATCTCTGAATATGTATATCTATGTACATGTATATATCTATCTATACACAAAAAAGCCATTACATTATGACCAACCTTTTAATAACATGTAAGATCAACTTTAGAGCCATCAAAACTACCAGCACTCGGAGTGGCATTGATTCTACAAGGTGCTGAAGGTAGACTGAGGAAAATGGTACCAAGTGCTCATCAACTGGTTCTGAAATTCCTTTACATTGTGAGAAGTAGCAGCATGAATTAGGTTTTCCGAATGGGACCACAAATGCTCTATCGGATTAATGTCAGGTGAATTAGGAGGCTAAGCCCTGACTTGAGAGTCACTCAATGTTCCTCGAACCACTCTCTGAAGTTTTCACCCTTATGACATGGTGTATTATCCTTTTGGTAACCCCCCCCTCCGGAAATATTGTTGTCAAGAATGGGTGAAACTGGTATGCAATGATGTTCACATAGCGCACTGCAGTTAGAGATTGTTCTATGGGAATGGTGGGTTCTAATATGTTCCATGAAAATATTGGGCAGCTGGGCTATAATATATCATTGCGAGCCCATGAGTTGGTTGTGTATTAGATTTGACTTATTAACCAGTAAAAAGTAGTGTAAAGTCCGTTAACTAATTGTAACCACATGTCATGTATGGCAGAAATATAATACATACATTTTTAAAGCAAACAGAAATATTTATTTAACAAGAATAAATACATAAGTGAAAAAATAGAATAAACATAAATAACAAATAAATCAAGACAGGTTTCATAGACGAGACTCTTCTTTACATAACATAATAAAATCTAAAAAATAGTAATACGTAGAACCTTTATGCACATAGGTATAATGTTAAGTATCAATCAGATCCTTGAGCTCCATTCGGGAACAAACCTAGATATATCCGTAATTAGCTCAAGTATTTCGTATTATTTAAACAGTGACTAGTTGATGCTGAATATTTCATCGAAACTTCGTGCGAGGGAACGGCGAAAAGAAGAACTAAAAAGCCAAGAAACAGATTTCGTCCTCGCCTGTTTTTATACTACTTTCACCATTTCGACACCCAGATAAGACCCGCATTCGCTATGCTTGACGTCATAGCTTCCGAAGTGCTGATACAATATAGTTTGCATATCTAACAGCCCACACCATAATACTTCAGCCATCGGTTTTTCTCCGTCCTACAGTCAATCCGGAAACCAGGGTTTCCTTTGGAAATTGGCATATTCACACACGCCTTGTGATAGACCAGAAAACGTGATTCGTAGCATGGAACTTCCATTCTTCTAATGTCCAATTCGGTTGTTTTTTGTTCCATTACAGACGCAACCTGGGATGACGTACCGACAGTACAGGGACATATTTCGGCCTCCGGCTGTGTAGGCCCATAGGAAGCAATGTATGCTGCACAATGTGTTGAGAAACGATGTCTGAGTAGCCAATGTTGTAACTGGTATAGGCTGTTAAGCTTTCGGTCACGGCGAACAATGTGTAGCAACTTCAGTCTTCTCTGAAATCAATGCACCTCGGACGACACACCACTGGCCGGCGACTTCTCGTTTCATCATCCATATACCACTGTCGATATATGCTATGTATGGAGAGCCAATGCATAGTCACTTTATATGCAACAACATCAGCCGCACACAAGCAATGGTTTTGTTCCGGGACTAGTCCATTGTTATAAACAGAGAGTGGTCATAATGTAGTGGCTGTTCGGTTTATATGTTTATATAATTACATACTTTAGTAAAAAATATTTATTAACCACAGTTTTAATACATTATATATTAGTGTTTCATACAGATGTAACACCAGGATGTATCACTAAAATATAAAATTTAAGTGCGAAATACACTCGGACACATATATGTATATTTCAGTGGCGTGCAGTCCATATGTGTAGGGTGTGCACTGCACACCCTGGCAAAATTATGAGGGACAGCAATTTTCTGCACGTATGTCTACCTATCTTTATATGGTATATTATAAATATTATTTATAATATATTCAAATATGTTGATTTGCTTGCTTGTATTCTCACAGTGCGTGCGGTACTAGATGCTGCACCACGTAGTACGTTCAAAAGCAAACGAACATAGGGACTTCTGATGTGTACGCACAGAGCACTAAATTGAAAATCACGCTTTATATGTAAGGGCTACTGAAGAAGCACAGCATACTATAGCACTGAGGCAAGTGCAGCTATTTTTCCTGCACTTGTCATTCAGAATCAACCGAAGGTACCGTTTATTAAGCGTTGTATTAGAGCGGGGACTTCCGTGGTGAAGCGCTTTTGGTTTTTAACTGATTAACTGGCCATACGATTTTGCAGACGGTTAATGTTTAAATTTATATATTGTAAGATTTTGTTTTCATGGAAATATAAAAGAAGTATTTCATCAATATAAAGGGAAATGTTTTAGTGTGGTAAAGTAGTTTCGGGGATGTATCATATTTATTGAAATAATTCGCTGAAAAACAATGTTTTGTTAGACAAAAAAGAACCGAATTTTAAGACAACAGTCCAAATTTTATCATTCATTGTGTCTGACAGACAGTATATAAGTTATATCTGTAACACCATATCCCTGGTTTTGTTTTTAAAAATTGTCAAGATGTTTTTCGCAAAATATATGATTTTCAAATGTTAAAAACAATTAATAAATATATTTTAATCCACAGACCGAACAAGAATCAGTTCGTTCTATTGTACCAGCGTGCAGTGAAATCCTCTGCAAGTGGAATAGACGATCGGTTTGTCGGCACCAATGAGCATCCGGATGAGGCACCGCAGCGGCGGGCGCCACGTGGTGCTACGTTTGCTGATCATTTTCGCGGAAGCCCGAAGCGTTGCTTTTTCGACGCCGATATGACACCATACAACAAAAGACATGATTTTTGTTTCAGTGCCAGTAGAATTCTCATAAGTTTAGTTATTTTTATAGTTATAATTCGACTACTCGTAGGTAAATATTTTATTTATTGTAATCTTTAAATTTATATTTATAATAAATAACCCGTTTTAGAATAGAGAACTCAGATGTCTCAATAATTAAAGATTTATCCAGGAAAATCCATGTTCTCTGCACACCGTGCATGAAAACCTACCGTACGCCACTGGTATATTTATACATATGCTTGTGTGTGTACACACACACACACACACACACACACACACACACACATATATATATATATATATATATATATATATATATATATACATACAGTGGCAATATAAATACTGGATGAGTTGGCTTTTTGGTATAGCTTTATAAAGGCTTTATTCTTCTAATTCGTATTCTCCTTTCATATTCTTCTGGTCTTTTGGGTGTATGGGAACGTTCAGGCTTGTTCAAACAATTGTTTTAACCGTGTATGGAAGTCGTAAATCTTCCACACCCAAACCATATTTTTTCCTATCCGTTTTACATTTACTGGGCTTAATGGAGTTATAAAGTTTTGGTTCTGTTTTATTATTATATTTATTTACCTCTAAGTCATTCCTGCGTGGAGCGCATTACATGGTAAGTAATTTTAACTATCTGTCTTTATCTATCTAATATTTATGGATCTAATATTTTATCTATCTCTCTCTCTCTCTCTCTCTCTCTCTCTCTCTCTATATATATATATATATATATATATATATATATATATATATATATATATATATATATATTGTAACGTACTGGAGATATAGTAGGCGAAGCCGTCAATGAAACAGGCTAGAAAACTATTTAATCTTGATTAAATATTTTATTCAATCGAATAAATTATGTACAGCTATGTACAGATTCAGTAGGATGTTAAATATTCGGGGATATCATGCAGAGATGATATTCACACAATAAGGATGCGTGGCATACCGGATACAGTATGGCTTGGGCTTCTAATCACAGGAATTATTCGCTACTTAGTGCCGGTAATAAACGCTGACACTATCACCTCCAGTTGACGATTAGCACAGTCGGCTTTCACAGCAAGGTTCGAAAGTTCAGAGTGCGTATCAGGCTGGGGTTCGTGAAGGAAATCCCAGGATGCAAGACGATCCAAATTCGAGAGCAAAGTCACTCTAGGCTACCTACTTCTATGCCAGAAATAAAAATAAAAATTAGCACAGTAACGGGAAAAGAATTCCCAAGTCGAAGGTCGATTTCCTAGCAACAGAGACGCTGACGGTCTCCAGAAGCGGAGATACGAGCGGTTGAGCTACGAAGGCTCTATCAGGAAGAAGCCTCAAGAAGAAAAAGCCTCCTTTTTAATACTGTCACCCTTCTTTTAGAGTGGCGCCGTTTTTCTTTCCGCGATTCTTCGGGAACTGTCCAGAACCAGGGTGATGCAATCCTGCGGTCACCTCCCGCCTTGGATCAGCTGTTCCGTTTCCATATGTGGCCGAAAAGCCGTCTTCAGATCAGCCGACCCAAACAACTTAATTGCCTTTTTCGATACCGCTAATGGGCGACAAGGTGCACTGTAATTATTTACAATCTTTTCACAGAGTCTTTCCATTCAACAGACTTACAAAGCCTAGACGATCTGGCTCCGGCAGACGGACAGTTTTCAATTAAGTTATTTTAGACCACCCGGTTCTATTTGCCGCTAATCGTAAGTATCCACGGCGAAAGGTCACCTTCGGGCTCCTCATTCTTTAGGGTCATGTAACGGATCGTTACAATATATATATATATATATATATATATATATATATATATATATATATATATATATATATATATATATATATATATATATATATATATATATAAATCATTGATATTCTTGGAAATAATGACTAGTAAGGGTTTGGGAGGTCTAATGTTAAATAAATAAAATTTCACATGCCCATAAACTACCAATATCTTTTTTATGAACGTTCATATAATCTTGATAGTTTTACAAAACTAAATTGAAGTTATAAATGCTACTATTTAATTGAAAATTAGTTTGAGTGGAGTTTAATACGTTTCAATTTTAAAATGAAATGGAGAGATATAACTCCATTTTATTTTAACATGTTACAGAATTCATCCAATTTATATAAACTAGAAGTACAGCTTCTAAAATTTTAGAATAGATTTCTTATTTCAGTCTATACATTTGTTGCCTTTATAAATTTTTAATGCGAAATTTCTCATTTGTCTAGAAAAAAAAAAAGTAATCTCACATCTCCGAACAGAATAAAATGCTGGTTTTTGCTTTTGTTCGAGTGTAAAATTCGTCTCCCTTAAGTTATGACGACTTTTATAGCTACGGTAGATATAAAAGGTGAAAGAAAATTTATTAAATTAGTTCCCTTTCTAGAGAGAGAGAAAAAAAAAGAACTTTTCTCAATATTTTCAAAAGAATTGAAAACTGTGGTTTCTTATTTGCATAATAACTATAAGATATCAAACTTTTTCATTACCTCGAGGGAAAAATACAGCGAGAATTTTAAAATAAATTTTCAGTCTAGGATTATTTTCGAAGAAAATTTCCTACGTCTTTAACAATTTATTTTAAAGTTCATTAGGCAGTTACGATATCGGTTTTTCGTTTCCAAAGAAGACAAAAGTGTACTGCTACAGATTTGGAAAAAGGAAAATATCGGAATAGGTTAATACTGAAATAGAAATAGAGCTGTTCTGCAGAAAATATTCAACTTGCATTTAAGAGATCATTTTTTGTTCAGGAAAATGCTTAGAAAAAAAATATTTCGGAGAAATTAGTTTTTTTTTTCTTAAAGTTCCAGTTAATTTATCTCCTATGTGCAATGAATAAGTAAAGTCATAACTTCAACTTGCTTGTATAAAGTAAGTTTTCAAATTGCGAAAAATCTCAGCCTTACGAATTGAAGAAAAATATTACTTTAGTTTTACCGGAATTAATATTGATAAGCCTAAGCGTTATACCTGTATGTATGTATCTATGAGGAGATTTTAATTTTTAAGTCTTAAATATTCATTTTGACTATCTCTCAAACAATTTGACTAGTTTCGTCGTGATTTCTGTGTATACATATACAACTCTTATCAAAACCAACTAGCATGTATACCGTCATATGACGGAATCAGCAAAATTTTTAATTTTCTAGAATTGTAAAGTATCTCGAAAAGTTTTGGACATGGTAAAATACGAAATTAATACTAAAAAAACTTTACTGACCGTATGTTAATTGCCAACTTTAATTTATCTTGTCATATTACGTGATAGGATAGACAACAGAGGGTTTTAATATTGACAGTGATTATTTGGCAGTATATATGTATGATGTCCAAGAAAATTAGAGCGTTGCATACAAAAATAATAGTTTCATTTTCCTTTTTTAATCGACAAGGTAAAAAAAAAATATTTTTGGCTTACAAATAATCCAAGCGGGTTTAATAAGTTTAATCTTTAACCTTGTCTCGAGCTTAGTATTCGTACTGCAACATAGGAGTGAAATCGCTGCTACTGTGACGCCTTCAATGTTCTTGAGTCAAGAGGTAGCGTGAAGAAGGATCACAGACATAACAGAATTGGAAATCACTTTTATTTCTGGAGTAAATACTGGCTGTATACAATGGGATTCTAATACCCCCAAACAATTCGAAATGTAAAGGATTGTTGCTTGGATAACATATCCACGATGATCACAGTCGTAAAAAAGAATTAAATATTCTCACACGTTGGGGAGGCTTTTATAGAGTACAACGCGAACCCAATCTATCCTCCGTTAGGTTTCCGAGACCCTGCCGTTCCTTATATGAGCAGACCTTACAAGTCTCCTGAACATAATTGCTAAAAAGCTGGCTCCAATCAAAAATGGTGAAAGCCTCCACAAGGTCAAAGCACTTACGTAAAAAATGTCGAAAAGCCCCTAGTCGCAAAATTCTAGGCTTTTTATACCTGGGGTTCAGTTACAGTCCTGCCAACCGTTTTCTGGTCAGTTAGATTCCAGTTACCTAAGAACTCCAGCTAAGGTTATAGCTAGTTAATTAGTCGAATTCCCATTCGCTAGCTGTCCCGTTCTGGAATTCTCGAGGGAATACTCCGGAATCATTACCGCGACCGATCAGGACGTGACCCGTGACCGTGATTAAATGAGATGTTTAAAGGAATGACGTCACAATGCTAGAAAAATTGTTATTTTTACCTATTTTTTAAGTGATAAATGGGTCAGTTTAATCACCTGATCTTAACCGGAGAAAATGGGGCTTGAAATAAAAGCATTAAACTCTCGAAAAGGGGGGAAGGGTTGGATTTCGAACGTTTTAAAGACGCCAGTAGTTTTTGCTGTGATATGAAGCATATTTATACAAATTTATTTTAGAATCGGATCGATAGTTTAGGAGAAGATAAACTTTATTCGCTTTGAATGGATGTCTCTATCCATTCCAGGTCCAACCGCTTCATAAATTGGAGGACAGACGGACAGATAACTTAGGCTATTATTATATAGGGGATGATTAATTTCATAATATATAAGTTCAGTGGTAATGAGTATCAAATAATGCAGACGATATTTAAATAATTTAAAATAAGAAATGATTAAATGAGATGGTTAAAGAAATGACGTCATAATTCTTGAAAAAAAATGTTATTTTTATCTACTTATAATCTGATAAATTGATAAATTTAATCGCCTGCTCTTAAACGGTGAAAATTGGGTTTTAAATAATGGCATTAAACGCTCTAAAAGAGGGGAAAGGAATGGATTTCGAACG
Organism: Pardosa pseudoannulata; assembly: GCA_032207245.1. Taxonomy (NCBI): domain Eukaryota; kingdom Metazoa; phylum Arthropoda; class Arachnida; order Araneae; family Lycosidae; genus Pardosa; species Pardosa pseudoannulata. Next base: position 165,278,757 of record CM063501.1, read on the forward strand.
TTTTAAAGTCAAAAGTAATTTTCTTTGTGCTATGAAGCATATTTATATCAATTTATTTTAAAATCTGATCGATAGTTTAGGAAAAGATAAACTTAACTCCTTTGAATTTTGCTAACCCTAACTCATCGAGAATCCAATATGGATTCCTATATCCATTCCAGATCCAACAGCTTTATAAATTCGAGGACAGACGAACAGATAACGTAGATTATTATTATATAGGGGATTAACCATATAAGAATGAAATTTCGTATTGAGGATTAAAGTTAGTCACACTTGCTGCTAACCACATTTTTAACAGCCAAGTTCAAAAGTAAGAGGAATCCGAACGCTGGCCGATTGGTTAGGGCGCTGATCGTCGGTACTAGAGTTCGTGGGTTCGAATCCCACTATGGCATGGATGTTCGTAGCCGTTCGGAATCGGCTCTAAGCAGTAGGTCCCGGTCTCATTAGCCCTCGTGTGCAAAACAGTAGACCGTAGCGCTCCAAACCAAACCAAAAGTAAGAGGAGAAAAACTGCATCTACTATAATTTACCAAATAATAATTCATAGTTACAGAAATGCTGAATTAAACAGTTTATTAGTATATTACAGAAAAACAGATTTTGTGAAACTTAAACAATTGAAGTTGCAAAAAAAGTTACTATTTTCCATTTTTTTTCCTTTTTCTTTTTACAAACAATTTAACAAGCCTCATACACTTTAACGAGAAGAATAATACAATATTCATACAACCGTATTTAGAACCGTTATAACATATAGTTGTTCTGTAATGTGATTCCAATCCCATAACGCCGCTTGTCTCAAAATCGATTACCCGTAAAATATTGAAATATTGTATTGAAGGCTGTCATAGCATCTAGTTTTTCCTCTTTGTTTGATTGCAATCTGCACTCTGTATAACAAATATATGTCAACGTATATTAATTCTGCCTGTCTACGGCAATACATAGTTGTGTATCGTCCCATGTGATTCCAATTCTATAACACCGCTTGTCTCAAAATCGAATACCTGTGAAATATTGAAATATTGTATTTAAGGCTGTCATAGCATCTAGTTTTTCCTCTTTGTTTGATTGCAATCTGCATTCTGTATAACAAAAAAATGTCAACGTACATTAATTCTGCCTGTCTACGGCAATACATAGTTGTGTATCGTCCCATGTGATTTCAATTCTATAACACCGCTTGTCTCAAAATCGAATACCTGTGAAATATTGAAATTTTGTATTGAAGGCTGTCATAGCATCTAGTTTTTTCTTTTTGTTTGATTGTAATCTGCACTCTGTATAACAAAAAATGTCAACGTACATTAATTCTGCCTGTCTACGGCAATACTTAGTTGTGTATCGTCCCATGTGATTCCAATTCTATAACACTGCTTGTCTCAAAATCGAATACCTGTGAAATATTGAAATATGGTATTTAAGGTTGTCACAACATCTAGTTTTGCACCTGCATCTTTAACTGCAATCTGTACTTTGTATAACAAAAAGTGTCTACGTACATTAATGCTACCGATATACAGGAATGAGAATAGAAAGGTATAAACGCATTCACATGCAGATAAAACAATATTTTTTAAAACTATAGAGCTGCAAAACAAAGCATTTCGCATGATAGAGGAAGAAACATCTTAGCCAATATCTGTAGTGTGTGTATCACCAGTAAATCTTACGAAAATGCGAACAATTACGAATACTTCACGAAAATGATTAAATATTTTCCGACAGTCTTGATAAGGTACCAGCAATTCTCCGAACTGAATGTACTCCAATAACATTCCGAAAAGTCGAAATATTTTCTTGCTTCATTACTTACATATCCGATAAATCTTTTACGCTGAGATAAAGTGAAACCATGCCAATCATTCACTTCCGTGAGACTTGATAATATTTATAGAAATAATATTGACTAGTGATCGGGTTCGATGAATATAACAGTTCTTAAATTAGATCAGCTAGCTCCGGGAAAAGACGGATCTTGAAAACTTTTCGCATATAACTTAGCTAAATTAAAAAATTTGCATAATTTTAACGAGAATAACAAGTGTCAAAGTATTTTGTGTTGATAAGGGGTCGTTCACAAATGATGTCAATCTGGCATGTGGGAGGAGGTAGTCTGTGAAATTGCGACAGTTTGTGAAAAGAAGGGGGGGGGCACAAAAAGTGTGACATTACATATTTTGGTTAAAATGAAAACGTTGATATTTTTTAGCTTGTGCGTTAGGTCTACTGTTTTGCTCACAAAGGCTACTAAGACCGGGACCTACTGCTTAAAGCCGATTCCGAACTGCTACGAACATTTATGCCAGCAGCGGGATTCGAAACCACGAACTCCGGTACCGAAGAGTAGCGCTCATCGTTTGGAAGAAAAACTTAAAATTAGCAGATTAAATTTTGAAATTATTTAAAAACTTAGCGATATTTGAAAGAATTTTCTTAATCAATTTTCATGTAATTTTTTTTTCTTGCATTCATTTTTTTTCCGAGGATAGACATTTAGAGTTGGTTTTGAGAAAATGGTAGCAGCAAAAATTCTTTACTTAGAAAAAACCTCCTCCTATCACTTAGTTTAAAATTCTAAGATACTACTGTTTTACTTTGCTGTTTTATGCTAATATTTTATTGCTAATGAATATTAATTTGTAGAAGGACGAGACTCTTATATCAAAAGACGTTTAGAAAATAATTTAGTCTATTTTTCTAGGAACCATTTTTATTGTCTTGCAAAGTTCCACATCACAGAACACAAACAACAAAGAGCACAAAACACACTCTCATTGACCACAGAACTGCAAGGAGACAGCCCTACGTTGGGCGCCACTGTAGAAGGACGAGACTCTTATATCAAAAGACGTTTAGAAAATAATTTAGTCTATTTTTCTAGGAACCATTTTTATTGTCTTGCAAAGTTCCACATCACAGAACACAAAGAACAAAGAGCACAAAACACACTCTCATTGACCACTGACACTATATTAGAATACACACTCGTTGACTTTTTAGCACCACCTATCGTAAAAAAAGGAGAGGGGCGTAATTGCACCCGCTACAAATTTTGTTTTTGTTGTAAACCTTTCCTCTTATTTCATGCACAATAAGCACACGAATCATTAGTATTGTCATGTTTACAACTACCATTACCACACATAGTACAAATTTAAAAATAAATCATCAAAAATGATCTATAACTTAGTGCTTTGTTCCTGAACAATAAGTTTACATTTATGAAATATTGCGTGAAATGTAACAAGAAGGGGTGAACATGAGATGTGTTAGAGTGTGATACTTTGTAACAAAGGGGAGAAGGAGGGTGCAAAATATTGAAAACAAGTGTGTCATTGTTTATGGACAACTCCAAAATTCATACATATTCTATTTAAGTTAATTAGGCTTATGTGTGAGCTTCAGATTGTTTTAATTTCGCTTTCTTAATTCGATCGCAATTAAATCGTAAGCTACATTCTTATTAATATTTAATGCAGTCCAGATGCCTTTGTTAGATATCTGTGCATCGAAAGTAAAGGGCATTATGTCCACTTTCCTGAAATTAAGATATTGTATATCAGTGTCTAAGGTTTTCTTTATTAATATGTGATAAACGCATTATCGTCCTTTCCTAAAATTTAGAGATTTAGCGACTTAGAAAAACAGAAGCTGCGAAACAACATGGATTCGAGATAAGGACCCCCATTTGGACATAAAACTTCTTATTTTTACTAGATTCATATGTTTACAGTCACTATGTCTTCTTTATTACCCCGAAGATGTTTATAAAGGTTTTTCTCTAATATGCTAGTAGTAAATAATCTATATGCTAGTAGTAAATAAAGAGAAATAAAGTATATTAAGGAGCTTCCTTTAAAATCAACATCTTCAAAAGAATTCTTGATGACACTGAACTACTATGAATGCATCTGCACTGTCAAAAGTTTTCACTATCTATCACCGATTCACTGCGAGATATTAAAATATGAATTATGCTGTTATATGCTCAATAACCGTTTCCTTCAGCGCTCAATGGATCTGCAACTGAAGATTAAATAATAATTGGAAATGTATATAAGCTGGCGCTCTCCGTTGCTCCTAACAACGTCGCCATTATTTCGCTCGAGAGAACTCCTGCCTTGAGAACAATTCTCTCAGAGCAAATGTGAAAATTTCAGCGCTATTTCGCATTCATGCAGTGAATATACTTCCTATTTATTAGAGCACCAGTGAAAACATAGGAGATTGTTACGTATTTACAATGTATTCTATTTTCACAAAGGTGAATGAATTGGGAATTCCTATCAGCTTCAAGCTTACCCGTATTGATGTATTTGAGTAGGATGGTGGTTATCAAATTCTGTTCGACACCAGGCATTCGAATTCCATTACTACCCTTTGATATTTCTTGTCGTTCTGATTTGCATTTATATAAAATCGTATATCGTGTAAACATAAATTCAGAAAAAGTTTTAAAATTGATTGTTCTACGATAAATAACTACATGAAAATACTGTTTTTACCAAAAGGATGTAATGAAGTTTTTGTGACTAAAAATACGCTTTAAATTTAATTTTTTTTACTATAAATGGTGTCCGGTTTTTAGACATCTGATTATGTCTAGCAGTAGACTCTTTTAAAGAGCATCTATGTGAGCTAACGGTGGTCAAAGCTGGTTTTGTTTGGAGCACTACAATCTACTGTCTTGCTTCACGAAGGCTAATGGGATCGGTGACTATTGCTTAAAGCCGATTCCGAACGGCTGCGAGCATCTGTACTTCCAGCGGGATTCAAATCCATGAACTCCGGTACCAAAGAGCAACGCTGCACTATTAGACCATTGTTTGGCAATCAAAGCTGTAAACGATACTTAGAAATGCTATTTCTTAGTGAGGAAAACCCTCGAAGTTGTTAAACTGGTCTT